>VZTH01014960.1:591878-735748 GCA_013397815.1 Aleadryas rufinucha | reverse complement strand
CAGGTTGAAAGGGACCACAGTGAGTCATGTGGTCCAACCTTCCCGCTCAATGAGTGTCGTCCCAGAGCGCATGGCACAGGATTGCATCCAGACAGTTCCTAAATCGCTCCAGTGAGGGAGTCCTCACAACCACTCTGTTCCAGTCTGCGGTCACTCGCATAGTAAAGAGGTTTTTTTCCTCGTATTTAGGTGGAATTTCCTGTGCGTCGGTTTCTGCCCCTTGCCTCTTGACCTGCTGCTTGGCGCCACCGAGCCTGGCTCCGTCCTCCTGACACTGCCTCGGGGACACACCTCGCTGAACCTCCCACAAGGGACAGCGGTGTGGGGGGGAGGGGGGGTGATGTTCCCTTGTCCCTGACGAGGAGCAGCGTAGAGAACGCGGCAGGAAAAACGGCACCGGAAGGTCCGCGGTGCTCCCCCAGGATGCCACTAGCGATTGGGTTTGTGTAAGCCAAGAGAAACAGCAAGGTGCAGATTTTTCATCCCTCAGTGTTGGCATGTGGAAAGGAGGTAGGGGGAAAAAGCTTCAACACAGCTTTTACTCCCTCAAAAGATGAGGAAGAGTGCATTCCTATTACAAAGTTAAAATGCATAAAAATGTGTTTTGGTTTTTTTATTCTACTGAAAGTAAAATTGAGAAAAATCTATGGTTTCACATTTTATTTTTAGCATCAACTTGCGCTGGGAACGATGGAGCAGAGCAGTGCAGAAAATCACAAGCACCTTCCCTCTGTACAAGTCAATAAAAATGTTACTCAGAATAGAGCTGTGATGCACCACACATCCCTTCCATCAAAAATAAAAGCATTCATCCCAGCACACACCTGAATTAAGAGTGTGTGGAACAGGGAGAAGTGCAGGGGGGAATTATGGGGGGGGCTCAAACGACGAGGTTGATTCTGAAAGTATGCAGAAATGTGAAAAGGCAGCAGCTGCAGAGGAACAGCTTTTAGAAGAAATGTTACTGGGCAGGTTTGTGCTGCTCCATCTCTGCTTCATACTGGCTTTTTTTGAACCTTACTGGTGTCTTCCCAGCTCTCCTACATGACTTAACTCAATTTCTTTGTCCTGTTTTCATTATCTACATTAGATAATCATTACCCAGTTCCCAGCATGGTGGAATTACTTTCCAGGTATTTCTCCTCATAAACTACACTCTTACTCTTCTGCCCCACAATTGTAAATACAATTTTACATACAGTGGGATGATTTGCAGTGATAAACGATCCCTATCCTGGAACATGCATGCTTGAAGTCACCTGCAAGAACCACCTCACCTTGAGTAAATGGCTGGTGTGCTACAGCTGCTGACTAATTTTAGGATGATGCTCTGCTTCTACACTGTACATGTCAAGATCTGCATCAACATAATCATCAAAGCACAAAAAATAGTATTTTAGCCTGGATTTGTAACTCATTTTGTCCAGGAACCAATTAGCATGCTAGCTTTCAACTTAGGGGAGAGGAAGGGAGGGTAGCATAATGTGTTTCCATTATGGGAAGAGCTAGATTTACAAAGGGATGTAAACTGTGCCCGTTGGTAACAGACATTCATTAGTAAAAATGCTGGCTTCTAAAATGGTACCTGTGTAGGGAACTGACTCAAATCACTCCTGTGCTGGTCATGTAGGAGCTGGACAAATTTAAAACAAGCTTCCCTCTTTATGTATGCTAAGAATATTAAGGTAAGCTGTAAACGCGATTTTCTCTTCCACGTATGTGTCAAATGCAGCTACACTACGTTTGCTCTGTAAATTCAAGTGCTGCTTTATTTACTTATTTAGAACAATTTCCATACGGTGACATGCCTTTAATGAAATTCATGACTCAGAAATACTTGTTGATGTAGTCAAACAACGTCTATTGACATGAGTCACTGAAGTTAAATAAATGTCATTAAAAATGAGACGAAACAAAAGGCAAATATATGTATCTCCAGCAGAATGATAGTGATCATCACCATTTGATCAATCTTCCCTGTGAGTTATATCTGCAAGTTACTTTGAGGTAGCGCTAGAAAGAAGCTGTTGGTCCAAGAGCATCCCTGCAAAAAGAAACATTCACGGCTTAAGTACCATTTAACCTTTTTGAACCCTTTCAGTCTTCACCATTTTTTAGCCTGTTTCTTTCTCCCTGTTCACTGACTGCAGGATTATTAGCTCCTCAAACCATGGTACTAAAGCTCTTCTGTTCAGAGAAGTGGAAAACAAAAACATTACTCTTCTTCAAGAAATTGTGGGTTTTAGGTAAAGGCACTATCTATCACAGCTAGGTACAATGAAGAGTTTATAAAACCAATACTAGATATTCTTCAAAAAAACCCCTTCATCAGACTTAAAAAACCCCACAACATTTCAGCTGGGTAAAACAGACAAAACACAACCAGACAAAGAGAAATAGTGTGGTGTTGAAAACATTGCTCCCAATACTTTTTTTTTTTTAAATGTTTCTACTGCAATCAGCTCTTTGTAGAACTGAGAGCAGGCATCTGTATGATGTACACGTTCAGGTCTTTGTGTAAGCTCACTAATGCAGGCGGTAGTTGGACCAGCACTGGAAGTTTCCTCAGTTAGAATTCTCAGCAATGAATGCCAGCAGTTCTGATGCGCTCACTTTTTCCTAAATTTGTGCTTACACCAAAGATTTTTCAGTGTGTCTTTACAGTAAAGAATGTGGGCTGCACACAGTATCTTGATCCCATATATGCACTCCTAACTGGAAAGCAGGATGGACTAGAAAGGCTCAGGAGACAGAAAACAAAGTCAGAGAGCTATTTAAAACAGTTATCACATGGGCTGCAATCAGCAGACTCCCTTTTTCACCTCCCTTTTCTTCTACGCTGACTGAAAGAAAATATATTCCGCAACATTTTTGAGGTTTGCAGAACTAATGGCCCAAACAACCTCTTTCACTGCATTTCATAAACAGTATTTTCATTACACAGGTACTTTACAGGCCAGAACAGAAGGTGCATGCATGTCTGAAAACAGTGTCTAATGCAGAGTGTGGAGACCCTGCTAACATGTGAAATCTGCACAAATATGATGACTACAGACTCTGACTTTGAGGTTTATGTGCTGTGGTGATAGAGTGCTGATCTAAGTGAAATGACACAGCTACACGGGCTCCTCATTACATAGTTCACACATGGATCAACCTCCCAAAAGCCAAAAATCAGCAGATACTCCATAGTATTTCTACCAAGCCAACACGCACCCTTAGCATCTGATAACACAACAAAAGGTTTCCACAAATTACTTGCTGCAGCTTAAGAATGGTATTAGGTAATGCTATGCAAAGCAGGATATGCACTTCAAAGCAGGAAGCTTCCAGGTCTGTGCCTGGGTTATAATCTTGTGGCTTGTGATGACTGTGCTTGCTAGATAAAAAATCCTTTGCCTAGCAACTGATTTGTACTACCAAGTTCAGGCACCACAGCCGTACACTGCAACTGAAGTGACATCTAACCCAGCATGGTTTTGAAAGTTTAACATCCCCACATCCAAATTCAAGGGGCCTGCATCTACTATCTTGAGTTACCTCCCTTCTGCAATCCCTTGAAACACTTCTATACAGGCATTCCTAATTCCCTTTCCCATCTAGATTCTCTTTGCTTCATTTATTCCACTTTCTGTCACGTTCCCATTAATAATCTCCCTACTATCACCCTCCAAAGACTGACCAGTTCCCACCAGGAAAACATTCACCCACAAAATCCCAGTTTTCAGCCACTTTGCAACTCCAAAGCAGAGAAATAGTTCCTAAGACTGTGACAGTAATCTCCCTGCCTAAATTAGGGGGTTTTGTTTTCTCTCCTTCTATATACGCAATGCACAAAATCCAGGAAGAATTAAGTTCCTATAGCACACCAAAAGACCTTTGTAGTTTAGAGCATCTGTATTTCATGGGTGGGACTTCACAAAAAAAAAACCTAGCTGAAATTAAACTGTGAAGAGGGAGATTCTGGTGAGCAGGTAAAAAGGACCTGCTCTGCCAAGTCATCACTCTGCACTGCAGTATTAGTTTCACATTTAAGAACAGCATATAGGTTATGACTACCACTTTAATGCAATTAAGTCATTAAAGGAAAAAAACCCCAACTTATTCCTATCTGCCATCCTAGCAATTATGGTTTAGACTGCCCCCAAAACACACGTCAGTACCAGAGTGCCTCGAGTAGCTTTAGTAGCTTTCACATGTATTAGCTATATGATAATTTCTACTTTTTTCTCTTCAAAAAGTATTATTTTGTTTCCAGCCTGCATTTATTTTATTGTGTACAGTAAGGAGTAACAGGAGCTTTAAGCTGTCCCTATGACTGGAAAATACTTTATACCCTTTCAAATAAGAACAGTTTAGAGGAAGCCACTCAGAAGTTGCTATCTTAAAGCATAGCTTTCTTCATTGCCATCTCCCCTAACCTCTTTTGACCTGAATACTGAAAACTGTCATCCTACTAAAATGTTATAAACATCACCATTATGAAACATCTGAGCATGGAGACTGAACAAATAACAGATGTTTAGGATAGGGTGCAAGTTAGTTGAAGAGGATACTGGGATACTTTAATTCCTGATGTGTTTTTCTTCCTCCTTTAAACCACAGGGTTTTCTCCAAGGATTTTTATGTGTATATGTGTAAGAACATGTATTATATTACACCAGTTTCTTTGCTGTAAAGGATCAGTTGAGAAGACTAACAAGAAGGGCAAAAATAAAATTATCAGTAGGTATCATCCTTAGTCTTTGGAATGTTTGCAGCTATGGCAGCTCAAAGTTTGAGCTTCTGTATGTTAGGACTGTACAGATAAAGCATGTTAAGAGCTTGTAAAAGATTGCCTAGGTATCTTGGAAGTATATGAGAGCTAGTTCTTGCTAGTGCTGATGCCCATACCAAAGACAGGTGAAATACTCCTACTGCCTCCAGCTAAATTCCACAAGCCAGAAGAGAAGGTGTTTCACATATGTAAGTAAAATCCCTTGCTGGCCAGTTTGCAGAAACAAAATTTTATTTACACAGGCAAGTCTACCTTTAGACCCCATTGAACTCTTTACATTTCTAGAATATTTACATGATTTCAAGATGCTCCAAGTGATGAACAAAACAAAACAAAAAAAGATTACAGAAACTGCCAAAAGCATAGCAAAAAAACCCCAACCTATCATTGTGCTTTAAAACTTATGATCTAGAGTAATGTAGAAGAAATGTAATTTTAGCACCTTGGTCTTAACGGTCATGCTATATAAGACACTTAAATAGCAGAAGGGATGTCAGAAGTGACCGTATCCAGAGGTTGCCAGTGACAATTCATGAGGGCATCATAGAGTTCTTCACTTGTCTCCATAAATTGTCTGTTCATTTCATCAACATCCAAGTACAGCTGTGGATCTGAAAATAAAAGCCTGGTAAGTGCAAGTGTCAGAACTTGGGAGGCTTGCACACAAAAACCTAAAGTAAATGCCTAACAAAGTGTACTTTAGGTAAGTTTAATGACTTAATAATACATCTAGTAAGATGTTTATTCACCTAGAATTTTAATGAAGCTAACAAGTCCAGTTTCTTTTGGAATTAGTGTATTCAAATGCCAGGACTACACTGGTATTTCCACATGAAGCAGAGTTTTAAGGATAATTAAGATTTCTGAACACTATTACAAGATGTCTCTACTAATGAGTTTAACACATAATAATCTTAGCAGAATCAATACAAAGATACAGTAAATTCTCCAACAGACCATTTTGGAAGGAGAATGAAGGCAAAGGAAAGAAGCCTACTGCAAAGCATTGTTAACAACGTCCCATTCTACTTGACATGATGTACACCATTACCTTTAAAATCCTACCTCATCTTAGCTATAACCTATTCTTTATCCAATAGTCACTGGCTTGTATTGTTAAAGGGCAGAAGTATGGCTAAATTCAAGCTGCAGTGATAGAATTATCATTACCTTCAGTTATTAGGTCATCATTGATTTCAGTCATAGCTGAAGCTTCCTAAAAAAAAAAAGTTTAATCACAGTCAGTTTCAGAAAGCATCACAAATCTAAAATAATTTTATGCTCCCAAACCATCCCCTCCTCCCACAATTACAAAATGAGCAGGAGCAGGTGGTGTTTGTTGGAAAAGGGTTTTTTGTGGGATGTTTGTTGCTTTTTAATGGTTTAGTTTTAGGGGGTTTTTTGTTTGCTTTGTTAGTTTAGGTGGGGTTTTTGGTTGGGTTTTTTTTGGGTTTTTTTTGGTGGTTTTTATTATTATTTTTGTTTGTTTGTTTGTTTTGGGTTTTTTTTTGTTTGTTTGTTTGGTTTTTTTTTTTTTGTTTTGGTGGTTTTATTGTTGTTTGGTTAGGAATTTTTTAAGAAAATCATAGTACAGTTCCTCTTGGAAGGCACTTTCGGAAGTTGTAATTGATCAACTTGCTGACCTAGATATGATCATCTCACAACAATTCTTTATTTTGCTTAAATCACATCAGAAAAACAGGATGAGAGACTACAAAATTTTGCTGTCAGAACGGTTATTTGATATACATGAACAAATATTACTGTATAAGTATCTAATTCTATAGATGCACTAAAGCACTTAAATCCAAAACACTGAATATAACCTTCACACTTATCTGAATACATGATTTCAGCTTTAGGACTTCTTTGCTCTGATTTACACAATCCATACAACTTATTTGTCTATTTTGTTTTAAGTAACTGTGTACTATCTTTACCTCAAAAACAGCTGGAGCCATAACAGCATCTCCTAAAGAGCAGTCTCCAACAGCTTGCATGCTATCATAGGGAGTATAGGAGCTGTAGTTGTAGTCAGCGTAAGGATCGTAATTCCACTGTGAATAGTAGTTCTGATAATCTTGATAATAATCATTATAGTTGTATGACTGGTACCGCTGGAATTCTGCTTTCAGTCTGAAACATGAGAAGTTATACACAGTTCAGAGTTTGAGAACAAAAAAATGTAAACCCCGTGTTGAAGTTGAACAATTTACACACTTCCAAATATACAAGGAAACTTTTCTAAACAGTTGCCTAAGTTTTAAATCACAGCATAATACCTCATGTTTATACAGAAGCAAATGCTCTCACCTTCACCAATGCCAGAAGTAATTATTTCTATGGATTAACTCAAGTTACATTTATCTGTATTCGGTTTGAGTACTTTTGATATCTGTATAAGCAAGCTGCTGATAAAAAAATGATTTATCAAGACCAGAGACCTTTACCAAGCACTGATACTTTACAAGATACTTTAAACATTTAATTAGCCCTTCCATCTTTTGTTTTGTTAATATTAAATCCTGTTATTTCCAGAAACAAGGGGTAAAGTAAGATTATCTGTTTCAGAGGAGCATCTGACACTGCCTGTCAATTTACCATGTCTACCTTCACTTTCTCAATTTTTGGTCCATTAACAGTTGCCAAAGCATAGCTGTCAGGTGAAGTCAGCACTACCATTACCCAGAATGAAGCCAAAGCAGCAGGAAAATTACAAAATTCATTAGTTCTTAGGACCAAAGGGCCAGGTGATTAATTTTCACTCCTTTCCCTCTCCTGAGCAGATTTTTCCCAGGGACAACTTAAAGTTGACTCATGACAAATATCACTGAACAAGAATAGTCTGTACTAAAAGAGACACACTATATGAAAAAGATTGGGATAAATCAGCTGCATATTCCTAGAAATCTCCTATGCTTAGACATTTCCTCACTGATTACACACAAGCAGACCTCCTGTGTTTGTAGTGTCCAACGTATCTTTCTCCACTTTGCTACAGAAAATTCAGATTGGGGCTTTTTGCCAAGAACACAAACTGAAGGAGCTCAGAAATAATTTCCAATGTAAGTGGCTTAATAACAAGCTACTCTGATGGCTGGATATTTGGATGCTATGAGAGCATAGTACTCAGCTATTCAGAAACAGGTATAGATTAGTGGTGTGTATTTCACATCACATTTTTGCTTCATTACTGTGAAGCTACACATACATTCTAATAAATAAGTATTTTATTGTCTTACTACTGTAGTAAACAAATGACTTTATAATGTCTCAGTCTTCTGCTTCCAACTTCTCTCCTATATCCATCTCTGTAGAAAAATCTAAAAATACTGCTGACATTCTTCTGGATAGCAGAAGTGAGGAAAACTTTCTTTGGAACCTCATTTTCAAAGCAAGTTAGTCAAAGCAAATCTGGGCAGTGCTCTCTTGGGTAAGGGCATTTCTGTTCCAAAGCAATGGGGCAACACTGGCAAAATTATTCAGGAAAGAGAAGCAGGAGCCATTATTTTTAAACTTTTAACAGAACACACAAGCTAACCTCATTAATATATACTAAAAAGGTTTTATAGGAAGTTTTATTTTTGTCTGTATTCTGGATCAAAGTTTATCAAATTTGGTACCAGGTCTCTAACTGGATTGTCTTAACTGACTGAGAGAACTGAGCTGGCAGAAAAAAAAACAACCCCGCTCAAACCCAATCAATTTTAAATTTCCTGCTGCCCTTATCACTTGAGAAGCAAAGAGTAGTATCCTAAACAAACCATTCAAGCAACATCTCCTTTGGCTTCTACCCCTCCAGAGTCTGTATTTTTTCACTAAAGATATCCTTCCTCTGCCAGACTACTTTAAAACCAACGATGTGCTACCTTGTCTAAACCAAGGGGAAAGGCCTAGAAGGAAAGCTTCCTAGCATAAAAGCAAATGCTTGTTGTCCCTTCTACAGGCCCAAACATGAAATACTTACAAATGCATTCAGCTTCACTACTGTAAGCGTTAAGGCTGGTCACAACAGCAGCTAAGCCTAAGTTACACAATCTGGCTAGACTTAAAGAGTTGGATTTCCCCAGCAATCCTTAAAGAGGTTGATGAATCCAGGCAGTCAAAACATAATGCTTCTGTGATTTTGATTTTGCATTGTGTACAGCCATTATAGCAAGGGCCACAGTCTTTACAAAGGCAGAGCTAAAAGAATCCGATTATTTAGAATTACTGTATCAATGCACAACTCATTTGTTACCTTTTAGAAATTCCTATGCTCAGCCGGATTCGTTTTCCCCCCAGACCTGGTGCATTCTGGCAGTCTTGCAGTGCCCTCATCTGATCACCTTGCTCACCAAATCTGACAAAGGCATACCCTCTACAATTTTCAAAAGGGAGAAAACAAATTCTAGTATTCATAACAATTACAGAGCTAATGAATTCAATTTCTGTCTTCACGAAAACAGAAAATAGTAGCTACTATAGATTCTATTACCTAAGCAACCTCTCTGGCATGTGCACATGCACAGAAGATGCTTTCACAAAATTAAAAACTTGGGCCAGAAGCAAAGAGCTTTGTTCATAGCATTAAAATGCAACTTGCTGAAAGCCAGCAAAACAACACATGTTAACTGCTATTTGTGTAAGTAACCAGATTCCATATTTCTGCACTTACAGCAGTTAATATATAGTATTAACCCATTCCAACTGCTTTACAGCTCTCATATTCTTTTTAAATTTGCTCTGTCAGATTTCCCTTTTTTTTTTTTTAAGTTTCTGGAATTAGTCCATTACAGTCAGTGGTTTCTGAACAGCAAACTCCCTCATCCCTGCTTCACTCACTGCCTGGCCAGTGTAACTTCTACTAAGCTTTATTTCCTAATATTAGAAGTTCCATCTCCCAACCCCATAAGATTTGCTAGGCCTTACACTTCTTTTCCACACGTAAAAAGGGAATTATGTTGTCCTCAGTACTGCAGATGACTAAGTGGACGCACTGCTGTAGGTAAGCACAGCAGCACAGATGTCCACACAGAGCTCTCCTTTCTCCCACCATCTAACTGCTTTCATGCAGATATGCATTCGGCTAAATTGAAGCTTAACACATTAACTTAAATCACATTAACTGCTAAAATTAACCAAAACGTTTTAGAACCACAAGGATCTATGCTGTTAAAAAATAATGCTAAAGACTAATCTCTCTTTTCCTGCTTCTGAAGAGAATTCAAAACCAGTTCAAATGCAAGTCCTTATATATTACTTATAGCAACAAACATACTGACAGCATTAACACATCTTCACAGGCATTACCTGGAATATCCCAGCAGGTCTGTTGCTATTTTGCAGTCAATACATGACGGGTACCTCTTTAGGAAATAGTCATAGAGCTGAAAATCATCTACTTCTGGAGTCAGTTCCCCAACAAATATTGAATAATCCGGTCTTTAAAAAGGTAAGAGAACCATCATTAAGTTTGACATTAACACAGTTCATTTCAGTATAACATACAAACAAGTAGTTATTACTGGACAAATGAGACAATATGAAGAGAGCATTAACCACAAAACTCTGCTGAGCATTGTACAGAACTGCAATGCCATCACTCCAGCGAGTTCTCAATGTCTCTGAGTCCATTCTACCACTTTTGCAAGCTTTTGAACAAAGACCCAAATTTATTAAAGAATCTTCTAAGAAGTTGGTTTTAAAAGGTGTTAATTGTTGTCCGAAGGGCAGGGCACCCAAAAATACCAAGAAAAAAATATTAAGTTACAGCCATAATTCAAAAGAGCTAAGACTATTTTGATACCACATCTCAAACAATTATGAGAAAGAAACTAGGAAAAAATCTTCATTATTCAAATGGAAATAAAATTCCATAAGCAATACTTAGTGTATAGGCACCAGGTGTGCCATTTCAGGATTTTTTAAATAATTGATGGCACGAACTAGTCATTAGGAATTTAAACAGATAAGGGGTCAGAGCTGCTCCTTTCTAAAGGTCTTTACCTGGTTGTATTAGTACTACTAGGGACAAACTCTATTCTTCCTGGTTTTATTTTGTTCTTTTTCTTCCGTTTCTTCTGTGGTGTTCTCCACCAGCTGTAGGCCTGGAGACATTCTCTTTTTTTTGCCATCAAGTCCTGTAGGGAGAAAAAAAAAAATCGCCTTTATAGTATTTAGCCTCATTTACATTCCTCCCTCCCACTCCCCATCACCACAGGTGATTTCCCCATATTCACCTTGCCCTTGAAAGAAGCCTGGGGTCCCATTTCTCCCTCCGCCTCCCATGAGGGAAAGCAGCCTCTGGGGAAAACGCCTGGCAAAAATAACAGAGCCAAAGGATTGTATGAACAGCCATATTCCCCTGACTTGTCAAGCTGGCTAAAGGATTGACAGCTTCCTCTGGGAATTAGGGAAAAACCAGACAGCCCTTTGATGCTGGCCAATCCTAAATGTTAATTAGCTTCAGGACTGGACTGTGTTCCACTTGAGCTCCAGGATGCAAAAAAACCTGCCACAGCACAATCTGAGTGATGAAGAGGCAGGAAAATTGTTACTCTTGCCTAGATGGGGATCTCCACTGTCCCTATCTCCCCTCACCTAGGAATTCTTCTGTGAGACGCCTCTCCTTACTACCCAGCAGTGAGTCACTCTCCCAGGCTAGGAACAATGACAAGAGGCCGAATAATGGAACGTAAGGAGAAAGCAGACCAGAAACAGGCACTAGCTTGGCTGAGGGAAAACTCGAACCCAGACGCAAGGCCAGGAAGAAAGAGGCATAAAAAGTGCCTCCTGGGAATAAAAAAAAAGAAAAAAAAAAAGAAAAAGAAAAAAAAAACTAAAAAAATCCCCTAAAACCCCAAAAACTATAGTTCAAAAAAGAAGTGAGTGGGGCAACTACACAAAAGAGATGGGGAAACAGTCATATTAACACAGGTTGCCTCCTTCATTTAAGATTCTGAAGAACAAGGTCTTCCAAAAATAAGAATGATGTTCCACAGCATTTACTTACGCAGGCTTTAATGTTCTTCCTCTATAAGATCTCCACATGTATCTTATATAGTGTTTTGCGCAAGGTCCTTCAGAAGAACTCGCGCTCAAATAATGCAAACTGCAAAGCTTAATGTAATGACCCCCAACCTGCTTGAGTTGACACAATTAAGTGTCATGAGGACAGTCACCAATTAGCACATTGCCGGAAGAATCATAGGACTAAAAGAACACCCAACTCAGAGCAAGCTAGCTATTTCAGCTTTACATTTATTAGGAATTCTGAGTATGGTTCTGGAATCCATTTAGGCACTGCAAGCCTGTATTTCTGACTAAATGATCTTACCTGGCTTGCCATGGTTCAAACTGTCTTCTCTCTTTCTCAAACAGTATGACTGCACAGGTTCAGTTTATTGCACTCCTCCAGCTGAAAAAAATGTGAGGGAGAAAAAAAAATTAAAGATTTCATACTTAAGATTAATTACTTCCAAATATGTTCACCCTACGCTTTAATGTGATTAATTCAGAACTTAAAAAATTAAGTTCTGACTTGTTACTGCTAAAACAATGGAAATAAAAAGAATATATGGCCAATGGGATTATGATTAGATGTAATCTTCACTGTCCTAAACTGTAACAGACCACAAAGTTTTCCCACTGTCCAAAGCACTAAAAAAAATTCAGAGATCTTTTAAGTCTCCTATACCTTACCTTTAATTCTGAAATACCTGCATATAACAACCCAGTAATTCAGAAGATTCTAAAATAGTTAAAAACAAGGCAAAACATACACGCTTCAATATGCTTTGTACAACCCCCGGTTTCTCCCCCTTTTAGCCAAATTTAAATTTACTTTTACCACAAACTATGCAGCTGAAAACAAGCAGTGGTACTTCCTATGTGCTAAAAAATAGGAGAAATAAAAGCAGGATGAGGGCACAGTGCAAGGAAACATGATCTTTCTGTGCATCTTTTCTCCTCCTTCTTTTGCCTTTTCCACATACACATTTCATTCATTACCATCAAGTTAACAACAGCAAATAACCTTTTACTGCCATCACTAAACCAGTAGACACATTTTCCTGAAGAGGTACATATCTTTGTTGAGTCTGACATCCTTTCTTTAGGCTTTTTCGCCTAGTCATCCAACAAATATCAATGAGTGCAAAAACCAGTTTCATTTGCAAAATACACTGCATCTACTTTCACACACAGGTGTTCCTTCGCCACTACTCATATTTTATATCTGGTGTTACTCCTTCTATGCAGATGATTGCTGAAGTTCTAATTCCCACTACCTTGCAAGAATTTATGCAATATTTTACATCTTGGCTGATCAAATCCACAGCCACATAATGCAATAAACATAGAGCATCTACAATGCCTTAAAGGCTTGCCTGCAGAGCAGAGCAGTTCAGCGCACTACTTCTGAAAATGGATTAGGCTAACTTAACACAGGATAGCCACAAACCATAATTAGAGCATCCATGCATGGTGCTATTCAGAATTACTATGGACTTCATCCCCACAGCCATTCTGAAGCCAAGAAAAGAGTCAAGTACAAATAAGCCCTTAAAATACAGGCATATACTTGTAAGGTTAGCATATGCTAAACTGAGTATGTGCTTACTGAAAGTAATTGTATTCATTATAAAAAATTATCAGCAGCAACTTTTTCCTGTTAAAAGCGATCATTAATAATGCAAATATCCATATAACAATGTTCCTCCAATATTCGTTTTTAACAAAAGGAATCAAACTCCTCCACGCTCTCAACACTGAAATAATGATTTTTGAATTCACAGCTGCACAGTAACTTTCTTTAAACTTACCACTTCTCTCTCGTGCAGATCTAGTGGAAGATGGCACACACGACAAAGCGCTCTCGTTGCAAGAGGCTATCAGGAGGCAAGTGATGCAACTGCTTCTCAGCCAGTTACCACCAACTTCTATGTAAAACTGGTTCTGTACGCCTCCCTGTCCGATCTTGACCTTTTCACTAGAAAACAAAAATATTTTAAAAGCAGTTAAAACAGCATGTATTAATATAACACATTTTTTTCCATTTGCCTTAACTATATCTACAGTCACAGCTAGCTTTCACTGAAAGCAATGGGGCAGCTTCAACCTCCAGAATTCAAACACATTGGATTACACACACACACCCCACGGCACCCTTTAATTTTATTCCACGTTTTTTGCACTATTGCATTTACACGGACAAAAAGGTGGGCGAAGCTGTTCACGGCCTGAATCGCCCGTGCAAACACCGCTCACCCAGGCAGCGAGCAACCCCCCTTCCTTCAGCACTAATTTTCGCTCACACGCCGGCGCTGGGTCATGGCACCGGGATGAGGGAGCCTCCCAGAGCTCTTGGGGCCGGCGCGGTGACCCCGGCCGAGCCCAGGCCCGAGCCGTGACGCATTTCTTTAACCGAGCCACTCGGCACGACGGAAGAGCCCGACCACAAGTGCGCCCCGCCCGGCCGCGGCCCTCCGCAAGCGGCCACACTGGCGCCGGGGCCGCGCTTCCCGCTTATTGTACCACGCGATAAGAAATTAAGTAATGAAAAAATATAAAACGACCCGACAAAATGACAATAAAAGCCGGCGGGCCCCGGGGCTGGGGAGGGGCTGGTTCCCTGGCGCCCCGGCCCAAGCGCCGCCGGGGCCTCCCCGCCCCGCGCGCCCTGAAGGAGGCGGGGGCCCAGGGGCCCCGGGGGAAGAGAAAGGCCCGAAAGCCCCAGCCCATCCCACCTCGCCTCGTTCCCAATAGATCGGCTCGCGGCCCTTTTCCCCGCCGGCAGGCCCCGATCCCGGCCACCGCTTCCCCCCCTCCCTCGCGATCCCGGCACTAACGCCTCTCGTCCGCCCCGCCGCCATCACCGCCAGCGCCGCTTCCGCCCCACGAGGCCCCCCTGCGCGGGCTGCCCCGCGCGCAGCCTGACCCCTCGCCGCTCCCTCCGGCGCTTCCCGCTCCGCCGCGGCTCTCACAGGATTCTCCTCACCCGCAGGGAACGAGCGCTGCCGGACGCCACACGCGGGGCCAGCGCGGAGCGGCGCAGGCAGCGCGGCGGACGGGCGGGTGGCGGAAGAGCCGGCAGGAGCCCCGGGGCGGCGCCGTGCGGTGGCGGATGGAGCTGGTGGCGGGGTGCTACGAGCAGGTGCTGCTGGGGTTCGCCACGCGGCCCGGCCAGGTAACGGGAATGGGGGGAGTAGGGGGGGAGGGAAGAAGCATAGAGTCACAGAACGGTTTGGGTTGGAAGGGACCTTAGAGGCCATCTAGTTCCAGCCCCCTTCCATGGGCAGGGACACCTTCCACGAGATCAGCGTGTTCAGAGCCTCATCCAGCCCGGCCTTGAACACCTCCAGGGAAGTATGTGAGGAAAATGCCCCGCCTGCCCCTCTGAGAGCGCGCCCCGACACTCACCGTCTCGCCCGTCCGCAGCCGCGGTTCCGGGCGCCGCCGGGGCTCTTAAAGCGCGTTGCGGGGGCGGGGCGGCTCTTCCGCAGCCTCTGCCGCCAGGCTCGGCCCCCTCGCTGGCCCGGAGGGCTCCCGGGAGCTGCGGAGCCTCTGGGATGCGGGCGGCCACGTGGGTGTGCGGGGCTGCGGTGCGAGGTCGCTCCTCCCGACGCGGCGCTGAGGAAGGAGAGCTGCGCGGGGGATGGATGGAACGTGGTCTGGGGGCTGGGGCCAGGTGGAAGGCGTGTCTCCAGCCTGCCGTGATGGAAAACGAGAGAATCCGCCTCTCTTGTCCTTGGGATTTATCTCTGTGTAGACACTTTTTCACAGACAGCTTCGTGTAAGCACAGCACTGATTACAAGGGGCGGTTTGCACGCTTAAATCCTTTGGACTAATCTCCTAACAGCACATTAACTCAATAAGATCCCATTATGCTTATAGCTAAATATAATTCCTCCTCCTGTACTCGGCACTGGGGAGGCCACACCTCGAGTGCTGTGTTCAGTTCTGGGCCCCTCAATTCAGAAAAGACATTGAGATGCTGGAGCAGGTCCAGAGAAAGGCAATGGAGCTGCTGAAGGGTCTGGAACACAAGTCCTATGAGGAGTGACTGAAGGAGATGGGGGTGTTTAACCTGGAGGAAAGGAGGCTCAGAGGGGACCTTATCACTCTCTACAACTACCTGAAAGGAAGGTGAAGCTACGTGAGGGTTGGCCTCTTCTCCCAATCAGCAAGCAACAGGGCAAGAGGACGTGGCCTCACGCTGTGCCAGGGGAGATTTAGATTGGACATTAGGAAGAATTTCTTCATAGAAAGGGTGAATAGACATTGGAATGGGCTACCCAGGGAGGTGGTGGAGTCACCGTGCCTGGAGGTGTGTAAGGAAAGACTTGATGTGGCACT
Source organism: Aleadryas rufinucha (assembly GCA_013397815.1). Taxonomy (NCBI): domain Eukaryota; kingdom Metazoa; phylum Chordata; class Aves; order Passeriformes; genus Aleadryas; species Aleadryas rufinucha. The sequence continues at coordinate 719,633 of VZTH01014960.1, read as the reverse complement.
CAGTGCCATGGTCTGGTTGATAAGGTGATGTTCAGTCATAGGTTGGACATGATGATCTCAGAGGTCTATTCTAACCTAATTGATTCTGTGATTCTGATTTTTACACATATGCCTTTTCAGGATTTGCTTTTAAAAAATAAAATTATAGGACGATGAAGTGGAAGATTATTATGGTAAGCTTGAGAAAGACCTGTTTGTTTTGCGTTTCATTTACAGTCCTGGACAGTCGTCCCTGATTTTACACATCATGCCCACTCTGCCTCATTGTCAGCAGTAGCGGTGAATAACAGATATGTGGTCACTGGGAGCAGAGATGAGACAATCCAAATCTATGACATGAAAAAGAAGATAGAACATGGGGCGCTGCTACAGCACAATGGTAAGGGAGCGTTTCTTTGTGAAAAACATTAATGATAAAAAATTGTAGCTGAAAAACTGGTCCTTGCTGGAAGAAGAAAACTGATTTTTTTTTTTCTAATAAGACTGTAATAGTGGTTCTGTTGCAGCCACAATGGTGTGATGATACAAACAAGGTAAGCTTTTGAGCATAAAAGTAAGAAAATATTATTTTGGTATTAGCCAACAAATATTGTTGCTGATTGCAATTATTTGTAGTTTTATCCGGTTAAGAAGTTATGACCCACAAATGGCTTATGTGCCATTCTTCTTCTATCAGGACAGTTTATCAAGACCATGCCTACTCCCAGCTACTGTCTTTCCCAGCGTCCTTGTCCTGTCACAAGTGTACACAAGCCACAAAAAAGCAGAGTTTGTGTGTGAGAGCAGGCTGCTGCTGCCTGATGAGTTAACTTGGTACATTTCCCACTATATGTGCTGCCTGAATTACAACTGCAAAGTACATGATAGAGTCACAAAATAATTTGGGTTGGAAAGCACCTTTTGAAGGTCATCTAGTCCAACCCCACTGCAGTGAGCAGGGACCTCTTCAACCAGATCAGGTTATGCAGAGCCCCATCCAATTTGGCCTTGAATGTTTCCAAGGAGGGAGTATCAACCACCTTTCTGGGCAGCTGTTTCAGTGTATCACTGCTGTCCTTGTAAAAGCACTTCTTCCTTACATCTAATCTAAATTGACCCTCTTTAATCTAAAATCATTACCCCTTGTCCTATCACAACAGGCCCTGCTAAAAAGCTTGTCCCTGTCTTTCTTATAAGCTCCCTTCAAGTACGGGAAGGCCACAATAAGGTCTCCCTGCAGCCTTCTCCCAGCTGCACAATCCCAATTCTTACAGCCTTTCCTTGCAGGAGAGGTGTTCCATCTCTCTGGTCATCTTCATGGCCTTTCTCTGGACATGCTTCAACAGGTCCACATCATTCTTATGTTGGGGACCTGTTGGAGTTGGATGCAGTGTTCCAGGTGTGGTCTCAGAAGAGCAGAGTAGAGGGGCAGAATCCCCTCCCTTGCCCTGCTGCCCACGCTGCCTTTGATGCAGCCCAGGACACATTTGGCTTTCTGGGCTGGAAGCACACATTGCTGGCTCATGTCCAGCCTCTCATCTGTCAGCAAGCGTAAGTCCCTCTCAGCAGAGCTGTCCTTGATCTGTCCGTCCCCCATCCTGTGCCGATACTGGCTTGCACTGTGCTTTGTGGAACTTCAAGGTTCCCATGGCCCACTACTTGAATTTGTCCAAGTCCCTCTGGATGGCATCCCATCCCTCACCACTTAGTGACACACAGCTTGGTGTCATCTGCAAACATCCTGAGGGTGCACCCCTTGTCTATATCATTGGTACCGTCATCAGTTAATGGCTGTCTAAATAAATCTGTTTGGGTCATTTGTAGCTCAGTATTGATTAACCAAAAAGATGCAGGAGTTAGACTGAGCATGGTAGCTCCATTTAACTCACGTGTGATAAATCTGGTGATTATGGGGAAGCAGCATGTGCAGTAAATTCAGCTGTGTGTCAGGAGCAGGGCTTTGATGTGGGAACATTCCTGTCATTGATAGGAGCTCTCTGTCATCTCTGCCACGGTGTTTGAGTACTGCTGTGTCAGAAAACAGACCAGATGGAGTTCAGACATGTGGGTAAAGGTTGGCTGATAGAGCATATCAGACTATTGAATATAGCAAGAAAGTTTGAGGTTTTTTTGAAGAAATACTTAGGAAATAATTTAGATTTTCCCAAGATTAGGGTAGTAGCTGGCATGCCTTGATGGAAGAAGCTTTTCTGTTAAGTTGCACATTCTCATTTAATTTGTGCGATAACTGTTCGATGTGTACAACATTGTTAATTGTATTTCTAGGCACGATAACTTGTTTGGAGTTCTATGGTACTGCACATCTGCTGAGTGGGGCTGAAGATGGACTCATCTGTATCTGGAACACAAAGAGATGGGAATGCCTGAAATCCATTAAGGCACATAAGTGAGTTTTTTAAATCTTCATATTCATGTGCGTTTTCGTGTCTATTTTCCTTGTAAATAATAGATGTGACTAATGTTTTGTTTTTATCAGAGGACATGTGACATCTCTTTCTATTCATCCTTCTGGGAAATTAGCTTTGTCAGTCGGAACTGATAAAACATTAAGGTGAGTCAAAACTGTCGGAAGGACTGCTGAGAATCATAATTCAGTAACTCTTAATAGGTGTTATAAGCAACAATTCTGTGTTGGGACTAGGCCATGCAACACTGATAAAATATATTTGTTATCAAATGGTTCAAAGATCCATTGGTTGTCTTTTGAAGTTCTAAGTGCCAGCAATATTTTAAAGTCTCTTAAGAGTAGTTTCCGCTGTTTATATCTTCTTCTTGTGAACTCTGACTCTTTACAAATCACTTGTAGATGTATAAATATGCTTGCATTTTGGAACACAATTTGCTTAAACTTTTGAAAAATGACAGGTTTTGTTTAGTGTGATTTTTTACTGGGAGGGTTTCCATGTTGCTGTAGATACATGTTTTAGAGATATGAAATGCTATTTTAACAGCACAAATTGCTATTGGGCTCCTTTTGGGCTCAGTATTGCAAATGCTGGTTTAGAAAATAAATAACACAAGTTCAACATTATACCGTGCAAGCAGTATATGAACTCATCATTTTCTCTTACATTAAGAAGGCAGAAAAATGCATAGAGAGGCTTAAAAGCTTTCTTTGGGTGCCTCATGTCAGCAGATTGGACTTCAGTTTCGCTGTGCTGTTTTTAACCAGAATGCACATTACCTGTTGTTGTGTTTCAGAACTTGGAATCTTGTTGAAGGACGATCAGCCTTTATCAAAAATCTGAAGCAAAGTGAGTTTATCAATCAAAATCCACTAATTAAGTAGAATGTGATAGTTTTATTTTTTGTGTAAAGAAAAGTTGATTGAATTAATTGAGTCGGTTAATTGCAAGCTTTCAAAAGGTCTTTTTTACACACGCAGGCAAGCATATGTAAGCTTATGTCCTCAGTAATAATCATTTGGCAAAAGGAAAACATAGTACCACTTAAAGCAAATACTTTTCTCCTTTGAAATTTGAGATCAGGACATTTAAATAAATGTGTTTTAGTTTATTTTTCTTTACATGGTTCTGATAATCAGAAACAAGCATTTAAGAGCATAGGTGTTTATTCTAGTTTATTTGATTTTTCACTGAATACTTTCTTAAATCTAGGTAAAAAATAGCATCTAGCAGCTTCTAAAGATTCTTACTTTTAGATTCTCTGTATCAATGTGTACAGATGCACATATAATTAAATGGTCCCCTGATGGAGAGAAGTATGTGACTGTGATAACAAACAAAGTGGATATCTACAGACTTGACACAGCTTCAATCACTGGCACCATTACAACAGAGAAGAGGATTTCTTCACTTAGATTTATTACAGTAAGTAGAAAAATGAGAGGTGTTGGGAAATTAACTGGTTTGAAACACATGAAATTAATCACACTTGCATTTCTTTTTTCCCATTCCAAGGATTCTATCCTTGCCATAGCTGGAGATGATGAAATTATTAGGTTCTACAGCTGTGACTCTCAAAAATGCCTGTGTGAATTCAAAGCTCATGAAAACAGGTATTCTATATTTGTTTACTATTTAAATATTTATGGCAATGCTGAGTCCTCTCTAAAGTTCAATGGCTTGTAATGTTCAGCATATTTAGCTTTTGTTTTAGTATAGAAAGTGAATTTATTTATGTGCTAAATTCCAAACAGACTTGTTTGCTTTTAGTATGAGCACAAGCACTGTGCTGTCCATGCATGTTTCAAAAACAACAGGGTACAGAATTAAGAATATTACTGTTTTAAATCTGTGAGAGAGTGTGTGTGGGTGTGTGGGTGGGTGTGTGTGTGTGTGTGTGTGTGTGTGTGTGTGTTTAACCAGTCTTTACTGACTCTGACTCTGTAGAATGCTTCAAAAAAACAAACCAGTTTTATTCAGTTCAAACAACAGGAGTGTAATCATGTATTCTCTGTTTTTGAATACCAGATATTTGTCCAAATGTTGCTTTGAATTCATCAAAACACAAAAGCATTAGCAGTAATGTCATTGATGTGTCTAATAGTATATGCTTTAAAGTATTGAAGAGTTCTGAATTGAATCCCAATAAGCCTAGCAAAGGCAAATGTTCCTAATATAAATGTCAGCACTCAAAACAGATCACTGTTCCAAGGTCCTGCCTGTCACTTCAGGGTTTTCTGTTCAAACTTATTTTTTAGACTGTTGCCTATTCATCTTTAATTTCTCTCAGCTTACTGTTCTGAAGTGAACTGCCATGCTATAATATAAAAATGTATTACTTTTTACAGAATAAAAGATATTTATAGTTTTGAAAGAGAAGGACAGCATGTTATTGTTACTGCATCCAGTGATGGTTACATTAAAATGTGGAATCTGGATCTTGATAAGGTTGGTGTATTAAACTGCTTCTTACATTTAAGAAAAGTATCAGAGAACCAAAATTGTAGACAGTTCTGTTGTAAGAGTTAATTTCAAATCACTGAGGAAATTTTACATGAAATGTGGATGTCTTGATCTTCTTCCATGTTATGTTTAGTGGAGATGTATGTGTAAGCACATATATTTATGCACTTGTATATTTTTTTATCTTTGTACTTTTTTTTTTTAACAAATTATAAAGTATGATGATATTATGAGAGCTCATCTCCACTTTATGTAAAGTCATGCTTCCCATCTGACCTAGCCAGACGTATGACTATCTAATCAGTTATGTATGTTATGACTATCTAATTAGTTTGGGACTGCTGTGAATTTTTGTAACGTTGATGACTGTTGCTACTCTTTTAAAAACACAAAGTCTATGGTTTGGGCAGGGGAAGATGGTTGTTCATGTCACAGGAGGAACTTATCATTTGGAAAAAATCATGAAAAATACATGAATGTACTGGGTACTTGTATTTCCTGTATTTTCCAACAATTCCGAGTAGCACAGTTCAACAAGGAATCATGTCTTACCTTTAAAGTTTCTTGTGTTTATTGTTTCTTCTTAAAATCAGAAATAGATTTTTTAAATTTATCGCCTAGTTACAAAGGATCTGCTATATTTTATGCTAAGTATCTTGGATAGTTCAGATAATTATTTCTCAAGTTAGATATGTTTCATACCTGAATTTGCATGTTTTTAATGTTATCCACTCTGAATATTTTTATACTTGTAAGTGCAGGAGTGATCTCCCTCTTTTCCCTTCACCTTACATTTCTGTTCCCCTTTTAGAGAATGACAGAGTCATCGGGGAACTCTTTACCTTTCTGTGTAACATTGTATTTATTTTGACCAAATATGTGATTTCCTTTCCCTGCAGGCAAAGTTTTGTATAACTGTGTGGGCTGCTCTGTGCAGCTCTGAGGGGTAGAATATCCTAATACAGTAGTTTCCAGTGGGTTGATGCTGTTAACACTGCACATGTGTTTGTGACACTTTATCCCCTGATATCTGTAACAGAATATTTGTATTCCAAGAGCTGAGTGATACAATTGCCTAACAATGAAGTGAAGGTGGGCAGTAAGATGCTTTCTCAGTTCAAGTATTTCAGTAAATTTAAACAGAAATAAAAAAATGTTTAAATAATCTTCTTTTGTGTTTTCTTCAGATTAAAGATGGGCCATCTTTGCTGTGTGAAGTCAATACCAAAGCTAGGCTGACACGTCTTGCAGTATGGCTTGACCGAGCTTCAGAAATGAAAGAAAACTCTGATAAAACTGCAACATCATCTCAAGGTAACAGAACTGTTTGTATTTTGAATTGTTAATGTGACTGTGAAATGGAATACACCAAGTGGGAGGTTTCTACTATATCCATTGGAAAACGTGGTATTTTGAAGAACTGGTGGATATGACGCTGGCAAGTGATACAGGTACATTTACCAATCTGATAGTGTCTGAAGCCCATATGTTTGTTGGGGAACATAAGCCTCTTTTCACTTTTATTAAAGTTTTCTTTCTGTTTACTGGAATAACATACTGAGGAAGCCAGTGCGAAGCTTTTGAGATAGATAAGAAAATAAACAGTTGATAGAACTGCATGTCTTGTTTTTGTATAAACCAAATTATGTCTGAGGCCATTGTAGCTGGGCAAACTTAAAACACCTAGCTCAGATTTGTTTGGGTTTTCTGCTGTTGTTTTTCTTGTATTGTAATCTATTTACATACTTGATTTTTATGTATTTTAATTTCACAGGCAAAGCTAGCATAAATGGCGCTTTCCACTGTAAAATAAAAAGCTATTTATAACCCTTCTTTTAAAATGAGATACAAATAAGTCTCTGTGCCATTTAGACTACAAAGACTGGACATAAAGGTCAGTGTGAATAATTCCTTGCTTTTTTTCAGAAACAGAAGATGAAAAATCATCAATAGCCAGGAGAAACAAAGATTTTTGGACTAATAAAAGGGTTAAAACAGTAAAAAGAAAGAGAAAAATTATTCCATGGGAACAAAAGTTGGAAGCTCCACTGCAAAAGAAGAAAAAGAAACAGAATAGCTCGGCATGAAGGCAGCTACTTTCTCTCCTGTATAAAAAGTAAATGCTGGTGTTGCCCTAGTTTTTATAAGGATGTATACCCTAATAGGAGATATACCTCTGACCCAAAGTGTTGTTTAAAAGTAAATAATGTTCTTACCCTAATAAATTGACTGATGATTGTGGGAACTTTCCGTAAGTGAACAAAGCAAAAATAAATTCATAATATGTAATCTTTATATTTTTCTATTAACAATACCATACACTTTTTAACTGGCTCTGAAAAAGACAGCTAAAATAATAAAAATAGCTGCATCTATCTCAGTTACATTTTTGTCTCATTTAAATGCATACTAAAAACATGTACACTTTTTCATTTTAGTGTTGACAATGTTATTGTTCATTTGACTCAAGGTATGATCTGCCTTTGTTTTGCATTTCTTTTCCTACTGTAAGAAAGAACATGTTAAAATTACTTAAAATACAATGATCACATTCCATTCATACGTTCAGGGAAAACCGTAATTTCTACTTCTTGACATGGACTTATATATGGACTTTATAAGCACAGTGTTTGGCTTTTTTACTGTGTTCATACTTAAATATATTTAATTTTTTTAAAAATCTTTGCACCATGGTTCACATGATTGAAACATTTTGTTCAGAATATGATACATAATTTTAGGTGGAAGAGTTTATATCGATAAGGTTTTACCTTTTCTTCTCCCTTCCCACTGTATTTTTTCCAAGTCCTTGATCTGAGCCATGTTGTTAAAAAAGAATTATTTAACATTTGAAATGTTTGCCATGCTGATAAAATGTCACCTATCTGTTTTGTTTGCACTAAAACAAAAAGTGAATTCCTGGCCTTCTCAATCAGTGGGAACAGGAATTTATTGTAAGCCTTATTACAAATATACAGTGGGAAAAACAAAATTGAGCTGGCAAGAACAAGGTCAAAGAGCTGTACTAAATGTTTCCTTTATTTTAAGGTATAAGGCATATTAATGTTGTTTTCTGCATTACTGGAGTAGTCATTACTGTTTCTGTTTTCAGAGAATAATTGGAATTTTGCTTTATTCTGATTCACTTCATCTGTTCCTCCTCATTTTTGTAGCAAGAGAAAAAGTAGAGAAAATCAGAAAAAAGATTGAGCCAAATCTGGAGACAGGAATGCAGGCTGGTTTAAGGATATAAAATAGGATGTGACTCCAGTTCAGCTCCATGCTCTGACATGGAAACAAAGTGAGCATCATCAGTGCTGTTACAGAATTGTTCATCTGGCAGTAGCAGTGTTCTCTTGGATGTCCATATTTACCTTCTATAACTGTTTTCCGTATTTAGATAAATGATCAGAGCCCCTTGTTTGGATATTCAATATAGTTGATTTATGCAAGCTCAGTTTAATTCAACATTAAAGGGATTAAGTTTGAGCTTACACTGCTTCTAATTTTAATGATATTCTAAATGCTTGTGTTCACAAACACATGCAAATAACATAGGACTTCAAATAGTTAGTGGACTTGACAGAAAGGTGCCAAAACAGATTTTTAATTCATAAGGCTTCTACAGTAAATATAAGACTTAAAAAGCATAAGCCTAAATAAGGGAATTGTGTACAGTGTTTTCATTTGTAAAGTGTTATGTCTTTAAGATAGTGCTTATGTCCTTGACAAAATGTCTGCCACTACTAAACCAGTTGTTACTGTTTGTATTTTTAAATACATGAGCTCATGGACACAGTCATCACAATTGCAGAAGCAGGCTTGCAGAAACACCAGGAAAAAATCCACTGTGCACATAATTTTAAGAATTAAAAAGCAAAACTTCCACATAATTTGGGTTCTAAAGTTTGGACTTAAAAGTAAATATTAGACATTTGTAAAAATACAAACTCCCTGTGTAGTAACAAAGAATTATGCATCTCATGAGACTCAGAACACTTTATGAACTGGAGACAGAGAAGAACAGTCCTTAGGGGAAAACCCATATTTTTTTATACCTTGAGTGAATACTCTGCTACTAATGAGTACTTGGCAATTTGTTGTTGTTGTTGTTGTATCTTTGTGTACATCTTCCTTTTCTGCACATTTTCCATTCTAGTTTTCAGGGACCTGCTTAGAATGGTAGAGGGGAGGCAGCAGTGCAGAGAGAGGAGATGTCAGCGGTGAGAAAGCTGTCCCTGTCAGAAGGGGTGGGTGTACATGACACTGGGAGAGTAGATGGAGCCGTAGCTGCAGAAAACAACAGCTCAGCGAGCAGCATCTGAGCTGAGCCCCGGGTGAGTTCAAGAGCTCCAGCAGCTGTGGATTTCTTCCACTTTTCCTGTTTCCCCTCTTGGGGAATCCCTGCACTGGATCACAGAGCAGAGCCCAGTGAAGCTTGAACCTCATAGCTATTACACATCTTGAATTGAAAAGGAAACTCCATCCAGTATAGCTTAGATACGTGTTGGTTGTGGCACTTTGCATGGAAGGAGGAGATTCCTATTTAAACCACTTAGGCCAACAAAGGAATTAAACTGCTCCCCAGTTTCTGACCATTAGGCTAATTCATAAAGATGGGAAAATTTGAAATGCAGCTACGGAAAGCTGCGTTTTGCAGAAAGTACAGGCCTCTCATGTTTTATGCCTTCTATTATGAAGAGGAATTGAAGTCCCACAGTTCAGGGATCTGGCTACAAGAATACTTTTCCTTTTTATATGGTCAAGTGTCCATGGGAGGTAAGTGCATGGACAACTGGAGTAAAATCATGGAGGACTATTTACATTAAGAAAGTCCATTGCAGCACTCGGAAAAGAGAAAGTTTAGCTTTGCAGGCAGTTATAAACATCTCTACATTTTTCCAGATTTAAAAAAAATAGAAAACATTTTCTTTACAAGATGTTTTCCATCTTCCACTGTTGCTTAACTTCTACAGCAGAAAACTCCTTTTTCTATTGCACTGGCCTGTAATTTGGAGGCCCTGGAAATCCTCTACATCTTCCATACAAGGGCTATACTGAATTTACTGATCAAAGCTAGCAGCAGCCTGTAGGCTGCCCAGAGTTGTAGCTCATGCTACACCAAAACCCAACCCCAAATTCTCAGCTGTACCATGTAACCCCACTTCTGGATCAGGACTGGGATGGATTGGGTGAGCACGATTACAGTTCTGCGGGAGCTTTGCCCCTCACTGAACACGAGCACAAAACTTGGTCTGTACTGAGTCATTGGTGGGCCCCAGGGCTCGCTCGGGCATCCCTGACACTCGCCTCTCGCCGTGCCGGGGAATTCCCGGGAGCTCTGCAATTAGGTGATGTGGCACCAGCGCCTCCTCCTCCTCCGCAACCACGAGCTGCGGGCGCACCCTACCCTACCTCTAGGGTGGGTTTTCGTTGGATTTCGTGCTTGGGTTTTTCTTCTCTTCTCTCACAACAGCCGGAAAAGGGAAGCTTTGGGCGGTGCGTGTCTCTCTCGCCTCCCCTTCCGCTGCCTGCTCCGCCCCGGTTGCTGCGGAGCGGGGCCGCCGTGCAGGTGAGACCCGGCCGCGTCCCTGTGCCCCCGGGGCTGCCTTCCCAACAAAGCCCCTGTCATCTCCTGGGCTCATTTCAGGGCTTAGGCTTTAGGCAGGCCCTGCTCGTGGAAAAGTCCGCCACGGCAAATTGCTCTGCTTTTTTTTCTTTTTGGCCTTCCCTGAAAAAGGTTAAGAGGTGCTGATCCTCAGCCCAATTTTCTCTTCCAGTTTTCGGCATGGCAGTGGACTGGCTCGGCTTTGGCTACGCCGCCCTGGTGGCATCAGGAGGGATCATTGGCTATGCAAAAGCAGGTAGGGCTCCGAAAGGTGCTTCTATCTCCCTCCCTCTTCCCTCCCATCCCCTTCCCCCTCTCCCCAATAACTTGGTGGGAGCTGGGCAACTTTTTACGAAAGCCTCCTATCTCGAAGTTGACCCAGATGTAAATGTTATCGGTTTGTGCCATTTGCTGGTAACTTGCTGCTGTTGGGGTGTGGTGGATTTTGAGTTAAACGGGTGCTTTGGGCTGATAAGGCCATAATCTGCCTTCTGGTGGATGTTGATATCTCCACTGTGCTCTTTGGGTGAACTATCATAAGTTTGCTTCAGAAAGGCTTTTTCCCTGCTGTTTAAAATACAAGCATTCTATAAGTGTTCTGTATCTACAAATAACATAAATCACCATTTTTACCCCTTAAGAGATTTATTCACATTTTAATCTTTGATGATAACAGTATACTGCAAGCTGCAGAGAGCTCTCAGAACTATCTTTTCTCCAAGTAGAGCTGAACAGTGCAAATCAGCCCTTAAACTTGTTCCTCTTCTGGGCTCTGTATCATAAGCTTACCCTCTGACCTACTGCTTTCATTTCCTGGCCTTTTTCTGAGTTAGCTCTTCTCCAGACAGAACTGTGGATTCATTCCTGCTGCAACACTGTCTCTTCCAGCTTTGAAAATCCTTACGCCGTCTTAGTTTTTATTATGGGAAGCGGCATTGCTGAAGTCAGGAAGATTCTTACAAGTGCATTTCACTACATAGATGCTAGTGCCTATTCCAGTCTGTTTTCCATTGGCTTGATTTATCCTTTGGGTTGTGCGTAGAGTTTAGGACAGAAGGGACAATACTGACAGCTTAAGTCACTAATTGCATCTGTATTTTTCCGAGACCATTATGAAAGGATAGGTGTCTTTCAAGCCTCTGGAACCTGACTGGGAGGATATAGTTCTACTCAGGCAAGGGAATCCAGGTCACAGGATTTTTGAAGGGGGAACAGAAACTCATATGGTGACTGCTGGACAGAAAAAGAAAAACATACAAAGGAGCTATTGTATCCTTACTAATAACTTGAAGAAACCAAGAAAAAAGGAATTTTCATGCATAGAGCTAAGTTGGTGATCTGATCTGTTCTTTTACAACCATGTTTATTTACCCACACAGACAGGGGGCAGTAGTAGGTACATTTAGAAGAATATGAGAACATGGCAATCAAAGAGTGAGTGAGTGAGTGAGTGAGTGAGTGATTGATAAATTTTTCTGTCTTCATTTAGCAAGTTCTCTGGGTCCCTGTGTTTTGGGACATAGGAGCTTCTTGAGCTGGAGGTGATGTGTTTGTCCTAGTAAGCATATGTGTCATAGCTGCTTAAACAGTGCCTTGAGGTAAAATTCAAGGATATGATGGATGTTTCTTGCCTCACAGGCTTGTAGAAAGCATTGTAGCTACCACAGATTTGTTGCTAACCCATATTCTGTGCAAAGCAGCCACTTACTAGAGAGTGCATATTTTCCTTGCACATGTACAAGTACATCACGGTCTTTCTATCATCTTTGTCTCTTGTTTTTTATACCAAAAGCAGGATATAAAGCAATACTACAGCAACCTTGTTGATGACTGGAAAATGATTACTTTCTGGAAGCAATATGCAGTCCTCCTGTAACACTGAGAGATCTTTATCAGCTTAGCTTTTCAATCTCAAGTCTTTGAAAGGTGACCTCAGAATGGAATATGTAAAGAACCACCTTCTGTAACATTAGCCTTATGGAGGGCATTCACCACTCACAGTGATCATGCCACTTCATTACTTGATATATTCTATGAATCACCAATTTAGATGTGGTATTCTTTATTTTCTGGTAGTTTGGGATTGTCATTTATACTGAGGACTTGATTCAAAGTTTAGGTGGGTCCAGGGAACCTTATTCCAAAGTCTGCAGTTACTTTTGGATCAAATCTCAGGTGTATTTAGGAGATATTACCTCTCTTGTTCAACTCTGCCCTGCTCCTTGGCAACTCTTTGAATGCCTTCCTGCCCGATTCCACCCACATATACTTTTTTCTGATCTTAAATCCTTACAATTTAATCCATCTACTTTACTGCCTCTCAAGAAATTTTCATAATACTGTTTTGAAACAACATGCTTCAGTTTGTGCAAGGAAAACACCAATTCTTTTGTATTTCTCACTATTCTTTCAATCATAAGTGTATTAATGGCTTTGCTGTTAGACAACTAAATACTAATGCTGTATGTATCTTATGCAGGAGTAATTGAAGTGTTTCTTGGTGCTGATCAGCATGGTCTCAATATCTTAAAACCCTTCTCTAATCTTCTTTATAAAAATGAATGATGAATGCCCATCTTTTTTTTTTTTTCATTATTGTTGGTGTTTTCCAAACAGGTAAGCTGCTCACCAAGTTAATTTTTAAGTTTCTAATAAATGCATTATCTTCTACTTATTCAGGTAGTGTTCCATCACTAGCTGCTGGCCTTTTTTTTGGAGGTCTGGCTGGACTGGGTGCTTATCAGGTCTCACAGAATCCAAATAACGTTTGGGTTTCTCTGAGTAAGTAATTTAAAATTTTATTTAGAAAAGATTCTATTTACCCTATATATTTAAAATGAGTACCTAAAAGTCTTTGTTGAAGAGTTAAACACTGATAGTGTTACAAATCTAATTTCAATTCTGTCTAAACTTTGCTGAACTGGTGGCTGCCAACATGCATCTGTCTCATACTGATGTGTTCATAGTGCAAGGGAAGTGCCAATAAATGGATTTCTGACCTCTATGTACCCTCTTTTTGGCTGGATCCTCCTACCCTGAGCATCCTGCAGGGGGCTGGAACATTTTGGGAAGTGGGATTCCCCTTCGGACTGACCATACCGCTAGCAGACTATTTTATTATCACAGAAAATGGCAGAGATTGTGACTGGCTTATTTTTATATATGACAAATATGTGGAATTACAAAGGTGTTGATGCCTGAGGAGGTTTAAGAGAGAAGCAAGCCTCAGTAATGCTGTTTCTTCCTTCTCAGAATTGGAGCTTCCCTTCCCCCTGATTTGAGAAGGTGACTGTGGAGAGTTACTGCTTAGTCAGGGTTTAGAGAGCCACCACTGAGTATGGCATTTTTTCACTGAAGCAGTGACATAGCATCTGGCTCTTTGACATGTGAAAGTCAGAAGTGAAAGGGGAAGGCCCAGCATTTCTCTCCACTTCAGCTTTGTTTACAGGCAGTCCACTTCCATACCTACTGGACAGGCCAATAGCTGTGTGTGGTCAAGCCTTAATAACTGGGATACACTGCAAATACAGCAAGCTTAAGAAGTGTGAGGTCAAGTGTTTTCCCAAATATGAGAGACAGATAAAATTTCTGTAACTCAGTAGCATATGGAGTCTTTTCCTGCTTCTCATTCTTTAAAGTTTTTGGAGAAGATGTGTTCTACGGCTGTTTGAAACAAAATTCCATTGTGTGTCAGACCATGGTCCCAGTCTCCTACATATCTCCTTACATGGGATTAGAAGACATCAATGACAACATTTAGGCTGGTGTTAGGGAGGAAGGATGCCATGGCTAGGACTGAAGATGAACTGGATCCTGCAGGACCAGTCATCACATAGAAGCAATGGTAGGGGATAAAAGAGTTGTTGGAACAACATGTTGTGTGTAGCTGTTACCACTGGGTAGCAGATGCATACTAAGGCTGAGGATTTCATCAGTGTATGTTTTCCTTACAGTTTTTTTAGCATTCAGTCTTTATTTGAGATACCATGTTCCAGGGACTATCCTTTCTATTTTACTCAGTCAGTGAAGCTACCTGGCTCGTGTCTCTGTGTCAAGTGGTCAGGGACAATAGCTTTAACTCTCACCTTGGTTATGCTTAGCACACTTCTCTTTTGAAGTCTTTTGAAAACATAAATTAGCTAATTCTCAGAACATTGCTACAAGTTAGACATGAAAATGCTCCCTCCCTTTTTTGAGAAGTGGGGGAATTATGTGCAAAAGTTTAGTGATTTCCCTGTGTGGGGAAGGAGTGAGTATCCAGAGCAGTGTATCGTAAATTATTTCTGGTCTCAAAAAGAGCACATTTTGGAAAACAAATTTGAGGAGTATGTGCAGAAGCATATGGAGTGCACTGTCTGCTAGAACTTGATGTAGAATACTTACTCTTTACAAACTGAGGCATTTTAAAATTTACACAATTTATTGACTCTCTTAGTCCATCAAGTGAAGTAACCCAGTTTGTCTTTTTACTTGATGCTGTTCCTTCTCTCTGTTCTGTTACTTTTTAATTCTGTTCTGTTTCTCCCATACACACATCTCTGCTGACTGGACTGTACAATCTCTCATTTAAGTTACGTCTGGAGCACTGACTGCCGTCATGGGCACAAGATTTTACAACTCCAGAAAATTCATGCCTGCAGGGCTAATTGCTGGTGTCAGGTACAATACAGTATACTTTTTTTTAATCTCATGTGTGTGATTTCTTATTTGCTTAATTAAACTGAGACGGAGTGAATCATATTTTGTGTATCATTTTTGTTCCCGTGCACCCCTTACATGAAGTATTTGAAAATGAATTGACAAATTGTTGTTATTATTGTTTAATTATGTGTTTTTTCCCCTTACACAGTTTGCTAATGGTTGGAAGATTAGCACTGAAGATGTTGGAAAAGCCCCAGGATAAGTAACTGTTAATTTTACATCTTAATATTTGGAAAAGGAAACCTGATAATCAAGTTGCAAGAACGCAGAAGTGAGAAGATGGAAAAATTTTCTGTATCAAGACATTTTTTTCTCTTTTTTATGTAAGGGGGAGTAGAATGATGGGACAGAGAGTTTATATATAAGGTGCCATTTGTTCCAATGATCAGGTAGAGCTGTTTGTGTATAGAGAGAAATGGGTCCTGGGTCTGATTTTTCCAGACATGTTTCAATGTATTTTAACACTTCATGTTTTTATATTCCAAAATATACTGCTGACATGTATGAAGCAGAGAGAACCTGTAATTAAGCAAATATCCACAAAGAGGCACCAGGAGTAAGTGGCTAAATACAAAAGTGTATCTCAGACCTTTTATACTGGGTATTACAGCGTGCTTCACCTGTTGCATTCTGAATTGATATACCATGTCTTTATAATGTCAAACAGATCTTGCCTTTTTATTGTGAAATGATGCTAAAATGATGCTTTTCTATAAGTAAAATCTCTTACAAACCTGTATTTGGCATGGTTTTTTGTATAATTTCTGCATTTGGAGACGGGGGTATTTTTTTTCACCTTGTTTTCTCAGTGGAGGTCTTTGCAGTGGACTGTTAGTATCCAAGTGCTGTCTTTCAATGATATTTAAAAATCACTTTAATAATTTATTTTTAATAAAATAAAAAATAAATGGAGGAACAGAAGATTAAATTAGGGGCCTTCATTAACACTGCATTAAAAAAGTTGGTTGAAAGGGACTTAACCCATGGATTACTTAAGCAAGATTTGTGCTAGGCTAAATCAACAGTTGAACGTGATCTAGACTGTATAACTGGAATAAAATACCCTAACACTATGTAATGCTGATCTTACAGGCTTATTTGACAATAGAATGTATCAGCATTTTATTTTTATCCTTTAGGAGAGTGGCTGTGCCTCTTCAAATCTGTCATTATTAGGAAACCCTGGAGTCAGGAGGGTTCCTTGTTCTGCAGTGATGCCTGAGGACTGAAGTGTGGAAGAGGCATCAGTGGCATCTGCTGCTTTTGTTGTTACTCCAACCTTGACTGCTTCTCCTGCACTGAGTCTTGCAGCTCTATTAGTGCAGGCACAGCTAACATGGGCTTAACACTGTGATGGAAGGGAGAGGCAAGAAATGTGTGAAAGAAAATCCTTTCTCAGCTTATTCTTTAGTGATGCATGATTATTGTTAAATTAGGATTCTTACAGTGTGTACCTTTATTTTAAAGTGATATTTTATGTAGTGACTATTTAAGATTTTACTTTGGGACCTTTATACCACTGATTATATCAGAACCTTGTCAACTGCTTAACACGATCATGGCAAAGCAGGTTTAAATTAACTTGCCTCTTACACACTTTCCATTTTGTAGTCTTTAAAGGAATTCGTAAAAATTTCCTCAAACTGCGTAAAGCAAATACCAAACTACATAATTGCTCCATTTTCTTGGTCACTTCAACACTTGTATTTCCTTTTCTGAAAATGGCATTTAGTAGTATTGAGTCAGAGTGACTTTTCTACTTTTGTGAATCAATGGTCACCCATATGGTAGTAGACTGGAAGCTGCTGTAGTGGGAAGTAGTAATTACAAGCAGATCTATAGATGTTGGGCCAGTTGTGCTGTCTGTTACCAATTCTCTTAGCAAAAATTTTAAAATTAATTCCAGGTTTTTGAATGTATTTTATGTTGTAACTTCTCTTGTATCCAGGCACTTAATGTATATATAGTCTGATCTGTACAGGATGAATGTGCAGGGAGCAACACTAAAAACATGTTAAAGCACGTCTGAAATTCTAGTCTCAGTTAAATCATAGTCTCTTGTGACCACACTTTAAGCAAAATCTAACAGAAGTTTTGTAGTTACCTTTTTATATTTTTAAATCACCCTGTGTAATTGAATAGAAAATCCCATCACTGATACAGAATTTTCTAGAGCCATTCAAGAATTAAAGACATGAATATCCTTTCTCCAGACTGCTCCTGCTTTTAGTCTGATTGTTAGCTAATTCTAAAAGATTTCTTTCTGGGTTTTTTTCCCACTGAGAGTGGTCTCTATGTAAATTGAGATAATTACTTTTGCATTAAATCCACTGTGGCTATGCCATGACTTGAGTGGAACTTCATGTTATGAATCAGCTTGTAGATGGATTTTGGAAAGAGTGATTTCGTTATTTTTGGGAAATGAACTGCTAAAATAACTCTTAAATTAAGGCTGTTCTCTTCAAAGCACGCTCTGAAAATAAAAATATTAGTTTAATATTTCTTACAGTTTCAGCTGTCAGCACAAGCTGAAATTAATACTGTTTTTTTTTAAAGGGTCCAGGAACAGGAAACTAGTTTTACTATAAACATACTGAGTCACCAGGATTCAAAAACTCAGAGTTTAATCATGCATCCAGAACATCACAGAACTGAGAGAAGAAAAGAATTTGAGTTGTCAGATCCTCGTTTCATAGAGTAAAGGCCCAGGTCCTCCATTCCACATCTACTTGCCTGATAGAAGCTGGGTGGTGAGAGGAGATGTCAGGTGTTTTACCCCTCTCTTGAGTGGCTTGCTCAGGACCAGAGGAGGGAATTTCCTATTCACTTTGGTAGGTAGATGATCTCTTGAAAGTAGGAGTTTGCCCTCAATTTTGTGAGGGAAACATTTAAGCCTATCTTTGTAATAGCAGCTGCTTACCTTAAGTCCTGGAAAGCGAGAGATGTTGGGCTCCCCTCAGTTCCTGCTCTGGATTAGGTTCAAGTTCCAATGCAGGGAAGGGCTCCTTGCCTCTGGCCATGGGATATCCTGCAGGGAGAATGTTGCCAGGGGAAGACACATCACAGCCAAGAAGAGATTGCAAAGTTCCTGGGATCTGTGGGAGAAGGATCAACTATTTTTTAAGTCTTCTTTTAAAGCTAAATAGTAACTGGCAAAAATGCAGAAACATCCTGAAGCTGCGCCATGGAACCCAGATACCTCTCTGCCCAGGGTGGAAAATCCATGGGACAACCTAGATTTTACTGATATGTTTACTTCTGGCTAACTCTAGGGTCTCCAATTCAGGATCTTACCTGTGGTGCCACAATTGCCGACACTGAGGCAGCATCACGTACATACAGGTTTGGAATGTTACAGAACACCCAATTAGTAAAAATGTGAGCAAATATTTGGGGAGGAGAGTCAAAGTATTGGACAATTGAGTGCCTCAGTTATGGCTTAGTCTTTACAGGTACGACACTGAGACCTCTAGTACAGCAATAATATACTTGGGCTCAATTGCACCACTGCGCTGAGGTTACTCACACATTGATAGATGTCACACTCTAAGCTTTTCTTCCAATTAATGTGACATTTGCAGGTGGCAAAAATCTCTTTAATTTAGTGAAAATGTGTGGTATAGTGTAAGAATTCAGGTAATGTTACACTAGTAGTGCAGGCAGCTGTCTTTCACAAACCAGCGAAGGAGAATGAGAGGAGGATGAAAGATGTTTCAAGTGGAATGGTTTTAAAGGGAAGTAGTCATGTGCTGTCCTACTTTATCCCTTATTCTAAGAATATGCTACAAGGCTGTTTTAATGCAAAGTGAGTCCCCTAACTCTTGTTCTGCTGCAGGCTTTGCAAATGCAATTTGCCATGTCCCAGTTCTGTCAGTCATTGTGCTGGGAGCTGTTGGCACTCTGTCATCACCAGCTGAGGGTCAGTCTGTGCTGAAACTAATATGGCCTGAAGTATTACACAATTATCCTTTTGTGGTGTTAAAATTGCTGGCTTCTTGGCATTATAGTCATGCTTTCTGACTGCACAGCTTAATCACCTGGAAAAATGGGAGAGGAAAAAAAGGTCAGGAGAACCTTCAGGCAGTTATGACAGGAGGAGGAAAGTCTTTGTTTCTCCAGAATCCCTACAAGTAAAGATGGAAAAATGTTGTGTCAGTAAGTGCACAGAGGCATCTGCCCTCATCTCCTCTCCTGCTTCCTTGAAATGCCATGATGGAACAGATCAAAGTGCTTATGCTTTTGTGCAATATCTCCAGTTCAGTCCAGTGTACAAGTGACTTTGGGTGAGCCCTTTAGACTTTTTGTGCTTCTCTTCTGAACTGTGAAATGGAGATAATGTTTTCTGTATCCCTTCCCTGTCTGTCTTTTACACTGCTGTCTTACACAGTGTGTGGCATAAAATGTCCCCTGTTCCAGGAGCAGAATTGGTAGCTGGAATTGATACTGTTTTATTGCTGGTAGTTCATACAGTGTTTTGAAACTCTCTTAGGAAAACCCCAATGAGAAAAAATATGGTACAACAAAAGTCTATTTATTTCCCTTATTTCATGAAATGTTAGCATTTGCTAATATATTGCTATTGTATTTTGAGATTATTGTATTTTGAGATCCTGTCCTGCAAGCACAGTAACTATGTGGGACTCAGCCTTAGTACTAATACTTAGAATCACAGAATATTCTCAGTTGGAGGGGACCCGTGAGGATTACTGAGTACAACTCCTGACTCCACACAGAACAACCTAAAAATGAAACTGTATCTAAGATCACTGTACAAGTTCTTAGTGATCAGCAACAGGTTTGGGACCATTGCTGCTTCCCTGAGATCTTGTTCCAGTGCTTGGCCACCCCCTCAGTGAAGNTTTTTTTTTCCTGTTTTTCTTTTTCCATTTTTTCCCCTTGTTTATTTGTTAGTCGGTGACTGTGTGTGCTGGGAATGCAGAGGTTTTGGAAGGCTTTCCAGCGCGCAGAGCCGGGAGAGGGCGGTAGCGTGGCTCCGATGCGGCCGCTGTCAGCCGGGCGAGAAAGACACCCCACCCACCCCGAGACATGGAGACAAGGATAAATAACCATCAACCTGCTTCCAGTTTAGGGTTTGCCCACTTGTCGCTATCTGACCTGGAACACCAAATGCTGGAACACCAATGCTTGGCTCTCTCAGCTGAATAGGTCTTTAGCTTCTTTATTACCTTTGCGCTGACCTGAGGAATGAAAGGAAATGATCCTGGGGCAAAAGGCTTTTCTCACCAAGCATACTATGCAATCCAATGGTTCTGCTGCTAAGGAGCTGATAATAATCGCGTCAAGAATGAAAATAAAGCCCTTTTGCCACACTTCTTACACCCCCTGAAGGAAATCACTTATCTGTATTGGAAGATCAGCCCAGTCTTTCTCACCTACTTACAGCAAAAAAAAAAATCTGCAAGTTCTCGGCCTGACTCACAAGCAGAGGGGATTTAGCACTACAGGCCTCCTCTAAACACTTTTAGGAAAAACATAAACATTACAGTTTTGTAAGATGTTGGAATAATTATATTTATAATGAGGGAGAGGGCGTTGGCTAAGTTTCTTTGGATACGTGCACTTCAGCAGTGTTATAACAATAGAAAATGGTTGGGATCAAATTAGGTGCTGTTACCTGAAGGCATCCCACCAGCAGGAGAGTTTTTGGATGCGCTGAAATTCCTTCTGACCCCTCTGTTCCTCAATAAACCTGCACGCAACTTCCTCTGGGGATGGGCCAAGTATTGCTCCATTAGTATGCAGCACCACAGTCTGCAGGGCAGAAAAATACACACCAGGAGGAGAGAAAATAGATGAAAAGCAGTAGGAACAAAGTAAACGCTTTTAAATTCTGGACAGAAATTTCCCCTCACTGAGATTCCTGCAGGTCTGTGGTGTCATGACAAGACGTTAAATATTCTGAGGTGAGAGGAAGGTTGGTCCACTTACTCAGGTTCTGTTTCTGTTAAAAAATGAAGCCTGGACTGGGAGGCAGGGGAAATTTATTATGATGGGGGTAGAAGCCCAAAAATCATGACAATGGGCACGGAGTGACAATCCTAAAGTCTTCTGAAAGTATTCTAATCCATAAAGCTGTTGTGAAAATGATCATTCAGTTTCTCTGTGTGGTTACACATCCCTGGTGTTTAGCAGTGTGCTAGATGCTCCACTCTGTATTGTTTGTCCTATATCCAGCAATATCTTCAGTTCCCAGACGCTACCTCACCTGGCAACCCAGCAGCATTTACATCAGCTCAAGGCCTGTTGCCAGATTTTCTCCTTCATGTGCCACTTCTTGTCTCATCCCTGCCAAAAAATAAGGACACTGTGTTCAACCTACGCCTATAAATACCATCTGTATGACTTTATTTTTATATAAATTAATTTATTTATGTAAAGGACAGTAGGTTCTTTAGCAGCCAGTTTCTCGGGCAGCGCAGGGAGTCCCTGATCAACACAGACCCAACTTCAGCTACATCCTCCTCATCGCCAGGTGAGCAATTAACACACACATTCGTGCTTCTGCACAGCAACAGACAGTACCATCATTGCACAGGAGTTTTATTTCCACTTTTTAAAAGCATTTTGTTTGCTTATCTATGGTTTTGGTATTTATCGGTGGTAAATACAATATAACAGTGATAAAAACCAAAAAACAAATAACATTTTCTTCTGTATATCCTATTTCCATACTGTCAAGCAAGCAAATATTCCCATTTTTAAAGGGCATTGTGACTTTCCGAGACAGAGATGGTAGCAGCCTGCAATTATTCCTGTTTCTCTTAGCTGTCAACCATTAGACTACCAGCTTCTTTAGGGAATGGTGCATTGCATGGAGGGAGAAAAGATCCACAGATTTTGTTATGACATATCTGATTTATAGAATATATCCCACAGGGTGCCCTCCAGGATCAGGACTTTCCTGGAGAGTATTCTTTTCACGTGGGTATTAACTGTGTGGTGTCACCTCTAGACACTCTGCTTGCTTTAGTCAGGGCTCTCCCTAACAATGCACCAAAAGATGTGCTAGAAGATGATAGTAAATGCTTTCAAATCCTCCCTTATCAACCACAAACAGGGTGTGGGGCGTATGCTAAAAACGCAGCAGCAGGAAAGAGAAGAGTTAACTGTTTAAAAAACCATGTTAAGTCAGACCTAATTAGTGCTAATCTCAATTTTTTTTCTCTCTCTCTCTCTTCCCCCCACCCCCCGGGAGCAGTTAAGTATACACAGGAGAAGAGGAGGTTTAGGGGGAGGAAGGGTAAGAGAAGTCAGCCTACTGTTAATTGCATCTTGTTTAGCTGGGTCACTGCAGTTGACCTCATTCAAATCTGTGTTTGGTTGACCCTGGCTGGACGTCAGATGCCCACTGAAGCCATTCTTATCACTCCCTTCTCAGCTCCCAGGGAGAGAAAATATAACGAAAGGGTTTAAGGAGAGATCACTTGGCAATTAGTGTCATGAGCAGAACAGATTCCACACAGGGAAAGTTAATTTGATTTATTACAAATCAAATCAGAAAGAACAGTGAGAAGTGAAACTAAATCCTAAAAATACCTTTCAACTTCACT
Organism: Aleadryas rufinucha; assembly: GCA_013397815.1. NCBI lineage: Eukaryota > Metazoa > Chordata > Aves > Passeriformes > Aleadryas > Aleadryas rufinucha. The sequence goes on along the minus strand of VZTH01014960.1, from coordinate 696,885 downwards.
CCTGATTTTCTGCACCTCCTCCCCTCAGTGGCACAGGTTGATGTGGAATGCGGTTTGAGGTCAGTTCATCACACAGTCTCTGCCGCTCCCTCCTCCTCAGGAAGAGCACTCCTCACGCTCATTCCCTGCTCCAGCGTGGGGTCTCTCCCACAGGAGATGGACCTCCACGAACTCGTGCAAAGTGAGTCCATCACATGTACTGCAGTTCTTCATGAACTCCTCCAGCGTGGGTCCCTTCTACAGAGTGCAGTCCTTTAGGAACAGCCTGCTCCTGCGTGGGTCCCCTGTGAGGTCACAGGTCCTGCCAGCAAACCTGCTCCAGGGTAGGCTCCTCTCTCCATGGGTCCCTAGGTCCTGCCAGGAGCCTGCTCCAGCACAGGCTTCCCAAAGGGTTACAGTCTTCTTCAGGCACATCCACCTGGTCTTTCATGGGCCGGAGGTGGATCTCTGCTCCACTGTGGAGCTCCATGGGCTGCCGGGGAACAGCTGCTTCATCATGGTCTGCACCATGGTCTGCAGGGAAATCTGGGCTTCAGAGCCTGGAGCCTCCTCTCCTTCTCCACCGACCTGGGTGTCTGCAGGACTGTTTCTCTCACATATTCTCTCTCCTCTCTCCAGCTGCAGTTGCTCTTGTGCAGTAACTTCTTTCCCCTTCTTAAATGTTATCCCAGAGGTACTACTGCTGTCGCTGATGGGCTCGACCTGACAGCTTTGCAAATAGGGCATTGTTCGAGTTCTTTTACCCTATTCCAGGCAGAGCATCCTGCTATGTGTTCTACAGGCCCAAACCTTTTGTTTGTTTCCTTAACTGTTTCTCTACTCACTGATCCGTGTCCTTGCAATGCATGTGAGCAGAAGATATATTTAAGATGAGATTTTTCTTTATACTTCTGGAATACAAGATCTGCTGATTGTATCAATGAGTAAAATAATTGCTTTCTGGCTGGAGCGAATCTTTATAAATGATTAAATGCTCTAGAAACATGACTCCAGATAGAAATCCTGACCCTTCGTCATTCCTCACCTCAAACATTTTTCTCATGTAAGCCTACAACAAAGTGCACAAATGCCAGAAATCTGTCTCTGGTAATAAATGAAATTCAGGTGACAAAATCAAATACAATTTATTTCTTCAGAATCATAAAATGACATGATGGGTGCAGCATGGTAGAGCCACTGTAATGCACTGAATGCTTGAAACAACAGATGATGTGAGAAAAACAGTAAAGATGACTTTATTTGGGTAGTGGACTCAGTGAAACCCAAATACCAATAAGCTCGCTTTTGCCAGGTGTATTGGTTTTGTACAGCCTGGTTTTGGTAGCAGGGAGGTCTACAGGGGTGGCTTCTGTGAGAAGCTGCTGGAAGCTTCTTCCATGTCCAGCAGAACTGATCCCTGGTGGCTCTAAAGATGGATGTGCTGCTGGCCAAGACTGGGCCAATTAGAAAGGGTGATAATGCCCATGTCATAACACGTTTAAGAAGAAATCAAAACAAAAGTTGTGGTGCAGTTGTAATTTCAACCAGAGAAGAGCAGAGTGAGAACATGTGAGGACAACAACTATGCAGACACCAAGGGCAATGGAGAAGGAGGGGCAGGAGGTGCTCCAGACACCAGAGCAGAGGTTCTCCTGCAGCCTGGGGTGCAGACCATGGTGAAGCAACTGTGCCCCTGCAACCCATGGAGGTCCTTGAGGGATGCGGAGATCCACCTGTAGCCCACAGAGGAGCCCCATGCCAGAGCAGGTGGATGCCTGAGAGGAGGTTGTGACCCTGTGAAAGACCTGTGAAGAGAGGGCCCCTGCTCCTAGGCTGGAGCAGCCTGTCCTTGGAGGACTGCACCCCGTGGAAGAGTGACCCACGCTGCAGCAGTTTTGGGATGGCCTGTGGGATGGACTCACGCTGCAGCAGTTCGCAGGGAGCTGTTGCTTGTGAGATGGAGCCACATTGGAGAAGTTCATGGAGAACTGTGTCCTGTGGGAGGACCTCACAGTGCAGCAGGGAACAAATCCTCTCCCTGAGCAGTGGGAGGAAGCCATAGGTGATGAACTGACCATAACCCCATTCTCCATCTCCCTGCACCACTGGGATAGGAGGCAGAGCTGGGAAGGAGGGAGGGGTGGGGGGAAAGTGTTTTTAAGGGCTTATTTTATTTCTCATTATCCTGCTCTGATTTTGTTAGTAATAAATTTACTTCATATCTTTAAGCTGAGCCTCTTTTGCCCGTAATGGTAATTGAAGAGTGATCCCTCCCAGTCCTTATCTCAGCCCATGAACCCTTCATTAAATTTTCTCTCCACTGTCCAGCTGCAGAGGGGAATGAATGAGCAGCTTTGGTGGGTGCTGGCATCCAGCCAGCATCAATCCCTGACACCAGGTTTGCTCACAGTTTAGATTTCCAGCTGAATTGCTCTGTATACATTACCAAGACCATGCCTGACTCCAAATGTGAACCCAGTGTAGCTAAAGTGGAATCTGGCTGGGGGGCAGAATGGGCTGGATTTGGAAATGAAGATGGCAACTCATTTCTCCCCATTCCTGCTACCCCTCCCTTAACTTATTGTTGCCCTTGTTTATGTAGACAGGCCTCTTTCCCAAAGAAGCAGCAACCTGTCAGCTTGCAGAAAACTCTCATGCTCTCCCAACAGTAATGTTTTCCTTATGTGTCTCTTACAGCTGTTTTTTGGAGACTTTGACTGCCCAGACACATAACTAGGACTGCACATGTGTTTAAGATTGTGCCCAGCCAGAGTCCTGCCAAGTAAGAAGCCAGGTAAAGGACCCCCTCTCATGGAAATGTGGGAGGGGCCGTGTGAGCTTGCAGTCAAAAGCCTCAGTGTGAAGCAGGGCACCAAGTGATGGAGAGGAGGAGCTGCAGAGGCAAAGCTCAGTCCCCAAATGCAAGTCTCATGGGCCACTCATTGATTCCTGCACACTGTAACTGAAAACCCTCAATTGTGGGCAATTGCTACTCCAGAGACAATGTCAGCCCTAAAACCTTCCCAGGGCAGCAATAGATGGGGGCTGGCTGGATGGGTACCCTTGGCCACCTTCATCATGCTGCTTCCTGGGGTGTACCACCGGCCCTGGTGTCACCCCAGCCACCTCAGCCACCCCTGCTCAAGACAACGGGTTTTTCTGGTCCCTGCTCAGAGCAAACACTGTGGATTTAGCCCCTCACAGGGAGGAGGTAGAGCTGACAGCAGCCTGTTCTCTCCAGAGTAATTGACTAAAATTAATTAAATGAATACAGATCAATTAGCATTACCGTCTTCCTGAAGCCAGCTGTTGTGTGACCTGTCCATGGCTGGGATGTTCTCCATTTCCCTTGGGAAAATAGTACCTGGGAGTGCATTTCCCCTGCCAGAGTGACCTGAACTGATGTGCTTATTAGATGAGAGGAAGGGGATTATTTAGAGCAGGCCAGTGCTTAGATGAAATCGCTCTGGTAGGCTACATAAAGAACTCTAAAACACCTAGTCCTGAAGCAACGTGAATTTCCTGCAGTGCTTCTGGCAGCGAACAGGTTGCTAAATGCTCACGGGTGTTACCCCTTACTATTTTTGCCATCAGTGTGAATGTGCATCGCTTGTGGAGTTCAAGGATTTGTCAGACTCTTGTGCAGTTCAAGGGTTTGTCCACCACTTGTGCCGTTCAAGGCAGTCACACCAGTGAGGCAGGGGAGAGCTGTGCACAGGTAGGGAGGGGCTGCTGGCTAGCTCCAGGATGGGGCTGGCTGTGTCACACCCTCTAGGCTGGTGAGTCTGGCTGCTACGGGACACTTGCCCCGTGAGGGAACAGCAAGTGGACCTCAGTGATGGCAAGAGTGTGGCACGTGTTTGTGGTGCAGATGGGCTCCCTGCCCCGCTTGTGGGCCGGTCACTGCCAGCTCCACTTGTTGGTTTGAGGTGTTTTGTTCGTCTTCCCCACAGGGAGCAAAAATGCAATTCCATAAAAATGGAAGGAAGGGAGATAAGGGAGCAAGGGATAAAACCCATCCTGGCTCGTTGGTTCTCAGTAGAGACCTGCCCTGAAAAAGGAACCAGCTAAACCCAACCAACTAAAATTGTGAAATTCTAAGTTCAGGCTGAGTTGCTTTTTCAGTGTTTGCTGGGGTGCTTGGGGGAAGGGGAACAAAGAGAGATCCTGGAGTTGCCACTGTCTGGCTCTAGAGGAAAATACTGATCTAAGCATATTCAATGTCATTTGTTTGTATTTTCCCTAATGTGACTGTATTATATATACAAGGATGTACATTATATTTTAAGGAAACATATCTCTGAGGAGAATTAAAAAAGCATTTACTTAACAAATCATGTTTGTTTCTCAACTAAGTCTCTGATCTCAGGCAAAGAACCATACATATTTAAACTTGGAAGTTGTTTTTCTATGTATGATTAACACTGATTTCTAATGAATACGGTGTCACTTCTCCAGCTTGCTGCAATCTGCTTCATAACTTATAAGGGAAATTTCAGTGCTGTCTACTGAGCTGTGACAGAGACAAAGGAAATTTTAGAGGACAAATGAAGGATGCTCCTGAAAACCAGGGCTGTTAATTGATACTCTGCTCTGTATTGATCTCACTCTTCTGCTTCTGAATTTGACTGAGATTCTGTAACCCCAACTCAGGCAGTTTGCCATTAGAGAGTTTTTTCTGCATTAAACCAGCAGTATTAAACCCTAAGAGGTTCTCATATCCACCTTCTGAAACATCAGAGATACCCATCCAACAGACTTTCTTTCATTCCGATCCCTGCCATAAAAACTCAGGAATTTGCCCATCCAGCTGATCTATTAAAAATTAGTCAGCATTCCCTGAAAAAAACCCACCCATATGGCTTGCAAAGCATCACTTAGTCTTTTTGCACTGTTATGCTTCATTCTGCAGAATTGCTGATGGTGTTGTAGCTTCAAGTTTCTCCACATTAATTGCAATGATATTTTTCAGTCTTTTCCTGCCAACCAAGCTGCTGGCTCTTTATCACATGTGTTCCAGAAAGAAGCAGTGGATTGCAGTCAGCTGGCTCCTGCCTGTTTTGCCATGGAGGGAAGGGTGAGGTGCACAACACGGGACTTCTGCAACTGAGGAGAGACAAGCTATGAGATACATGGGTTACAGAAAAGTAAGTGGTAATTAGGACCTTAAAACACCAATAACCAAACCCAGGGGCCTCTTTTTATACAATATTGGTCTTGAATGGAGTAGAAATTGTTTTTATCCCTGGATTCACTGCTGGGCTGAGACTGACTCTAGACTTCCACCTTCCTGTGCCTCAGTGTCCCCATACAGGAATCAGAGATAAAAATGCCAGACTCCTTTATAAAGTGCTTTGGAACCTGCTGATGAAAACCATCATTTGTCGTGATGTGCCCTATGGGCACATAAAAATTATTTCTGTGGAGTGAAAAGGCACTAATACATATATGTTACTTTTAATATATATGTAACAAATAGGTGAAAAGGCAGTCAGAGATAAGTAAAGATCAACAGAGCTCCCACTATCTTGGCTGAAAAGAGGCATCACGTGCAGCCTGTTGGAGCACAGCCTGCACACCAGATATCCATAACCAGAGTTGTGGATACAAGGATGTGCAGAGGGGTCTTTCAACAGCGACAGAGAAGCCTGTTGATAACTGCAGCTAAAGGAAGATCCATGTTGAGGGCTGTCAGGTTTCTCCCTAGGAGATTCTGGGTACAAAGATGCCCACGTGTGTGACAAAATGCCTCCTCAGTAGCCCCTTAGTTTCTGGAAGGCCATGGGCATGTGCTGTCCAGATGGTTTTGTGTGCTGGACATGTGCAGGGCACCAGCAAATTTTGAACCTGTGGCGATGGTGTGCCCACACATGCAAGAGGCAGTGCTTACTGAGCATCCAGTGGATGCCTCGTCAGCTCTTACCCTCTAGGGAAGCCCAAAATCCCCAGATATGGTTCCCATACAGAAGCACCATCTGGTCTGCCAGACAACCAAGAATATGATCCTGGATACAAGTAAAAACCTAAAAATCAAATGCTGACTTGGCATAGTGTCCATGCAAAGGCAACAGGAGACATCCAGGCACCTTATCTGTGGCTCCTCTTCTCCTGCACTTACTTGGTTGTTGGTACCTTCTGGGCTCACTTCTCCCCAAGGAAAGTTTTGTTATATGTGTATGAGTTGCCCACCTGAAAAAAACATGCTATTTTGGGCTTCACAGTCAAGGGAAGAGCTGCATGGCTAAACCTCTGCTGGGGTTTGGGAGACTTCTGTTCTTCATGAGCTTTTCCTCAGATGGGTGGGCAGAAAGCATTATAGGCAGGGCCATGGATATGTGGGCTCATAGTTGCCCCTAGGCAGGTGACCCAGCTCTCACACAGCCCTTTGGCACCACCAGCACCCAACCTGCTCATGGAAGGCAGGAACCCTGGTCCCCTCTTTGCCTCTCAGGAGCCTCTGTGATGGCAAAGAATTGGGTTTTGATTTTGGGAGGAAGGGAGGAAAGCAATTACCAAGTGTGATGTTATCTCCAGCTCCTTTGCATGTAAGTGCTGCAGGGAACTCCTTGCAGATCAAAAGAAGAGGGATATGCATCAGGGAGGGGAGCTTACCAAAATATTCTGCAGTCCAGTTCACTGGCAGCAAACATTACACTTGCCTCTCTTCTGGGGGAGTTGCACGGAGTCCAGCTTTGTCTGGAAGGGAGGTTTGACAGGACTCGTGTGATGGATAGTGTGAAAAGTTTCCAGGGAGCAATTAAAAAGGGGTAAGGGCAGGCAGATTCTTTCAGCATTTTTCCATTACAATTTGGGTAATTGGAAGAGCTACTTGTGAAACTCTGAAGCAACAGTAAATTCCTGGAGAGAGACAAGATGCTCCAAACATTTTGTTCCTGACCAAACCGTTCTAAGTTTGGCTCCCTACAAACAAAAAGCGAGCAAATGCCAAACCAGTCATCCAAGTAACTGTACAGTTCACTGCTTGTTTTATGCCACCTCTTTTGGGCACCTCTTCTAAACAGAGGGTTTTTTTCAAGTCCTTTTCTTTCCCTGTCTGACTTGACATTTCTTTAGAAGATCTTCATATTCCTTCTGTAAGGCAACAAATTCTGCTTCTCTGTTCTGTTTTGTCTCTCCCCTTCCCTTGTGTCTTCTGTGAAGAGTACAGAAATTTCTTCCACATATTAAACAGACATTCCCGCACCAGTAATTTCTGTTTTGTCTCAGGCAATCCATCAATCTTGTGTGATTAAAAGGTAATGCCTGTATGTGGCTTGTATCTCTTTCTGCTGAGAAGATTTTTTTATACCAATATATTGGGCAAGATAAAGTTCTTCCAGCCATGAACATGAAATGAATTTAAAAACAATTATCCATTTGAACCAGACTTTCAGAAGTCACTTGAAAAAGCAGTAAATAGTTATAGGCAAGAAACTGGCAAGATCACTGTTTTGCCGTGCAAGCTGAAATTTGATTAATTTGGCAGCTGTTTGACTAGAAATTAGAAGAGAGTTTTGAGAGTCATGAGAGAAAATCAGGATTTTTTTTTGCTTTTAAAGCTCTTTAAAACTCAGCAGTACTTCTCCTCCCCTGGAGGTTTATGAGCTTGCAGCAACTTCTGTATTTAATAAAGAAAGCAAGCACAGCAGAAAGACTGAAAATCTTTTCCAGGGGTAGTGGGGCTCAATCTTCATGTGATAACAGACCAGGAAACGTGGTTTCTGGAAATACAGTCCTCAACATCTTGGTTTGCATAGTCCAAATCCACAATCATGTATATTGCTTTATCCAGTGCTGAGGTCTCATTTAGAAGCACTACACAGTGTCAAGCACTGAACACGGCCTGACTGACAGCTCTAGAAATCTCCTTGACCTCCCTTGAGAGGGATCTCTCCGGAGGTTGGACTGCCTGGCCAGAGTGAATCTTAACTCCCTCCAGTGGTAGGAAGGTAGCCAGTGAATGTGAATGATGTGGAAGAGAAGGTCCCATGGTATGAATCATCCACTTTCCCTGGTGGAAACAGGATGGTTCTAATCAGCGTGTTAAAAAAAAAGCCAGAGAAACCTCTTTCCTGAAAATGATCAACACATGCCATCTGTGTGACAAGTCTAACTCAAGAGCAGTAAATTGGGAGTCAGTCAGCAGTGTTAAGGATGCCTTGGAAGCTTCTTGGTGTTAATGAAGGTTTCACTGGGAATTAAAGACTTTAAAACTGTGCTTTTCTACCAGATGTGGGAATGCAAAATTAATGCAGATGCAGTAACCGTGGCCCAGTGGAGAGGCTGTAGGCTGAAACTCCGAAGATCTGGTTTCTGCTTTAGGATGTGCTGATTGTGACATGGAAAAATACTTTATCCTAGATTTAGGGAAGTTTAATATTTTTGGCAATCGCAAATCCAGTTTTATCCTTCCGTGTTCCCAACCTTTCTGTGCAGTTAGTTTTCCAATTGTTGAATCTCCAGGGTCAAAGCTTTTTAACCTCCAGTCTGGAAGCTACTAACAGTCTGCAAGATATCAGAAGGTGATTTGTGGGAAGTGCCACAATTTAAAAACAAAAATAAATTAAAACAAAATTAAATTATTGCCAAAGGCATCATGAACAGTCGGAATGGGGAAAATACAAATACTGAACATGCCTAATTGTATTTGGCTGCAAAGAAAAGCTGCTGTGATAGTGTCTGCACAGAACAGACTTTTGATTTGTTTCCTAAAAGATGTAAGTTGCTCTGGATTTGAGAAACATCACTTTCAATGCATGGCTTTGTCACCATGGTGCCCAGACTGGTGTTTCTCAGCCTGTTCTGCATTTGGAGTCAAAGTTCATGTCACCTCCCCTGACAGCAAATCTGGAGGTGACAGTATGTTCCCTTTAATGCATGAGCTCTGAAGTTAAGGAATTAGTTCAAGTTGTAGAAGAATCAAATTCAAACCCTAATCTTCCCTGAGGGAATGTGAAATCCCATCTCTGATCTTTTGGAAGGTTGTTCTTGCATTCAGGCTCCCAGCAGTTCTCAGCCTCTCCTTCCCACTTCCTATGGAGTATTTCCATCCTTCCTAAGCCAGCTATGACCCTGCAGCTCACAAGAGAAGGCCCTTGCTTGTGAGGAGATGGGGACACCTGAGGTTCAGTGTTTGCTCAAATTAAAAGCGCAGCATTTTAGTAACATGTTTGCTAACAAGGCTCTAAAGAAAGGCAGAGCACTGAAATGGGGAGCCAAGGCATGAACTGGGACAACCATGTATTGAAGACATAAACAAGCATTTTTCACTTGGAGCCTTTATTGCAAGTGAAGAAAGTGTATTTCCTGTATTTCAGTTTCTTCATTTTAGCTTGGTCAACCACTTGTTCATTAGAACTGAGAAATTAATTACAGCTTAAAAGATCTGTAAATTTCTTTTTCCTACCCACCAGTCTATGAATCAACTGTGACATCAGGATTAAGATCTACTCACTCCAGGCTGTTTGAGCACTAGTTAGCAGTTATTTCATGAGCATTGGTTTTCTTTGTATAATAATACACTCAATTTTAACTACAAAATGTGTTTTGACATCTTATTCTTTCATATCCAAATAATTCGATATGACTTTATTTGATAATGGAAAGCAATGCTGCCTTTTGGTATGTTATTATAGCCCTATTTCTATCCAAAGGCAACTCAGTATAGCTACTAAGAAAAAAAATTGAATTACCTAGTAAGTATAAAATATAATTTGCCCTTTTCTAATAAAATAAAAGGTAAATATTAAACATTTAAAAGGTGAAAGAGTAAGCATTTGAATAAAAATGTCCATTGTTTCAGAACATACACATATCACATTCTGAGTTAGCACAACACGAAAGTATTAAATATGGCAAAAGTCTTCAGGGGCTATGGAAGAAATCTCAGTGGTTACCAACTACTAAGCATCAACTGGTCTTTGGAAAAATTATTAAATACAAATTCAAAATGGGACTAAAACCTGATAACATTAGCCAAGGTCACTTGCTTTCTCCTTTAAGTGACAGTTAAAATAGATGGTTTAAATCCCACACATATGAATCACTCCGCCCAAGCTCATTTTTCACAACAGGAGGTAGCGAGTTTTTGTGCCTCTGCGGCTGAAAGGGAGGAGGAAGGAGGCAGGCTGCTAACCCTGTCACTGCTGGCTGCTCTTTCGCTTCACCTCCGCTCACTGCCAGCCCTCCCTCACAAACAGCTCCAGCAAATGCACTTGTCTCACCTTGCTCTCTATTGCCTTCCTAGGAGCAAGGCACTGGTGTTTTCTGCCTGGCCTTTCACCTTCCAAACACACATCTCTCTGCCCTTGTCCCATTTATGTTCTCCACAGATGTCTGGTGGTGGAGAGGTACCTCTGAAACAATCAGATAGGTCTGACCAGAAATGCTTGAAGGAGCCTGAGATTTCCATGGAGTGGCAAGTCGCAACAGGTCAGACTTTTAGGACGTGCAGGAAGCTGAGACCTACCTTTTCTCCTCTGAAGGAAGAAAAGCAGAGAGATGGCCATCCTGGGAAGTCAGGAGATGAAAAGTAAAGCAGCCTTGTAGTATTGGTTATCCCCAGGAAAAGAGAGGCTGTTTACTATGCTGCTTCTTACCTGGGACTTATCCACTTCTTCCCTCTTTTCTGTCTGACTCTGAGAGTCACTCCACCATTGCACATCCTGCCCACATTTTGTACGAAACCAGCCCAGCCCAAATGCAGCATAACTCCCCTGGATGCCTGTGGGAGAGTTTCAAAATCCCACCAAACCTCTCACTGCAATTATACCTCCTTCCAGGAAGAGGAAGTGAGCACTGATGCATTTCCAAGGGCAGCCACGTCCTTCTGCTGGTATGTCGCTGTGCATGCAGGTTACCAATTTCCCTGATGCCAGCTGTTGCCTCTGAATTATTCCAAGACTGTTTGCCATTGCTATTTTCTTCTGTTGTTTTGGTTTGGTTTTGTGTTGGTTTTGGGTTTTTTCCCAAATAAACATGCTGAGTGTAGCATGCTGGCAGCCATCAGCATTCAGATCAAATACCACTGTGTGATGCACTGCCTGGGGGATAAAGAGAAACAGGACATGACATTGGGTGCTGCTAAAACTTGTTATCTACTGCTTAGCTCCACTGCAAGTTTAATGGCAGAGAACTGACTCAAGGCAGGTTTGTCTGCCTTGACTGAAAGGCATAACTGCAGGATTGTAAAGCCTTGTGACTGTGCATATTTTGGGAGTTTAATGCAGAGAAGAGCAGGATTTGCACCCACGTGAAACTGCTTTGAATCTAGGCTTAGGGCATTTTCTGTGAGAAAAGAGTTGATATTTCCTCCTCCTTAATTGTCATGAAAATGAGTCACAACTTAATTCGGGACCATTTTCCATGCCAGATGAACAGCACAGTGATTCTTTGTTCAGATATCTGAAATGATAAAAACAATGCAAGGATGAGAACATCAAATTTCAGTGCTCAAATCACAGAGAGATTCTCCTTCCCTCAGCTGGTATCTGAAATGTCTGCATTTTTTCAAGTGTGAAATTAACGAAAGAAAATGTGAGCATCTCTCCTTTTGAGACGTGTGTGATTTCATGGCAAGTGCTTCATGCATATTTTTGACTTGCCTTTGAGCCTTGCCCAATCACAAAGTTCACTACACTGGAAACTATTTCTCTGTGCAATCAAATCTGGTTAAGTCCAAAGTCTGAGGGTAAATGCTCCAACCCGGATTTGTAAGATGATTTGCAAATGTGATTAAAACCAGCCTAGCTTTCATGGTAAATTATGAAAATGATGCATCTGACAGAGACACTAACCTGAGCACTGCCAGTGATTGCACTGCTGTATTCAGCACCCTCCTTTGTCTTTTGTTAGAACAGTAGGAGCACAGTCATACATTTGATGGTGTCCCACACAGGGTATATGTGGGACACGGCCCAACGTGTACTGCATTGATTCGTGATTCCATACTGTCTTTAATAAAGCTGCCCTACTTTCCTTGTTGCTATGATTTTCTAATATTAGGAGTGCTGAGTGCTATCACATAGCCTTATTAATATTAAAAAAAATATTCTCCTATTACTGGGTGATCCTCATTCATCCATTTTTGGTCATTTGTCCTACACTGAAAGGTGGTGTGTCCTTAAGCATCAGAAAGGCATGTGCACAGCTGGAACACTATTCTGTGCATTATAGGTGGGACATGGGACAACTGGAAGTTCCCTACCATAACCTTCACTGAGATGAGATTTATGAAGTCCTTTCATGAGGGTTTATTTAATAACCGCAGTTGCTGCACCAGTTTCTAAAATGCTAAGTATCCATTTTATTCCTAATGATTAATGCCTGAAGCCTGATGATGCTACATATAGTTATCTGAGGTATTAAAATACTTTTGAAGAAACATTCTTCTCTTAAATAAAGTTCCTTTGAAGGATGTATTTTAATTTCAAGATGAAGATTAAGCCTTGCTTAATATTAACAGGGAATTCTGGTGTGGAAATTTTATCTGTTTATCTTGAGTTGGGAGTCAGTCTCTAGCAGTTATGATTTCAAAGACCATCTCAAAAGTATAACCTCATTAAAATAGGTGCCCGGTTGCCTGCCTCAGTTTGCAGATTTCATGAGAGCCACTCTCTCCTATTCATTTTGACAATGATGATTCAGGCCTGGATACCAGAAATCATTTTACTGTGTTCATTTGGGCACACCAGGGCAGGACCTGTTCTGAATGATGGCAGACATAGGGCAAGGCAGAAAGAGGAAGGGGAAGCAATTAAGCCTGATTTCAAGAAGGAAGTCTCCAGCTTTGAAAAAGCCAAGAAATACCTTTGGCTCTTAGGAGGGACAGAAATAAAAACCATCTGGTTTCTTTGTTATCAGGAAACCAGTGCTCCAAGATTCTGATCCCCTGAAACACTTAACAGTGTACTCTCCTCACCCCAGTGTGGATGGGGACCTGAGGGACCCCAGGAATGGACAGGCTTTCCTACTCTTACCAGCAGACATTGCTGCATTCCTGAGGATGGCAACACTCAACTTCTTCGGTGCAGACATTGCAAAGGTTCAGTATTTGCCTGGACTGAAGAAAGAACCTCCAGAAACAAACCAAAAATAATGGATTTACTATTGCAGATAAAGGAGAAATCACGAAGAGCCAGGATCCTAGAAACTGGACTGGACTGAATTTACTCTTTGTGTAATTAAACAAGACGTGATTGACTATTATTGGTTTAATGAAGCAAGGTCACAGAGCAGGTAATGCAGGCCAGACTTCAACACAATCACATCAGTACAGCTGGCAAATCTAAGGCCTGAGATTTAACAGTGTTACAGTCTTAAAGAGCATGATTTTAAGGGAGCAATAGCTGTGCCGAGGCACACCAATATCTGAAAATGTCTGAAAGCAAACTGCACTAACCTTGCTTGTGCTACAGTGCTAGCATGAACTTAGCTAATGGTTTTTCTCTATTTTTTTCCCAACACATAAAAAAAGAAAGACTCATTAGCTTGCATTTCTTTTTTTCAGATTAAAAATGGATTAAAAGTAATCACAGTACCAATCCACAGCTCAAATTGCTTGTGCCATAAATTCAAAATTGAAATGGAAACAAATGAGGAAGGCTGCCTAGGATCATGGGATCATACTTCAGGCTGGCAGGGAGCTCAGCAGATAATGCAGTAAATACCACTGCCTCAGAACATTTCCCTTCCTAGCAGGGAAAGAGAAAGCTGGCATTTCGTTGTGTCCAGGAAGCTAACAAATCCAGACATTCGGACAGATTACAGGAAAAGTGCAAGTTTCTGTACTGAATATCATTAAAATACATATATATAAAGACCAGCAGCAGGACACAAGCCTACATTAGATGAGAGCACTCTCCAGAGACAATTAGCTGGGTTAATCTATTTCCAAGAAAGAGATGCACCTGGGATTCAGTATCTTTCTAGTGTGCACAGGATATGGGCTTGTTTCAACAGGTAGACAGACCTTCCTTCCTACTCTGCCTGAATCACTGAGCCTTTGTTAAACAGCAGCAGGTTTTCCATTGTGAAATGGAACTGATTTGCAGTATCCCTGAAGGCTGTCAAAGTCTGCAGTATTTAGCATATCTGATAATTAAAAATTATTTGTGCAATAGATATATTTTCCTTTAAAACCTATTCCATAGCTCTCTCCATTAAGGTTTCTTGCAAGTCACATTGAAATCCCAACTGCTTTCTGAGAGGGGACATTTGAGGAGGGAGGTGACTGATTCCAGCATGGAACAGTCTTGAGTTATGTTCCTTGGCCACTTTTCTTAGAGTGCAAGAGCTCTTTATCCCAGTGTGTAGGAAACAGAGCAAGGCAGGCTGGAAAACGGCATGGCTGAGCATAGATCTGCTCCTCAAACTGTGGAGTAAGAAAGAAATGCACAGGCAGTGGAAGCAGCGACAGGTGACCTGGCAGAAGAGTACAGGGATATGGTTTGAATGTGTAGGGATGGGGTCAGGAAAGCCAAGGCAAAGCTGGAACAGGAGTTGGCAAGGGATGTGAAGAATAACAAGAAGGGATTCTGTAAGTACTTAGATCAGAAAACAAAGGCCAAGGAGAGTGTACTGCCCTTAGAAGCAGGAGGGGTGAACCGGTGACAACAGATTTGGAGAAGGCTGAGATACTCAATGAATTCTTTACCTCAGCCTTCACTGGCAGTCAGGCTTCCTGCTTCTCTCAAGTCCCTCATCCTCTGGGTGGGTGTGGAAGAGGTGAAGTCCCTTCCACTATAAGCAAAGAGCAGATTCAGGATCACTTGATGAAGCTGAATAATCACAAGTCTATGGGATTGGATGAAATGCATCCCAGGGTCCTGAGGGAACTGACTGCTGTCACACTCCATCATATCTGAAAAGTCACAGCAGTCAGAAGAAGTTCCTGGTAACTGGATAAAAGGAAACATTGCTCCCATTTTTTAAAAGATGAGAAAGGAGGATTTAGGAAACGACAGAGTGGTGACCCTCACCCCTGTGAACTGGAAGACCAAGGAGTGTATTCACCTAGAATATATGCTAAGGCATGTGGTGCAGGTCCGAAGGAGGCCATAAAGATGATGAGAGGGCTGGAGCATCTCTCCTGTGAAGACAGACTGAGAGAGCTGGAGTTGTTCAGCCTGAAGAAGAGAAGGCTTCAGTGAGACCTCTTTGCAGCCTTCTATTGCACTAAGGGGATTTATAAAAGGGAGGGAGAGGGACTTTTTTTATGGGCAGATAGCGACAGCACAAGGGCCAGTTTCAAATTTAAAGAGGGCAGCTTTAGATTAGATACCAGGAAGAAATTCTTTACTATTAGGGTAGTGAAGCACTGGAACAGGTTGCCCAGAGAAGCTGTGGCTGCCCCATCCCTGGAAGTGTTTGAGGCTGGGCTGGATGGGGGTTTGAGCAACCTGATCTAGTGGAAGGTGTCCCTGCCCATGGCAGGGGTGTTGGAACTAGATGCCCTTTAAGGTGCCTTCCAACCCAAACCATTTTATGATTCCATGACTTTATGATAAAAGAGGGCTTTCTAAGAACCTGAACCCTTTAAAATCCCACCCTACATGGCCAGGTTTAGAAGTCTAGAAATCACAACACATGCTTGCTTTCATCCACTCCTGCATGACTTATAAAGTGATGATTCTCTGTTACTTTCATCCCAAAGTAACATCTCAGATGCCCTGCAAGCAATGTGCAATGTAATATTGCTAAAATAATAGCCACTTCGGCTGCATATTACAGCTATTTGCACAGCACTCAACAAGTGTGATATGACACAAACTACTGCTTAGGCTCAAAACCATTTTTCAGAATTAAGAATTTCTATATGACTCATTCCCACTGTTGGTTTTTTTTCCCCAGTGAAGTACTAATATGACAATCCCCTTCTCTGTGGGTCTACTTACATAGTTCAGAAACCATGGATTTGCTAAGGTGGCTTAGGAAGCTTTAGCTACTGCTGCCCAGTCCATGGAATTTGTCCAGGGTCTCTGGAGGCCTGGAAGAAGCCCAGGCAGAGCAGCAAATAGCCAAGGCACAGCAAGTTAAATTTCTTGTGGGCAGGAATCCTGCCTGCTCTGCAGACCCAGTACCTGGCGTTGTGCTCTAGGTCTGTCTCAGGAATGCCTGTTTTGCTGAGGGCACAGCAGGGATTTCATAAGCAGGTGCATGCAACACGTCTGATGATGCAGCGCTTGCATGTTTGCTGCCTGCTGCATATGCCCATGCTTCTGTCAGGAGGGAATGCCTGATGTGAGCTTTAGCACATATTACACCATCATGGGTCCTGGTTGCACCCATGTAGCTGTGTGGCTATTCCCTGCTTTCATTAGGTGATCCCAGGTACATCTCTGCTAACAGGCTCTCCACCTGCTTTCTCATGTTATTGAACTGTGATCAGTGGGAGCTTAGGAAAGCCAGCCAGACCAGAACTGTGAGTGTATGTCAGCTGAGTGTCCTATTTCGGGTGCCTAGCTGTCCTCAAGCACCCAAAAAGACCCAACAGAGAACATTGCACTCATTTTCTCCGAGCCTTAGTTTCTCCACATGTAAAGCGAGAATACACACTTGTCTTCATAGGATGTCCCATACTATCAGAAAGTGGAAATTGTACTTATTTAGGTGCTCCTCTGTGCCTTAGTAAACAGAGCAGCAATGCATTCACAACTATCTTGTTAGTGATATCGTTTCTCAAAGCTTTGGTAGCTTTCTCCCAGCCTGACCACACTTGGCATACACGTCTTCTAGAGAAAGGCTCTGGAAAGTGGGGAGGAATAAATGTAGAAATTGTACTGAACAGGCTCAGAGACCCCAGGCATGGTCATGATTCCCATTAATCAGAACAGAAGAGGGCTGAATGTATTATGAACGCTTTGCTAGCAATGTGGTCTACCTGAGTTTTCTCTGTTGCGCGTTGGACCATTTAATACTACAAATGTTAAAGCAATTTCTGCCTTCAGAACTCCAAGCGAGAACTTCTGTGGATTGTCTCAGTGGAAATACATTCAAAGAGACACTAAAACAAACTTGCTCTTCACAAGAACAAATTCCTGTCAGCTTGGGAAACTGCCAGTTGTGTGGCATTAGATGTAAAAAAGGACTTGAGCAACTCATCTCAGACATCCTTTCTCGTGCTGCACATTAAAGCTGTGGATGAGTCAGCACAGCTGAGTAGGAGAACCAGACAGGTTTGAATCACCACTTTTTCCCCATCTCTTAAGCAGTACTATTTCCATGCAAATAATTTCAACCTCAGAGTTATAAAAGAAGCCCAGTAGTGGTGATCACTAACCTCATACCCCAGAAGGAATTGACTGGTTAATGAAAATTCGCAGCTGTTTCATTTTTAAAGACACTGATCTATGTAAAAGGAAATGAGCTAATTAATCTTAAAATCCTGGAAATTGAGAAGAATCTGGAGAAAGAGCAAGCTCCATTTCAGGGTTTCTCAGAAGCTGTGTCTTATTCAGCTGTTTCCCTTCTTGTGCAGATGGATGTATGAGAGATTTGAGAAACACAATTGAGGAGTCTGACTGGATAAATGTTTAAAAATCTGAAAAAGGACAGATTTTCTTTTAAGTAAAGAGAAGTAAAAAGGAAGCAGTGTGGGATCCTGGTACTCCATCAGGTGGATCTTACCTTTGTGTGGAGTTGAGCAGGCTCTAGAACCGAAAGCTCTGCAATGTATGGGAAGATGCCTTCACACATTTGGAAAGTAAACTGAGGATGCATTGACTAAGTGCTATTTGTATGTGGGAGACCACCAAGTTTCTGCATTTTACTTATGCTAATGGATAATGCTTATTTCTGTGTCATGTATGCTTGATTGACTTTTTATACCTTTTATTTATCCTCTTACATCTAGTACTTTCAACCTAATAGCTACCTTAATAATAATAAAACTAAATACAAAAGCTAAAAAATAATAAAACAAAATACAAAAACTAAATACAAAAATTAATAATAATAAAACTAAATAGAAAAAACTACCAAAATAAAACATTTTTTTGGTAGTTAAGTAAGAGAGTTTCAAATTTTTGCAAACAATTGTATGAGAATTCTGTAGACCTGCTATTGAGCTGGGATTTTTCACCAAAAGTTGGTAATATACCTGTTATATCCATTGTACAGTATAATGACCAGGAGCCACAAAACTTGGCTGAAATAAATAAAAGGAACAGAATTGTGACTGCAACACTTTTATTAGTTTCCCTCAGGATTCATTACAGAACTTAGTATAGAAACAGAAAAAGGATGTATGAGACTACCATGGTTTTGTTTGTTTTTTTACGTGCAACTTTACTCTAATAACTTACTTCTGTTTTCAGAAAAAAAATCAAGGAAGAACAAAATCACTGTCTCTGTGAGAGAAATCTCTGGATGTGTGTTTTCCTCGAAGGAAGCTTTAGCAACCTTAAGAACAAAATGCTGGCTCTCTTGACAAGACTGACGTGTTTAGAAGTGTAAAGGTATAATATACAGAGTACGAGAGGCTTCGTCGTTCAATACACTCAACCCAGGGAACCTCGGTCCTGGTTAGACACATCCTTCAACGTGAGGCACTTCGTTGTCTTAATCTCTCTTGTTTTGCACAAAAAATCTTGCCCAAAAAAATCTTCTGATTTCAAGTCAGAAGTAACTGGCAGCATTAATGATGAGGATTGGAGCAAAGATTCTGCTTTCACTCATGTTTGCACTTGTCTACAGTGTAGCGAGGACATGGTCTGTATTCCTGAAAGGCCAGTTGTCCTTCACTGGCTTCCTTCAGTCCTTCTGGGTGCTCATGAGGACAGGCAGGCGTGGCAATAGGTGGCCCTATTTCACACAATTAATTGAGCAAGATTTGACCCTGCTCCAATACAGACTGCAGTGTATCCCCAAAAGTCCCTGCAACAAATGAGGGGGAACACAGGGCTGCTGCAGATGTGATAATTCAGGTTGCTCAGACGTCGACTTGGCTGCTGGAGTGCTGAGGGCTAGGTGCCATCTGCCCAATGTAGCTCTGCAAAGTTATGTTAACCTAACTGGAGAAAAGAAATTAAAAAGTAAAGCAAGGAAAAATTCTTTACAGGGAAACAGTGAACATAGCAGAATGTAATAACTTCATTGGCTAGTCCTCAATTCCCAATTTGAATGCATTACTGAATATTTCCCACAACAGTGACCTTACATAGAACTTCATAAGGTGGCTTGTGCCTACTAAAATAATAAAAGCTGTATATTGACTAAATAGGCACATAGCATCTACTTCTCTTCAACCTTCACATATTTAGCCTGTTCCTGTAACCTGGCTACTTTTCTGGGTTTTTTTATTATGCACAGACAAGCAATTAAGACAAGACAGATATTCCCAATTCTCATCCTGGGAACAACCCCTATCAGCAGGTTTGAATGTCTGATGGAGAGCCCGAAAGCAATCTTTGTATTTTAAAGAAAGGTAATATCCCTGTGGTTCTCTGACAAATAGATCTGGATTGTATTTCAATGGTCAGAAGCCGAAGAGCGTCCATCGCCTTCACTTCAGTGCTAATAGCACATGGAAAGCAAAACATGTTTAACTTGCATCAAGCCTTTCAGTGTCTCTGCTTTTTGTGATAAAGAAGTGTTTGCTGTGAGATGGTGGCAGGAAAAAAACCTCACCCACCTCTTTACAGTGTTTGAGAGAAGAGTGCTGGCTTCCAAGCCTAATTTTTTTGAACACTGGTGGGTTATGTTTCCAACATTGTCCCTGGCACATTTCCAGGAATCTCATATAGGAAAGGTTTTTAATTTGTTTTGTCTTTTCTTACACTTTCCTTTTCCCTTTATTTTCTTCTCATTCTTTCCCCCCTTTCCTTCCTTACCTTTCTCTTCCTTTCTCCTAGGAAGTGGTAAAGAAGACAATATGTGGAAAAACGTCTTTATTCTTATCCTCTGATTGGAAGCAGAATGTTTCATAGCTTTTGTTTTAAAGAGTCAGGCAGTGAGATAACTGTGTGGTAACCGTGAGGTAACTCACAGGAGCCACTCTGCTCTCAGACCAGCTGATCTGTAAGCAGAGCCAGGGCACAGATTCACCTCTGTGGGAATGAGGTCTGCACATACCTGTGTGAGGCCAACAGGCACCTCACTCCTCACCCACACCCAGGCCCACCTGGCAGCCTCCAGGTTGGCAGGAGAGTGGCTCTGGAGGGCCAGCGTTCAGCCCAGACAGGGTCAAAGGTGGGATGAGCAGGAGCTGGCCCGGGGCACTGCAGTGGTGCTGGAAGGTTTCATCTTCTGGAAAGGGAGTTTTGACAAGGGCAAGCAGTCACAGGACAAGGGGCAATGGCTTTAAATTGAGAGAAGGTGGGTTTAGATTAGACATTAGGAAGAAATTCTTCACTATGAGAGTGGTGAGACATAGGAACAGGTTGCCCAGAGGAGTTGTGGCTGTCCCATTGATGCCTAAAAACGACAACCTGAAACAGAGACTAGGTGACTAGGCATCACCATCTCTGAAGATGTTCAAGGATGGGTTGGATGGGGGTTTGAGCAACCTGATGTAGTGGAAGATGTCCCAGCCCATGGCGGGGCAGCTGGAACTAGATGCTCTTTAAGGTCCTTTCCAACCGAAGCCATTCTATGATTTCATGTGTTGCATGCTACGCACCTGCTTATGAAATCCCTGCCATGCCTTCAGCAAATCAGCCACTCCTGAGACAGACCTAGAGCACAACACCAAGCATTGGGTCTGCAAAGGTGGCATGATTCCTGCCCACAAGTTTAACTTTATGTTCCTGGTCTGTTTACTGCCCTGCCTGGCAGTAAACAGACTTTATGTTTAACTTTATGTTCCTGGTCTGTTTACTGCCCTTCTTCCAGGCCTCCAGAGACCCTGGACAAATGCTGGGGACTGAGCAACAGCAGCTAAAGCTTCCTAAGCCGCCTTAGCAAATCTGTGGTTTTTGAACTATGTAAGTAGACCCATGGAGAAGGGGATTGTTATACTGATGCTTTGCTGGGAAAAAAAGGGAGAACCAATGGCCCAGTAAAGCTGAAGAGTCTTGATATTCGTAAGGGGAGTGAATGAACAACAGTCCGGTGTGGGATGGGTGGTGGCTGGGTATCCCAGGCGAGTGGATGTGGTGGGAAACGCAAGCGGTGGAGCTGGAATCCGACCCCGCGCACGGCAGCTATCGGAGTTCAGGGCAGCTCCCCTCGTGCTCTGGGACATCTCCGTTCTGGACGACAGTCTCAGGGGGACACGGGCCGCAGGGCGAAGGACACGACCAGCTCACGCCAGTCTGCCGCTGTGGCTCTCCCAGCTCTCCTGTGCCTTCACTGGGGCGTGACTCCGACGACTCTCCGTCACCACGACCCCTCAGAGGTTCTCCCCTTGGGGAAAAACTGACGGAGAGAGGGAAGTCTCCGGAGATGCCCCGGTACCGACCCGCCAGGNGCTGAGGCGGGGGGCGGCTGGTCCCGGCCCCGGCGGCGGCAGCAGCAGTATCGAGCGGTGGCTGCCTCCCTCTCCCCGCTGAGAGAAGGAGGGAGCGCCTCGCCTCGCCTTGCCACCCGCCTCGCTGCCGCCATGCTGCCCGGGGTGGGGGTGTTCGGCACCGGGCTGACGGCGCGGGTGATCGTGCCGCTGCTGAAGGCGGAGGGCTTCGCCGTGAAGGCGCTGTGGGGCCGCACGCCCGAGGAGGCGGAGGAGCTGGCCAAGGAGATGAGCGTCCCCTTCTACACCAGCCGCATCGACGAGGTGCTGCTGCACCAGGACGTCGACCTGGTCTGCGTCAACCTGCCGCCGCCGCTCACCCGGCAGGTCGCCGTCAAGACCCTCGGTGAGTGCGGGCGGCCGGGGGGGCGACCCCGCCTCGGGCTCGGGATTCGCGCTCGCTTCGGGCTGAATGGAATGGAGTCTTCCCCCCTCAGCGCGGTGTTTTCCGTTCGCTTTACTCTTCACCCCGCTTCCCCATTCCCCCTGTCTCCGGAGAGGGGCTGGCCGAGCCGCGGGTGCAGGCCGAGGACCGGCGGGGCGCGGGGGCTGGCGCTGCGGCAGCTCGGTGTGACATCCCGTATCCCCGGTCCCCGCCGGCGTGGTCCCTCAGCACCGGGGACCCGCCCCTCCGGGATGCTCGGGCAAGCCTGGGCAGGGCCGGGCCTGACACCCAAGGGTGCGGGAGGAGGGAGCAGGTGTCATCCGTGTTGTGGTGAAAAGGAGAAAGTCGCGGTAAAAGGGAGGAAATAATCGTCCCGCCCGCCGGTTCCCATCCGTGGCTGGCAGGGGAGCGGGGATCCGAGCGTCGCGCCCGCCCTGGGGCACCCGCGCTGCTCGGGGGGTGCGGGTGTCGCCGCTGCCCCGGCCCCGGGACCCCAGCTGCGAACCAGAGAGGGAGGCAGGAAGCGGTGACAGCAGAGGAAACGCTGTTACAGCCGAGGCTTAGCGAAGCTCACGTACAAAGGGAAGGAGGGACTGAAAAAGTAGGCATGCACCATGGTGAGCTGCTCTGGTCTCAGGCGTGCAGAAGCGGGCCGCATCTCGCTTTCTCCTGTGTGAGCGCAAGTCTGGGCTTTACTCTTCCAGCTTCGTGATCACTGGTCCTCGGACACTGGCTTTCCGATGGATTTTAGTGGAAGCACCCTCCGCAGTAAGGAAGTCTTAATTTGTCACCACAAATGTAGGTGACAAAAGGTGAAAATGAGAGGAAAAGCGCTGTGAGGTGTCGTCGCAGAGAGCGTGGAGATTTATGAGCCAGGGTGGCTGGTTCGGCTCTGGGGCTGCAGCTAAATAGGCTGATTGCTATCGCTCTCGGCCTCATAAATGCGTGTGGCGTGTCGTAGTGTTACATTGCTACTAGCATACTCATTAGAATTTGTCACCATTCAAATGCTGCTAATATCCCAGCCAGCTAGTGTTTTCAACATTTAAAATTAAGCAATTAAGGAAATTAAGTCAGTACCTAAAGAAAAAATCCTGCCACAAGTACAGCGTAGGCATTTGTCTGGAATCTTTGCTCAGTGTTACTTTCTGTACTCGGAAATGCTTGTTCTTTGACTCAGAACACTTGCTTTTCTTTTATAATACACTTTTGGCTTTTTCCTGAAGATGCTACACTTGCACCAGAAGCCTGACTTGCTTGCCAGAATGATGTGTGAATGAATTTGTAATGTAGAAGTACATATCCCACAAAACATATATAAAGGACAGTATGAGGTAACAAGGTTTCACGTTTGACACACATTAATTTGGCGACAATTGTGTCAGTTTTCCTGTGACACTCTCTTCTGGCAAGTGTTGCTCATGGAAGTGTTCTGGCTTGCCTGTGATCTTAGAGGTAGAGCCCCATGAGGTTTCAGGCGGACACAAGGCAGCTGGTAGAAGGACAAAATTTCTGAAATAATAAACACAATTGGTGTGCTTTTTCTCAGAGGAGCGGACACATGTCTAGCACAATAAAGTCATCATGTTTTGTCCTTCTCTGAATATTTGCAGATAAAAAAGGAAAAAAAGTCTACCCTCAAACATGAGCTGAATTTATGAATGGTTCTATGAATTGATGTAGCTGAGACGTTAATGGTAACTTTCTGATGCAATCTGCTAGCAACAGACCAGAGCAGGAAAAAAGATGTTTTCTCCCTGTTTATTAGAATGCCACCATTCTTGGTTCCCTTTCACCTCTAGTTAAAGGGTTTCCTCCCTTTCCCCAGTGGTCATTATTTGTATGTTGTAGGAATAACGAAGTTTGTGTAAAAATGCATGGAACGGTCATTAAACAGCCATTAAACAGGTTACAAGGAGATAATGTGCAACGTCTGATAATTTATTTTTAGTGTTTTACTTAAAAGATTATTAAAGAAATATGTCTTGGACTACAAATAACTCCTCTCACAGTTATTTCAGAGGTAAATTTTCTTAATTTTTTTTTATACAGACATTGGGTCTATAACAAAGTTCTTGCATGTTCTTATAGATGCAAACAGGGAGCTAGAGCAGCAGTTTCCAAACTGCTGAGAGGATTATCTCTGCTGGCAGCTCCATCTCCTGGTCCTGCTTGTCCTTCATGGCTTGGGAACTGCTGTGCCTTGGAGTGATTGTTTTGCTTTAATCAATATATTTTCTGATTTGTGGGAGAGAGTGCAATTCAAGTGGGAGGTTCAGAAGGCTCTGGTAACAGGGGCAATGTTATACAGACTGAGGAAAGCAAAAGATGGAAAAACATTACTTACTCTTGAAATTTTACACAAGAAATATTATGTGGCAGCTAATGATAGGACATAGATGGGGATACCAGAAGTTTTACAGGTGGAGACTGTAATGATGTCCTGCATTGCAGTAGAAGAGGTTGAGAAAGACATGAGTTACGTGTTAGTAACACATATGTCTGGCTTCTCTATTACAGGATTAGGGTCTGGCCTGGGAAGAGACAGGGACCAACTTTTCTTTGGTACCTGTGTTTTATTTCAAATGGTCTTATTTCCCAAAGCTGTGTTCTCGTTGGTAAAAGTTTCATTATTAAAAAGTAAAGGGCCAAGGAAGCAGTTGCAGGTGTTTCTATCACCCATCTAGAGTTGAGTTTATAGTGCAGATTTGCAGCACATTAAGTCCACTCGGGCCTATTTCTGATGCAGACTCCAGAGGTGAAGGTGGGGTGAAACAGGTGTCCCTGCAGCTGTGTTTAACTCTGGCCACTCGGTGGGAAGGACTCAGTTGTTTTGTTTTCACTGATGCCCCTGACATGTAGATGTATTGCTGCTTGAAATGCGTTTTTTGCACAGTGGCCCATCAACTGCTGTTGAAACAGAAATGTATGAACACATGCCCCAGCTGAGGAAGTCCCCAGACTGTGGCTTCCTGGCAGCTGTTGAGGGGAGAAATAAAGCTTCACACTTACACTGTTGGCTTTTCCTCTAAACCTCTGCTGCCCATCTCTGTTACAAATAGGTTCCTGAGCTGCATCTGACTCTATGGTAGTTTTCTTAGGAGTAAAATCAGTGTTGGGCAAGTCTTTGGAACAGACTGAAATCAAGAGAGAATTGGAAACCAGGCTGGTTTGAACAGTGACCAAAAGCACAAGTAAAACCCATGGTGTTTTATGTGAAATACCCTGATGGCCTCTGTCACTTCTGGATAAAAGGAATCAAATTCCTTGTTTGCTTCTGCAAAATGGGCCAGTTGACTCTTTCCCTTTCTTGTTCCTGGTCTGTCCTGCTCACTTGGGAGCTCTTTTTGTTACTGCTTTGAATTTGTTCCCTGGAGCATAATACAAAACTGATGTCCTGACTGACTTGCTGCTTGGTGCTCAAGAAAGATCAGTGGGTGAATATTTAGGTAAGCATTGAGAACAATCCTGCTGTTGAATAGGGGCGGATTCCATTCTCACTGAACTGAAACATTTGGTGTGTTTGCTAGAAGTTGTCCTCTTTTCCCCTGCCCGCAGTACTTCAGCAGTACAGTTGTATCCCAAGCCTGATGAGGCAGGGGAGGTGTGTTTGCATACAGGGATGAAATATGTCAGCTACTGAGTGTCTATTTGTGCCTAGCATCAGAAGAGCTGCTAGTACAGACAACATGGTATGACCCTCCACCTAGTTCAAAACTGTCAGCACATGAATCTTCCCAGTGTAATCCCTCCTCAGTCAATTAGGTATGACATTCTTCAGATCCTGACTGAAACACTTGCTTTGGGTGGCTGAGTAGCTGCCACATCAGGTGAAATGATTTACCACATGTGGTTCTGAGAAGACCTTGGTGACATTTCATCTTGAAGGCACAGATGTTTCTACGTGCCTGGTTCTGTTGGTGTTTGCGTCAAGTCGACTTGGCTAAAGAGAGCTTATTCCTGAGTTCCACATAAGTGTTTCTGGGGAGCAAATGTTTTGCTTTCGAGAAGACTCAAGTACCAGATGTTTAGCATATCTCTGGAGATGTTATCCTTGATTCTATTTGCAGTTGTTTTGCTTACTCTTTCATCCCAAGTTAAGGACAGGAACACTGAGCTGTTGAATATTTACTGCATATGTTTGCAGCCATGTCTACGTAGTATTAGTTTTTAAAATGTTTATGTTGTAGTAGTGCATGGTGGGAGTCCATTCTGCCTGGGGACTACGCAAAGTACAACTTTCCCAGCCCTCCAGAAGCTGCTCCTCTTAAGGAGCACTTAAAGTTTTTTGCTGATTGGTGGTTCTTCTATACTTGATCGTGGTCATGAGGGAGCATCTTTATTTAGAGAGGAACATAAATAGTACTGCTCAGATCCTTACCTTGCCACCGTTTCACAGGAAGCACTGGCACCACACAGGCGTGCAGTATAGGCCTGCTGTCCAAAATATGTTTGTGAGAGCTCCTTGTTAAAACACTGACAATATTATTGCTGGATCTACCTCTGAGGTGGGAGGAAAATCCAGCTGCAGTGAAGTAATTTACAGATCTGATGCAATCTCTAATTAATTTCTACATTCCTCTGCACCCATGCAAATCAGGCAGAAGTTAGGGTTGTAGCAGTGGATAAAACTCAGTCCAGAGTTTATAAAGCATTAGGATTCTTGGATAAGAGATGCCCTATTAAGGGAAAATATTATCAAACTATTTATTAATAGCAGTGTAATTTCTGTCCTGTAATACTGAGTTTAAATTTGACCTAACAGCACTGACTTTCAGCAGAACACACTCCTGTACTTGGAAGGCAGATGACTTTGCGGCATATTAAATGTGAATTATGGTCATCTTATTGCGAAAGAAGTCAGATGAAGTGCTGTCTATCTTTAATCAGCAGAGCTAGCAAAGGCTGTGATGCCTTTTTTTAACATTTATTGGAAAGGCAGTCCAAAGAGCCTGCTGGCAATCGGCTGCATGTTGTCTTTCTACTGGAGTGATGAAGGCATACCACAGAAAATGGCATCTAACTCTTCCATTGACCTTTTTCTCTCAGTACAGCAGACCTTTAATGCCAGTATTATTCCTGTAAAATTCCTACAGAGATATTGGACCTCTGAGACAGTTGAGGTAAAGACCACTGTTCAGGTTTAAAACCCAAACGAATAAAAATAAAAACCAGCAGAAAACCTCCCACCTCTTTTTTGCTTTCTGACCTTCAAATCAAAGGTGTGTTTTCATTTTTCCCAGTTGCTCTCTTCCATGTGAAAGTAGCCACCAGTTCTGTTGTTGCAGTGGTAGGTGGGTTGGGAACCCGGTATGGACCAGACTTGGAATACTGGGGCACTGAGCTCATGCTGTGATGGCACACCCAAATTTGCCTAGCCTATTGTGACAGAAGTGGTTGTTTTAAACAGTGTTAGACATGAAGATCCTACTGTGATCCTGTGTCCAGTCAGGTCAGTTTGTGTTGCTGCAGTTTCTTCCCTACTGTTTTTAAACAGAGTGCTTGGCCTTGGGGATCCCAAGATGCTGTCTCCAGACCAGTGGGCAGCTGAAGTGGGTTGGGCTGGATCTCCTCAGGATGGCTGCAGGAGTAGCCTTGGCCCACTCAGCTGGAGGAGGGGAGATGTGGAAAGCAGCATCTCTCAAGTGTGGTTGGTTACTGTCTGCTGTCAAACTTCACTGTGCTCTGTTGGTGAGTTGGTTGAAACAAATGGCAGCCCAAACCCTCAGCAGCCCCACTTCTCCCTGTGATTTAAATGGCAGAATGTGCCAGAGCACAGACACCGTACTTCCATCTGCTTGACTGCTGGGGGCTTGGACCTTTGACATGGTGAAGTGAAGAAAATGAGAGCATTGCTGACCTCTGCCAGTGTTTGATTTGATCTGTCATGCTTTGTTAGTCAGAGCCCATAGTCAGGGGTTGTACTTTGAAGAGAAATCTTTCTTTTAATATATGTGTCAGGGTGCTGTTTTCTTCTTTTTTTTGGTAAATCTTTACGTAGGCAAGTCCTTATGACCTTTATCATTTCAGTGTGCTTTGAACACTTATTTGTTGCGCTATTCTGCTCTTACATCCTGTTAGCAATGGTGGCAAATACAGCTATTTTTTTTTACTGTCTGTGGTGCTGGAAAAACTCATCTGTTCAAAGACTGG
Organism: Aleadryas rufinucha; assembly: GCA_013397815.1. NCBI lineage: Eukaryota > Metazoa > Chordata > Aves > Passeriformes > Aleadryas > Aleadryas rufinucha. Next base: position 668,923 of record VZTH01014960.1, on the reverse strand, counting down.
TGCACACCAGGGCCGTTTCCAGCACAGGTCCTCCCAGGGCACCCTTGTCAGTGCTAACAGAGACAAACCAGCATTAGCAGTGCAATAATATCTTGATTTGGCGTTGCAAACGGATGGAAGAGGTAAGCAGCTGTCTGAGGTGTGGCTTCTGGCATGGCTGAGGGAGATTTGACTAGTGTCAGTTAACTAAAAAAGGGCTGGAAGTAGTAAAATACCTCCCATGAGCGAAGCAGGTGTTGGTGCTAAAGGTGTAGACATGCATGTCCAGCCTTGTGGCTGTGCTCCTTCTGTACTTCACTTGATGGCACAGTTTGTACAGTGAATATCACATAGACAACATCTTGTGCAGCTATTTTTTTTTTGTTAAAATGGCACAGCTGTGCTGTTGCTCAAACAGAAAATGTTCAGCATGGCTTGATTCTATGAGAAGATGAGAGAAGGTATTGCTAAAAGGTATGTTTATAGTGTTAGAGCTGTGTCCAGGCTACATATTGTAATGATTTAACTTCTAGAGTAGAATATTGCACTCCTATAACATGGGAAACATCAGAAGACAGATATTTTTTTTTTATTATTGTTGTTATTATTATTGTTTGTTGCATAGCTTTGTACCTTCATTCTTGATGTGATGCCTGCTGTGGTACTGAGCTGTCTGAACCATCTACAGTAGACCTTCCCTCTGTGACTTTGTCTTGTTGCTTGGTTTTAGAGACTTGAGTTGCCGACTGATCAGTGGTATAGGTAAAGGAAGGACTTGCAAGCTGCTTCTGTTGTTCCAGATTTTGAAAGAATATTAAATAAGGGAGAATATGTAGGTAAATGTGGAGAGGGGAAGATATGCCATGTGAATGAAATGACTGGATTTTCAAGCTTCCCATAGTTGCCTCTTTTCTCTCTTTTTTTTTCTTTTTCTTTTTTTTTTTCCTTAAAGCCCTCTCATGCCTGAGATTGACAGTATATGACAGAGGTTTGCTATGTGCTCCTGACATGGATAGTTGAGCACAACCCCTGAAGGAGGCAGGGAAAAAGCTCTGCAAAATACTAAAGACATTGTTCTATCTGCTTTTGTTTGAAAACTACATAAATTGTGTTGAAGCATATTGCATCTTACTGTCTTTTTCTTTGTATGTGTAGTAGATTTTGCCCATTGTGCAATAGTGATGGCAGAGCACCAAGGATGAAAATGGAGTTAAATTTCCAGGATGGCCAAGATGAGTGTTTTTCACAGGCTACTGCAATGCAACAGCCCCCTTCACTGTTAATATCTGTTTGCCACAGTACTATTTCAAGTGGCTATGAATTGTTCTTGTTGCTTCAAACTGCTGAAGCAGAAGTGGTTTTGTTTATTATCCTACTGCTTTTTGTTTATTATCCATGTAACAAACTCTGAGCTCCCAAGAGTGAGCTGTCAAAGTCAGTGACTTCATTTGCATGGTCAGCATGCATGCAGGTAACAAAACCCCACTCCTTAAAAAAAATTATTTTGGGTCTTAAGTCTTGATTTAAACAAATTTATTTGAATGGCCATGTAATTAAAGAGGGACAATCCCTTATGTAGGTTTCCTAAATTGATTTAAGGCCTGGTCTGCACATAGATTTTTGTACCAGTATAATTATGACTGCAAGGGGTATGATTTCTTTAATGCAGTAATTGCTGTGTGGTCATTAGAAGTCCATCTGGTGTGACTTGGCATGAGCACTGTTCTGCCAGCACAATGGCACCTGTATCTGGTACAGGTTATTCCTGCTCCTGTGCAGGCATGAGTGGTCAGTTGCATACATCTTTGGAGTGTTCAGCTGGCATAGATGTATCTGTGTTATAGGTATAGTCCAGCTCTAGGTGTACTGGTGTAGCTGTGCTCTGCATAAAGATGGTCCGTTTATTCCTTCAAGTGGTTTATGGTTGTGGGAACTGTAAGGAATTTGGTTTGGCTTTTGGTTTGGCTCAAAATGTGAGTTTGGAGACCTTTGAACAAAAGGTCTCCAAACTTCTGTGCTTGTTCAGGAGCTGGCTATGCTAAAAATATGAAGAGCAGAGGAGGATGAACCTTGCTGCCCCTCACAGCTGGCACTGACCTCCCGTGTCAGACAAGACCTATTCACCTGGCAAGTGTAAGCCATAATTATCCTTGAGCACTGTGGATGCCTGGGATAGCTGCACTTGCAGATGGTGGAGCTGGCATCCAGGATATCATAAACACCAGATCTTACTAATACACTGTTTTGACTTGCAGAGTAACAGGAGTTGCAGGGAGTTGTGGAGGCTGAGAGTTTACCCTCTTTTCTCCTTCAGAAAGAGACCATAGCACCCTTTGTTTTAGTGTAGCCAGGGCTAATGATGAAAGTTTTTTTAATCAGGCCTAACTCCTAAGTATGAGCATTGTGAAGAGCACAGAAAATGAGAAGAGGGTGTGAGGAACTTGCTTGGAAGCATTGTAAGAGTAAACATAGTGATTTAACACAGGGAGTAAAATTGCTTTTGTCATTTGCTACTGTGCTAGAGTTTATCTCAGGGTGAAAACTGGTGCCTTCAATTCCATCACGGCAGCAATCGCAGCTTTAGTGAAGCAGATGGAAGTGAAAAAAAGGCAGCACCTTTGTTTTGCATTCTGATGTTTCCATGGCTTTTATCAGCAATAAAGACCCTTGTTTTGGCATTTCCTGCAGTGAATGTTTGGCTGCCTTCAGCTATTCCATCTGGCAATTTTTTGCCGGGAAATGCCCAGAAGGGAGGTCATGGTTGAATTAAATACTGTTTCTAGGGTACTGGGCTTCACATGGCTAATGAGAAGCCTTAATATAGAGAGCTTTTCAAAATCCAAATGGAGTCAAGCAAGGAGAGAGAATTATAAAACAGTAATTATCCTTGCTGTGCTGGAGTGATATTGCTTAAAAATGTGAAACAAAGGGCTGGGCTGAGCACTCCCAATTCTTTCTCTTGGTGTCTGTACATATAGTTTCATATATGTATAAAAATAAAAAAAACATTAGGGTGAAAAATATATAAATTAAAAATTCCTGGAAATCCCTCCCCTTCCTTCACTTCCTCAGCCCATAAAAGACAATGCAACTGTTAGTGTTTCATGTGGGGATAGGAAAGGGGAGAGAAAATAGCTGGGAGAACATCTGAAACAATTGCAGCTAAGCTTGTGTGCATCAAAATAAATTCCAGAAATGCGCCTGAAAGTTGTATATAAAAGCTGTGATTCTGATCCTGCTTTCTCCACTGTAAATGCAATTAAAGCTCTACTGGATCAAAGGAAATAGTTGAAATTTATGATGATATTACTGAGAACAGATTGTGGCCAAAAAGAAAAACTAACTGTGCCTCAGGGAAAGGGGCCTGGCCTTGCAGATCTGTGTCCTCTCGGCAAAGGCATTTCTGTCAATTTAGGAAATGATTGGTGGGAGTCTTGGGACACAGTTCTGCGAACCTTTGCTTACATGTAGTCTCCTTGAAGACAAAAATCACTGATTCCTTACAGAGAATATTTGTAAGGCACAGTAATTCATGTAAGTAGGGATTTGCTTGCAAATGGCTTTTGTACCAGTTCATCAAAAAATCTGAAGATATAGCTACATCTGTGCAATTCCATAGCCCAATATAGTTGTGTTTTTATAACCTGTTATGGCAGCATGTCTGCAGGAATGAACAATAAGAGGGAAAATATTTGGAGCAGAGGTGCATAGATACCTTAGCCATAGCCTGCAAAAATCTATCACTAAATAAGCGTGACAGAGCTTGCAGAACTCTCTTGTGACTTGCTGCTTGCCTTGAAGGAACTTGACAGTTTAGTGCTGGGAAAGACGCTTTGTGGTTAAACAGTATGAGATGCTTTGATAACGACTTTCTTCTCAGGCAGAGTGCTAAGCAGCACTCCCTGAGACTAGTTTGTGGATGTAGCGTTATCCAAATGCATGAGAAGGTGTCCTGAATTTTAAATTCATGTTGCTGAAGAATTCTTTTAAAAAATCCGTGTCACAAGATGCTTGGTTTTCAGGGGTGACATCTTTGCTAAACTAGCCAAAGTATGTGTGGACATGGCCTGTGACTATTGGCATAGCTTGAGAAAACCATGGACCTGAAATGTAGTTCTGAATATAATTTTTACTCCACCACACAGCCATTAGGAAAAAATACTTTGACGCATTGGATGCCTAAAATGAAGAAATTGTGTTCACAAGCCATCTTGCTTCTGTCTCATGAATGCTGTTCTGTTTGCTTGTGAGATTTGATGCTGTCTAGCAGAGTTATTTACGCCTTTGATTATAGTGCTGTCTCACAGCTTGTCATATAAATTTAATTGTGACGGTACTGTGGTTGTCGTCGTTCGAAATTACAGATTTGTTCACGTAGGCAAAGGTGATCCTTCGCAAGGCCTGATGATGTGCACAGATGTTTTGGCAGCTGCTGAGACCACACCTGCTTCCATCTGTGCAGAGGGACCTGACCCTTCACATGTCAGGTGGGGATAAAATTGTTCCTCTATACCCTTGTTGTGTGTTTGATGAGACTCCTGTTTGCTCTAAGCAAGAGTGGTATGATGAGAATTAAGCTTCAGAATTTCTGTCCTGAGCTTCCGTTCTCTGTAACACAGGTTGTGTGTTTTAATTAGATTGCACTGCCTGCCTTCCTGAAGCTGGTTTCATCTTTCAGGATGCCCAAAACTACAGGCTGGGGATGAGGGAGCACAGGGAAATTAAGAGACTTGCTGAAGTTTGCATGGGAAGCTGGTGGCAGGGGCAGAAGCTGAGGCCTCTGAGGTCTGCTATTCTCTTTTGCTGCAGCTGAACGCTGTTGAGTGGATGATAGTCATGGGAAGCACATCTGAGCTGCTGGAAGAGGACCAGTCACTGTCACTCTGGTTGGGGCTTTTCCCAGGATGGCTGTGCAGGGACTCTAAAACCAGGGTGGGAAGAGAGGACTGGGGAGACTGCAGAGTAACCTGGTTCACAGTAGAGAATAACCTCTTCCGCTACTCTTGTGGGTGTTCCTTTTTGATGTGTACAGGGCACACAGTTCCTTGTGAAGGAATTGCAAGGACTATTTGAGGCACTGAATATTTAGTGGGTTATTAATGTCAGTAATCATCTTTCCAGTGTTGGAGCTTTATTTAACAGATGCTACCAAAAAAAAATCATCTTAATAAGACAGCTTGCTATGGGCAGCGATGGCTCAGCAGCTGGGAGACTTGTGTATTTATTTCTAGTGAAGTATGGAGTTTCTCTTTAGTATTTGTTATTGCCCTCTGCACACTGGGAAACCCCTTTCTTTATCAAATGGACAGGGCCTTTTTGGGCTGACTGGAGCAACTGCTGTTCTGGAAGATAGACAGTAGCATACACATGTGTAGTGTTGGTTGCAAATACAACCTTGAACATCAGCTCAAGCTGATATGAGCAAGTTCAGATTTGCAGCTGCTGTTAGGAGTGCTCAAATGAAGTATCACAAAAGATCTGTAATTTCATGTCTGGGCATTTTTTCAGCCTGTGGAGTGCTTGGCCTCTTGCATTGTACAGAATCATCTGATAGTGCTGGGTGAAAGTGAGTAGGGTGCTGGTAGTTGCTGGAGCTGCATGTGCTATCAGGGTCTTGCTTACAGATTGCACTAGGTGGAATTGCACTGTACAGAGCCATGAATGATGTCTTTCTAGGTAGATCTGAGTGTTAATGCTTTTCACCAAGGTGGTAAATAAATAAATAGGCATTAAAAAACATTTCCTTTCCTTGGTGCCTGGCAGAAAATTGTGGGATGATGCTCTAACTGTTAAATCAGGTTTTGGCAAATCATTTAAGGCTCTCTTGAAGAGTCTTAAATGTAATGCTGCAAGTGAGTTATTAATTGGCCTTGTGAGCTGTTTGGTTTAATGACAAAGGACTAGATTTTGAGGTTTTTGCTTACTTTGGGGAGGAAGTACTTTTACATTTCTTTATTAAAAAGGGTGCATCAAAGAATTAACAGGAGAGAAGTACAGGAAACTGTTTTTTTACTCCTAGAGAATGTTAGTTTTACTTGCACTGCAGCTCTGGATCAGGATAATGGATACATCTCTGTTTTTATAACTGTCTGTGTGGTCTTAGTATGTTAGCTTGCATTGCATGTGGATTATGTGGTGCTTGCAGCTACGAAGTCTGTAGGAAACAAGCAGATCATACGGATTATACTCTCATGATTGTAATGAGATATATTCTTCGTCCGTATATCAAAAATCTCTAGAACAAACTTCAGATGGGATTATGCTGTAGCAATAGGCTTGTGAAATTGCTGCAACTGTTGATGCAGGAAAAAATGACAGTGTCACATTCTTCCAGTCCTGCCAGCAAATAAAATATATTAATTTGTAATTTAGTATTGTTCCCAGAATATATATCTGTAGTAATAAGATCACCTTGTCAGTCTCTCTGTCTTCTTCTCATCTTTTCTTTTACTCCAGGCTTGTCTGGCCCTGTCAGTGCCTGAAACTAATATTAGGGAAAGTAGTGTGGGTAATTGTGCTGCTTCAGTTTTCTCATAGCAAACAGTGGGGGTAGTTTATTGATTGGAAAAAAAAAATTAAAAATACAGCCAGAGAGGAAAAGAAGTCAGAAAATTAGCCTTGGACTGAGATAGACTTTGTAACTCTGGTAGGAGAATTGTGTAGCATGAGCCTCTGTTCTGATTTAATGCAGCTGTATTGTCCCAATCTCTAAACCCATAATTACAAGACTGTGAGAGATGGATTGATGTGGACAATAGTTAGGATATTAATTAAAATGCCATGGATGATGTGGAACATCAAGCCTTATGTGCTTTTAAGTACAGAAACTGGCAAATACATCATTCAAAATGCCTTGAATTTTCAGTCTTGGATTTTGTTTCTTCTCCTTTTAGATGCTCAAGTAACTGTAAATTACTTCACGGGGCATGAGATAGTGAAAATTCTGTTATTTATGGTCAAATGTTCATTTTGGTAGGATTAAAGTAATTTCAACTGGCCTCTTGCTTTTCAGACACGGAAACCAGAAAAAAGGCCTGTGTGGAGCAATCTGAGATTTATCCCTACATTTACTAGGAGAATTTAATGTTTTTTTCATGTCAGTGTCCCCCTGTGCTCACGAAACTCAAATTCTTTCCCACAAAATTATGGATGCAGTTATTCTTAATTCCTCTTTGAGATTAAAGGTCTTTGGGATTAGAGGTGGAGCAGGTGAAGAACACTTTGAGCAGTTGGGGATGGGACTCCTGTGTGTCTCTGGTTCTCAGTTTTACAGATCCTATAGCCTTTAACACATCTGTGGCATTCCTTTTTTCCTGTTCTTATTACATGTCCCATGAGAAGTTTTACAGTGATGGGAAAACTCTCACCTCTGTTGGTAACTGCAGGTGTTGGAGCCCATTCATTTGAAGCACATCAGCAGTGGTGAGTGATCAGAGGCAGCATAAGCTTGCAGAGCTCTTATTCCAGATTGCCCCAGTACAGCAGTGGGTGTTTTGGGTTAAAGTGGGAGAAGGGGGTTATCCACCTGGGCAGGGTCAGACCCCTAGGCAGCTCATCCCTCTCTCTATTTGTGTAAAGCAGTGGAATAGATGCAGTTGTCCTCTAGGCAGTAGGTTTGTTAGGCAGCAGTGCAGAGGCGTCTTTCACTTGGTGGGAGGCTAACAGTGAAAATTCAAGCAGAATTGTATTCAAGGTCAAGTGCTAAAAGATTCACAGCCCTGAAGAACTACGCTGTCTCTGAAATTTTTGGTCATTCAAAATCATCCAGATTTCGCCCCTGAGAGCGTGATCAGTATTAGGAGTGTGTCAGGCGTGACCCTAATGGAACTTCCACATGCCTGAAGCCTAAAGACTTGAAAGCCTGCTGATCTGCTATTGGCAAAAAGTCATCTGTTTGAAGTCGCTTTCTGTTTAGCAGTTGTTGTTTTGTCCAGAATTCCAAAGAAACAGGTCTTGTACTGAAAGCAGCATTACAAGAAATGGAAAGCCAAACCCAGTCGTTTGCATTGTCTCAGCATTTCCTTGAGATTGAAAGAAGTGGCCAGACCAAGTTGTTTTTCTTTAAACAAATAATTCTTTTTTTCTAGTGTAGTGCTTGTTTTATGGCTGATGCCTTTTTGCTGGGTTTTGTCTCAGAGCAGAAAAAAAAGCTGTAAATACTGGGAGTGGGATAAAGAGAATGGAATTTGTGGTGGAAATGTGCAGTGGGCCATAGTTGGGCCATGCTGCTACTGCTGTCTGCAGAGCAGCAAACTTTAGTCAGATAGGAGAATATTGTATTTCCTTCTGCATGGCTGACTTTCTTAACATTTGGTGGCCTGTGTTTGGCTTGTTACCTTTGTTTGGAAACCGCCAAAAAAAAGGAGACTTATGAGGGGTGGGGAGTAGCATGGGCTGTTGAGGTTAAAGTCCCGTATTAGGGGTAGAAACCACCTAAGTCTTCCCTCTGCCCCCTTGCAGGAGGAGACAGACGCTGCAGGTTCCCTGAATGTCACAGCAATGTGACAAGCCACGCCCAGTCTTGTGTGAAGTGGTGAAAAGGCTTAGCAGCGTTCTTTGGCATTTCTTGTCTTTGAAAACGCATTGCTTGAAAACTTCAGATAACATTTGCCTGGAAGAGGAGGATGTGTTTCAGTCAAATGATAAGAGGGGAGGGACTGCTCTCAGGGCTGACTGTGAGACACCTCCCTTGTTAGAAACGGGAAAAATAGATGAGAACAGAAAATGGAAAGGCACCCATCATGCTGACAGATTTGGCCTGAGGAAGCCAGCTGAATAAAAGCCAGCAGGGGAGGGGATGGGAGAGAGTCAGAGCAGGAGGGAACAAGTCTTAATGCAGCAGCTTGTGCTTCTGGGATGACACTTGCAAATGGAAGGGGAAAGAGGGTGTAGCTCTTGTTACTCTGAAATTCCCTTGTCTGCCCTCCCTCTTGCCTGGGAGCTGTGTTCCCAGTCTCCTCTGTCTCCCCTCTCACTACCAGGCTGTGGGCTGCTTGCCTGGAAAGGGCTGTGCACCAGTTGCCCCTAGGACGTGCTGCAGGGGCTCACGTGGTGGTGGTGGGCCCCTGGCAGTGAGATGCAGCTGGGAGGAGAGGGCTGGGGCAGGACCTGAAGTGAGTTTTGCATTATTCTGGGAAAGGGTAAACTGAGAGGGAGGAAGCCATCATTGACTTCAATGAGAACTGTCACATCTCCAACACTAAGATGCAGTGAATTAATGAACCTTCCCTGGAAGTGAAAATGCTAGCCATGTGCTTTGGTGGTGAAAAAGGTTAAACAGAGAAGTGTGTTACCTTTACTGTCTTTCCTTCAAGCTGTCTTGAACTTTCCAGAGAAAGACTTTGTAAAGGCTCTCTCCCTGTGGAGATGAACTTCAAAGATCAAGACTCTTGAGTGGAGGAATAAAGCAACCTGTCTGGCACTGCAAACTCCCCACTGAGGTACCAAGGACTATTCTGGTCAGGCAGAAAACACTTTGGGCACGAAGTGCAGCAGGTTACTGATAATATCACTGTGATGGTGAGGGATGGATGGAAAGTTAGCCTTCCTTTAGAGGATTAGGAAGGCAGAGAGAAGTCAGGCACAGTTAGAAATTTTTTTTTATTAAACAGAGGTGATGAATTTTGTGTTTCAGCATCAATAAGCCATGGGACGTTTGATAAGAGCCTTGAGTAACTCCAGAAGTTTTTGCCAAACGCAGTAAGGTCTGTTTGAAGTGACCTGTCATGTGTCTGTGTGTGCCACAGCCTCCCATACTTTCAGCTATATGAGCTGTCTTCCCAAGATGGTTGCTGAAATGTGCTGTAGGCAGATGGCCAGTGTCATCTAGCCTGAACTCAACCTGTGTGTAGAAAATGGGTAAAAAAGTCTGTAAAAATGTGGACTTTGATAATTTTTCCTTTTCTTTTTTTTTTTGTGAGGAGGGTCCCCAGGACAATGTTTTTCTCCATGCTCTGGGAAGAGAATAGCACTGGTCCAAGCTCCGTCAGGGCTTGCTCTTGGTTGCTACTGTCAGCTCTGTGTCACAACCCTGCCATCTGCCTTGTTCTGTTGAAGCCACCCAGCTCCTCATAGCGAGGGCCTGTAAAGATGTGTGTATCAGCCTGACCTGTGCTATGATGCTGCCTGATTTGGCAGTGGTTTCTGTGCAGTGTATTTCAGTTGTGCAGCAAGAATTATGGTTAGGTGGGCTCAAACTTACTGGCTGTTGTTTGAATAGAGTTAAATGCCCCAATGATGGTGTTATCAGCACTCCTGCAGCCTTTTCATTGAGACACTTTAGAAGTGCATGCGGTACTTGAGTATACTCCAGGCAGCCCCAGCCAGTGGCTTGTAGGCAAGAAATTGCTTGTGGGTGTCTTCAGACTGATGAGTGGTTTAGCCTGGCCCAGGTGCAGAGGGAGAGCAAACTAAGTGGTGTCCATCTCTCACCTGGTTCACAGCCTACACTGGCACATTTTTAAACACTGGGCTTGAGAGGGGGAGCTAAGGGAGCTGTTACTGTGACTTAATTGACTTGGCCCAATGAACAACTCAGCCTTTTCCTAACATGGGTATGTCTACAGTGTGCATGACTCTGTATAGTTGAGCTATGTTTTTCTCCTCCTGGCTTCTTTTTATGCAAGTTTTTCTCATGTGAAGTATTTTGGATTAGATGAGGTTTACAAGGAGGAGTTGACATTACATTTCAAGGTTTGCTTCTGGTATTGCATTGGCATACTGACATCATATTCCCTGGGGTCAAACCTCTGGGATGAGAGCCAGTATTTAGAAAGATTTTTTTGAAGGGTGGAGGAATATCTTGTAATTTCCCCCCCTAAGAATTCAACCTCTCCCTCTTGTTGAGAGGGACTGCTTGTTCATTATTTCAGACTCCTCCTCTACAACAAGTAAGAAAAGACTGTGTTAGCCCTTATTGTGATACTTTGTGCTTAACCATCTGCTTAGAAGGGATTGATGATACTACATGCAGCTTGATCTCCCCCTGACTCGTTTCTGAATTGCTGGTACATCCCTGTATGCTGTTAAGCCATCTTTGAAGCTCACTGTGTCACAGCAGCATACATGGGGGTAAATCTACTCAAGTCAGCCAAGTGGTACCAGCGTGAAACTGGAGTGACCAGAAAATCATGTCTCCTTTCTTCTGGGTTATGTACAGCAGAGAGGGGTGAAAGCTTCAAGTGAGCAGAGAAAATTTTGAAAGCAGCTTTTTGATTTCCCTACCAGAGAGTCTGGCCAAGTATGCTGAAAGTAATTCCAGAGACCACAAGCTGATTTGAAGTGGGTCCCCGGAGTTGCATAAACAGACAATGCATTATTCATGAGCTAACTGAGCCTTTGCCCTCCTCCAGCAGACTGGGACAAGCAGAAATGTGCCTGCTTCCTTCACCTGGTTGACTGGCCCCCTGGGAAGGCTCTACTCTTTGCAGAGTGGAGTGGAGAGAAGAGAAGGCTGCTGATATAATTAGGCTGATTGGCACTATGACTTAGGAGCAGTTCTGGGAAGTCCATATGAATTCACTTATGGCTTGTTAGTGCTGTGTTTGTCAGACAGCAGTCAATGGGGATCAGAAGTCTGGGGTGCACAAAAATGATGCAGGAGGGGAAAGACTGCCTAGGTACCAGTGTACCTGTGTGCTAACCCCATGGGCTCAAGCACATCTCATCCTTGTTCCTCCTGCACTCACTTGCAGAAAACAAAAATAACAGTAATTTCTGTTAGAAGCTGTTGAATGTGGCCTCCTTCAGTGTATTTCAGGATCATAATCTTGTAGAAAGCATACCTCACCCAGCAGGAATTCAGCAAATCCAATAACAGGCTTATGATGCTGGATGTGGCATGAGAGGTTTCAGCTCAGCTGACCATAAGCTGAGTGGAGAGCAGAAGGGGCTCCCTTGTTTGTACCCATAGCTATGATGTTTTGTGGGATGTGTTTGTGGGAGAACTGGGTGTTGTTTGTGGTTTCTTCTTGAAGCATCTTGTCACGGGGAAGCTAAATAGACACAGAAAAATTGACTTGGAGCAGTTGAAGTGGCCACAAAAAAGGGAATCCAGTTGGTGGCTATTGCCCCTTTCCTTCATGCTGTGTTTGTCAGTCTTGCAAGTTCCACATCTGACTACTTCCTTAGTAGCTTCTCTCCTCTCTGATTTTATTCTGGCAACAATACTAAAATGATGTTTTGCTCCTCTCCCATCTTCCACTACTTACTTTGCCATCTAAGGACTGAGCTACAACAGTTGTAACATTAATGTGCCATGAGCAAAACCTACTAAAATACTGTGATCTGACAGAGAGCAGATGAATGTTGTCACTTGAATGTATTCTACCAAGTTTTACTTAGTGTTATGTGTGTAGCGGTGGATATTTTAGCTGGTACAGGTGTGCAGTAATGTTCTTAGTCCCAGGACTGCATTATCTTGTAATAGTCACAGTTCATTGCAAAAAAGTAAGTGTTCAGAGGGCTGTCATAATCATGCCATTCCCTAATCATAGTGGAAGAACAGGTCATAGTACTACTTTGGAATAAGCTGCTGTGGATTCGATGTGCAAACAACCACTCAGGTTTGGGTTTGTCTCTGACAGGCCAGCTCTCTTACTTTGTCATATGTTCATAGCCATTTGAGACAGACAAAACTGTTGAGGTCACCTAACCAATCTGCTGGACAGAGAAGAGCAGCATATTTCTGTGATATATCTAATCTTAAATATTTTCCTTGATGGCGATTCCATCACAATGGAAGAGGTACTTTGTAGTCAGACTATACTGTCCTTTATTAATTCAATCACATTATTTCCATGTAACTCCAGTTTTTAGTACCTTAATGAGTTCTCTTCAAACCCTTGTTGTTTTTTGAATTCACATATACCTGTACTTCTACAGTGATGTGTCATAGCTGTCTGTCACTGTGATTGATGAAATTACCTCAGTTTACTAATGCCTCACATAATCTGCTGAACTGCATTTAGATGCCATTAAAATGGGTTGGGGGTTAGACCACTGTGACAGAAAAGCTTGGAGCTAAATAATCCCCCGGATCGGTTTCCAACTTAAACCACATCCCACCGGTGTAGTAAAAAGCAAAAATAATGCTGTGGTCACAGTCCATTTTCTGGTGTATGGTCAGATGACCCATGGGAGCATCTAAACCGTTTAAGGCCTGTGAAATCAATGCTGAATGTGTAAGCAGTCACTATTGCAGAGCTATCTGGATCAGAGAAGCAGGCACAAGTAAATTGTGTTTTCCCAGACCTTTTGCAATGGCTGTTACCAAAGGGTTGTGTTTTCCCTCCGTACTGCTACAAGCACTCTGCAGGACGTGGTTGGTGTGCTCTCACACTGCTCTGCTCTGTGTGAAGGCAGGCTGCATGAGGATCTGAAGTGCCTGTTGATCATGACCATGTCAGATAGGTAGGTAGATGGTGGCTGTGATTTTTCTTTTTCAGCTCTTCAGCGAGCAGCTCAGTCTATTCATTGCAAGCCTGCCAGCAGCTCTTGCCATTCAAGTGGATGATGTTCTAGCAGCATTTCAGAGCTGGCAGAAAAGGGTGATGATCAGATGCAGCCAGTTAAAAAAACCTAAGCATATGCTTCACAAGAACATTTGTTCTGTATCCCTGAGCTGAAGATGGAATTTCACAGCGTCAAGGCAGAATAGTCTCACTGGGGAAATAGTGGCCTTTTGGAAAGCTTACTTAAATATTAGATACACTGAGATGACATGTCAGCTCTACATTAAGGATTTTGCTACATCAGGTAACCCAGAGGTGGACACAGCCTGCTGAGCACAGAGGTCTTGTTAGTGAACATGCTGTGGGTGTTCCAGAAACATAGTTAGAGTGGATGGGATTATATTTAACACTAGTATGGTAGTATTAGACCCTGGGGATTTATAGGTTTGCTCCCCAGGTTGTATAAACACATTATAAAATACATGTGAAGTTGTAGCTGAGGTGATACCTCATGATGAGAGAGGTTCCTTCAAACGAGTTGCCCCTTGCATGCTCAGCTGAGTTTTGAGGGACAGTTTCTTCTGTCTCTTGAAGGTGCTGTGGGAGACCAATCTCACAACATAATGAAGTTAGGTTACCCACCCTGGGTCAGTGCCCTCAGTCATCTTCTCTGAAGAATGGCTGAGAGCTGCATGAGGGTGGAAGCTGAACCCCCCATTCTTTTGGGTATTTGGCCCGTTCTGGGTTGGATGCACTGATGTGAATGCTGTGGAAGAATTCGTAGTTGCTATTCTGTTCAGGAGCAGATACAAGTCTCTGGAGATGCTGGTCTCATGCTTCCACCAGCTTTAAATTCACAGAAAGGTAAAATGCAGTTGTTGTATTGTGAGACCCAACTGTAATACATGAAGAATGTGTGGCACATTAAACCTGTCTGGCACATACAGAAACTCATGTATAATTCACGGTCTTTGTAAATACATCAGTTTAATGCTTCTCTGCACCTATCAGTAAAGCTCTGTCTCCCTTGAGTTAGTGAGACTTGACAGCTTCTGAAACTGGACCCTGAGTTGTGTGACAAATGGTGCTGAACTCTGAATATTGCTGAATAACAACTAATTTTGAGTTCAGAAAAAAAAATTCCTACAATCAAAGCCATTTATTGAAGTTCTTCACTGTCTCCTTAGGGCAATTTTAAGACTTCATCCTTGTTATGATGGAGGAACCCTTTACTTTATTAGTAGAGCAAGATTGTACCAGCACTGAACAAACTTTGGTTATTCTTCCCTGGAACACCTTCCGCCAGCATCAAGAAATGCAACATAATGCAGTCGTTGGTCATCTTATAGTTCTTTCAGACATCTGTTTGTAGTTTAATATGTACAATATTTTCTTGCGGACTGTAGCTCTTGAATAAGAGTCACTTGCTAACCTGTGACAGAAATGTGCCATTGCCACAAGGCTCTTGGTGACTGGTGTAATGGGTGCCTACTTTTAATTAACTGAATTGCCTGTATTGCATGGATAAATTGAGTTGTGCTTTTGTGAGAATGCATGATTTTGTGTGTTTGGTGCTTGCAAGCCTTCCTTGTAAGTGACAACACTGGTCTCTTAAGTAGTCCATAGTAAGTAACAGCTTGGTTTAGTCACTGCTCCTCAGAAAAAAATCCCCATTATACTATAGGCACTATGAAAATAATGTTTAATAACAACATGTTTTATTGTGGCTCAGTCAGAGATGCTGAGAATTTTAAGACCTGTTGGATGGTAAATTGTTAAAACACATTGCTTTGCGGGATGCTAATGTAGCCTGGGCTGAAGCCAAAGTCTGTACAAGTCTAAATGAGTTAGTTGTCCAGGGAATTAGCCTGCTTTGGACTGGGTCCTTTGGATGAGATTTTCAGAAGCAGTCAGCAGTGCTCAACTCCATGACCCTAACTTCAGTGGGAGTGGAGAACCCAACACTGAGTTTTCCTGCTGTTAAATCCTACTGGTTTTAACATCATCTTTGAGTGACTCAAAGGCACTGAAGGGAGGAAAAAATAATCTGCATTTTCAAGTCAATACAGTATAAATTCTCTCAAGAGCTGGTTTTACAAGTGACTCTACAAGTTACAAAGCTCTTTTTACCATATGGCCAATACGAGTTATTTTCCTGCACGCAGATGTGTCAAACCAGGGGCAGTGAGAGGTGTGAGTCTGCATTGCTAAACAGCTTTTTGGCGGGAACTGAGACCCCTCTTCGGGAAATTTAATGTATGCCTATGTGAAGGGGTCTAGAGCAAGAGACTTTAACATCTGGAAGCCCTCCCAGGGCACATCTTAAACTTTACTCGTTTTCCTGAGCTCTGGTTTCTTATCCAATTTCAGGCTGCCATTTATCACATTTAACAACTAGTGGAAGTTGTGTGGCAACCTTCCTACTCTGTTGAAGGGTGTCACGGTAATTCTTTATTCTTTCTTGAATTCCTATAATTCCTGTCTTTGGGAAACAAAACAAAACCTATCTATAATAAAAACAAGAGCAAGTCTTCCTGCAAATACAACAGCACAAAAGCTGGCTGCTCTTTCCCACTGAGCCTATCTGACCCAGGCAGCCTTTCCCCTATCACCTTCAAAGCCCTTGATTTAAGGGAAGGGAGTGATTACTGCATCATTAAGGATAATGGCTATTTACTTTTGGAAACAATGGACTTGATGAACCACAAAAAATAGCCTAATTTTCAGAAGTGCATTTGCCTTGGAGTGAACTAGCTGGGTTTTGGGGTGGAAATGCATACATTTTAATGAGGTGGTAAAAAGTGACCTTTTGTTCTGGGATAAATCACTTTTTTTTTTTAATCTTGAGGACTACTGTGGACCCAAGCATGGAATTGTCAGGCTAGAAAACAGTACTAGCATTTAAAATAAAAAGCCCAGAATTTAAAACTTTATAGTGATTACAAGTTCTCAGATTTACCTGACAGCTTGCTAGGATTTCCTGGTTTTACCTTGTATGCTTTTACCTCTATATGTTAACATACAAATTTGTTCTGTCTGCAGTAGGATTTTGCCATGTGATCATCAACATGTGGAAAACTGCTCCTTGTTGCAGTGCATGTGGCTGTCNTGTAGAATCACAGAATGGTTTGGGTTGGAATGGACCTTTAAAGATCGGCTAGTCCAACCCTCCTGCCATGGCAGGGACACATTGCACTATATCAGTGTGCTCAAAACACCTACCTGGCCTCAAACACCTCCATTGATGGGATATACCCATTTAGTTGTTTAGTCACGTCTGCTTAGGTTACAGTATAATTAAAATGTGCTGATGCAAGGATAATAGGGTATTACTGTGCTAATTAGCATATTATTGTAAAATAAGGGATACTGCTGGATTTGCTTTGTAAACTGGGTTGAATTACAAACTGGAGGTAGTGGTGGTGGGATAGCAGAATTCTTTTCCTTCCAATTTTTCCTCATAGTCCTTTCAATTTACATTACTCTGGAGCTTGAAAGATGTGTGTATTATGTACAGCGTGGGCTGAACCAGTGACTACTGCTCTGTTGTAAGCAATTTTGGCATTTATTTGGATTTATTTCTCAGGGTGTGTAGTCTTAGATTCACGCCTGACTTGAAGAGTGGGAGTAAATGCCACTGCAAACACAGCTGAAGAAAGTGTTTGGCCTTTCAGAAGAGGTCCTGACAGGCTGCTTGGCAGAGGTACAGATGTTCATGGCAGACACTTTGGATGGCAGGATCCTGCTTCTGTTCATGATGATTGCTGTGAAATAATCACTAGCAACTGCATGTTAACCTAATGAAGAAATACTAATAACAGACTCCACAATGGCAAGCAGATAAATAACACAAGAAGATCAAAACTGGGAGAAAAACCCAACAGAGTTTTGAGCTTATGTAGATGGTTCTTCATAGACAAGTGACTTGTCAAGTCTTATGTGAAAGTGCCATAAAACTGGAGGTAGTCAGAGTAACCCAGGTTTTATGTGCATTTCATAAAATGGTGTGGCTGTACCTTTGACTCTGGCAATTCAGGTTTGCAAGTTTAAAAGCCCTTTGCACTTTATGAAAATCCTGAGCAGCCTTTTGATGCCCATGCATGCTTTCTTCCTGTGGAGAACTTCAGGAGCATTTCTTGTCAGAGACAGACAGATGTGCTGTCACTGCCTGCTGCTGAGCCTCTACTGGGGTACACAAACCCTAGCAAATGATAAAATGCGAAATTTGTAATCACTGTTTGAAGCCGAAGTCTCCACCAGTCACACTATTGAGCTCTGTAGGGCAGCTTGTAATTGGATTTTTTATTATTAGACTCCTTGCTTATTAGAAGTTTTTGCATAAAATACTCAATGATTTCACTGGTAGAATATGAGGATATGAATCTTATTTATGCCACTGCACTTCCTCCTATTGTAAAAATGCTTTAAAATGCTCCTGTAATAGGTATATAAATATTTTAAAGTGGTTTTAAACTTAAGGGA
The DNA here is from genome assembly GCA_013397815.1 of Aleadryas rufinucha. Taxonomy (NCBI): domain Eukaryota; kingdom Metazoa; phylum Chordata; class Aves; order Passeriformes; genus Aleadryas; species Aleadryas rufinucha. Next base: position 651,011 of record VZTH01014960.1, on the reverse strand, counting down.
GTGTAGTGAAGTGACCTCTTAAGAATCAGAGGTCTTAAGTGACCTCTTAAGAATCCCCTTCTATTGTGTTGGAAGGAGATTGTTCTACTGGCATTTGATAATATGTTCCAATTTATAGGGAATCTGTTTTTCAGTGAGCCTTGCAAGCTTAACTCAGTCAGTTGGCTGAACTTTCAGTATAGGGACAAGGTCATGATTCCATGCTTGTAGCCTGAACAAGTAAAGCTTCTCCACTTCTGCTGCTGTCCTCCAGAAGACATATGAAGGACTTTGGCAGAGCCCTTTCTTTTCTTTTCCCCCAGTTCAATTTTAGATCACTTCAGCATTTATTGCCCTTTCTGTTATTCTTTAGATCAAGTGGAATTGTGCGATCTGGCTTGTCTTTGTACAGTGGATGAAATTCTGTCACACGTGTGCTGTCTCCCACATTCTAATGAACTTCGGCAAATAAAAGCTTACTATTTTCTGCTTAAACACAAATATTAGATGCTTAATAACACATATATTGCTACTTTCATTTCACACATAGGTTCCTCAGGGCTTCGTCCTAAATCAAAGGAGTGATTCTAAAGTACAATATGGCTAATTTGTCTCACAAAAAAAGCATTTTTAAAACAAAGTAATAACTTTGTGACCTTTCTTTAGAAAATACAAATAAATATGTGTATGCAAAAAGGAGGAGCATCACCCTTTAAGAATTGCATGCAACTTTTGAGTAAATTTTAAGCTGTTTTACTGCAAATGCTTTGTTTTATTGGCAGTATGCAGTCATGGTGCTTAAAGGTGATCTAAGGTACATAGAAAGGCACAATGTCTTTTATCCAGTGAACTGATGAAGTTTGGGAAAAACTCCAAGCTTTCAAGCACACAAACATTTGCATTGTGGGTTGGGGTTTTTGTTGTTTTTGTTGTTTTGTGGCGTTTTCGAGTGTTACAGGAGCCTTAATGAGTGAGACAGACATGCTGAATTTCAGCAGACTTTCTGTTCTTTAGTTTAATTTTGCATTCTGGGCAGTGACCCATGCTAAAGCTCTTTCCACTTCACTGGTGCATACCGGAAAAGTGTAACTGAGACCTTACGTAGTTTTGAGCAGACACTGCAGTAAAACTCCCTTCTGACCCTTTTTGCCTTTCAGGCTTTTGCCAATCCTGCCAAGTCACCTAAAAGGCTGGATTAAAAATACCTTGCACAGTCAGAGCTGGTTAATCAGTGCTTGGTTTGTATGTCTGGACAAGCAAAAGGTTCTCATTGGTGATTGGATATGCTTTTGACATGTGCCACTGCCTCATTTTAGGGCCTTCTTGTACCATAGATTTGACCACATATAAATGTGGTTCCATCCCTTCAACACACACAGAAGACAAGATTTTTTTTGGGCAGGAGAAATGGCTCTCACATCTCGAGTAAGGAAGATGGAAGCACAACAAGAACAAAACCAGGGTGAGAGTTACATTTTTCTGCCCTGGCAACTCAAAAGTGTCCCCAGATAAAAAGATGTCGTGTTGGTGCCCTGCATGCCCTAACCTAGCCAGGCTGATGATCAGCAGCAGTGAAGCTGCAGTAGTACAGACATCAGCCCACCCTGTGCAAAGTCACCAGACATCCTGTGGTTTGTGGAAGTCCCATGTGCTGTGATTTTGTTGCTGTTGCTGCTAGAGAAAAACTCACTCAAGTGTGTCAGCACGTGCAGCAGTCATATTGTGCTTGCAGTGTAGATATGAGCTTGGAGAGCAGTGGAAAGATGCTCTCTCCACTGGAGTAAGGGAAACGACAGGCATGACTCTCATGACTTGGAGGGGGACTCTTTACAAGGGCATGTAGTGGTAGAACAAGGGGTAGTGCTTTAAACTGAAAGAGGATGGGTTTAGATTAGATATTAGGAAGAAAGTCTTTACTGTGAGAGTGATGAGGTACTGGAACAGGTTACCCAGAGAAGTTGTGGATGTCCCATCCCTTGAAGTGTTCAAGAGCCAGGTTGGATGGGGCTTTGAGCAACCTGATGTAGTGGAATGTGTCCCTGCCCATGGCAGAGAGGTTGGAACTAGACAGTCTGTAAGGTCCTTTGCAACCCAAATTGTACTATGGTTCTATGACTCCAGAATGTGTTACAACAGCTCACCTTCAAAATGGGGACAAAATTTAAAAGAAGGTAGATTAAAGGTAGGAATATCCATGTAGGCTTTCTTGATTGTTCTCATTCAGGGTGGTGATTCCATATGATATTGTATATGAGTTTGACTGAATGGGCTAAACTCAGGCTTGGCTTTCACTTGCGAAGCTGTGATGAAACCTGAAATAGTTCTACGAACAGAAGCAGTACTGCTGCAGCTGTTTAGTTCTAAAGGTGGTTTACACCAGTGTAGTTTCTTCCTTTAAGAAGAGTGGAATAAGCTATCCTAAAATAAAGCACGATACAGATAAAACTGTTTCTACCACAGACGAACTGGAGAATCTGTGAGTACTTGGGAAACATTTTAAGAATTAGTCAAGAATTTAGACCAATTGTTTCCCAATTCTTTGGGTGGCTACTGAACTAAAATAGGATACTTCTCCTCTAAAATATTTATCTTACTTTAAAATTTCAGATTTACATTCAAATAGCGAAAGTAGTGGTGTATTTTGTTCACTCACTTGTATCACTTGACTGTTTTGGTACACAGAGTAGTTGTATCCAGAACAAGCGAAGATGCATGTGACCATATATTAGATCTGCACCACGTTACCATTTAATTACATGGAACATAGATACAACATGTTGTCATTTTACACATTATAATACCATAGGCCATGTCTGGCACATGAGCAAGACTCGACTGTGCTAGGCAGTGTATCAGCACAGAGCAGAAAGCTGATTCTGTCTGATGAGCTTTCCATCTTAACAGAAATCAATATAGATGGTACATAGGGGAGTGCAGAGAAGACAAGGGCATACTATTTTTCTGAAGCCAGATGTCAGTTCTGACACAGAAAAGTTGACACAGAAAAATGCAGGGAAAGAACCACTAGCCACAGGAAAGGCAGGATGAAGGAAAGCATGAAAAGACTTGTTGGAAGATCAGATATTTGGGTGATAGCGGAAGGCTTCACAGAGTCATCAGAAGCAGGAATCAATGGCTCAGTAGTGAGTGAGAAGTGATAGATGGGGTGAGGGTAAGAGATGGGAAGGCTTGAAACCAAACATAAGTTTGATGCAAGAATGCATCTCTCAGAGAGAGCTGGTGATAGTGACAAGTTTGGGCTGTGATATTTGCCGAAGCCATTTGGGTGGAAGAGAACAAGCTTCTCCTTATCAAGACTGGAGGAAATGATGTTGGAGTTGCTGAGATGTTTGGTACTAGACGCCTGAGAAAGGAAGAACTGTACAAACACTGTGTAAAAAATACATTCAGGATGTGCTGTCTACCCCTCTGTGTTAACATAGGATAAAATAAGATGTGAGTTTAAAGTGAGTTTTCTGTTACTAACTACACTGCTTGCAGGTAGCTCTGTTTGGGAACAACAGACCCATTTTTCTATTTAGCTTAACCCTTTTCAAGTGGAACTGCAGAGAGGCATGTTTCTCATCTGGAAGAAAAGTATCCTCCTGCAGAATTGAGGAAATCAGGAGAGGCTATTAGGATAAGCTCTTGTCTCAGCAAGAGCTTCAGCATTATCCAGATCTCTAGACATAAATGCAGTGCATATCCAAGCTGACAGCTAATGGTACAGGGATGAGCTGTGTTGTCCTCAGGCAAGAGGAGGCAAAATAAGCATTCCCTTTTACTGTGTTGTGCTTGAGCTGAAGGGTAGATGTTGTGGATGTGCTGTCCAAAAGATAGGCCAAGCATTTACTGAGTGCTGAAAGGGAGTAGCCTGGAAGTAGTCATGCATTAGTGTGTCATCAGTTTGGATACAGTTGAAACTGCAGATAAAATTTTCCAGGGATGAGATGCAGAGGTAGAAAAGAAAAGCCAGTCAGAGTATTGTATGTAACAGGACCACAGAACATGGGAGAGAGTGTTGAGGAGAGCATGAGTAAAGCAGGAGAAATAAGGTTTGGACAGAGTCATAAAATTATGGCTTTTACGTGTCCTGAGAGACAACATGAGCAATTGTATTTGTAGTGTTCTAGTATTGTAAGGTCACATTAGTGATGCTGAATGCTATATGATTAATACTGCTGTAATGTTTGTGTGATAAGGAATATCAGCAATCAGTGGTTATATTAGCACTCTAATCTTGGCAAACAATTGAATTAGCATCGTGTGTGAGAGTAATGAGACAAGAACCTTATGCAGTGATTGATTGCTCAGTGCCTGCACTACTGCTCTTTTAGGGAGAGGTGCATTTCCTTTTCTGATTCTCTGAAAGATTTCAGCTGTAATCAATGGGAATTTCTGCCCTCAAGAACCAAGCCATGTAGCACTGTTTTGTTATCCTGTGATTTCATGAAATATTAAACTTTCCAAGAAATTAAGAATGTTAGTCAAATATAAACTATAAACATGGCATGAATTCACTATTCTGTTTGTTTCATGCAAAGCAGGTGTAAAGCTCCTGCCATTATGGTGGGATAGCAGTTTGTACTCTGCTTGATCCCTGTGCTGATGCACACAGCCGTGCAGTGTGTGGTGTAGTCCAAGTTGTTACAGATATGGTTGAGTTCCAGAAACATGGCTGGAGCAGAAACAGAGGATCATGCACAAGGATGTTTTGCACAAGGAGACTCTCATCTTAGATGAACCAGTGTTTTCTACTGGGTTTTGCCTTGACTTTGCAAGAGTGATCGAGATCTGTTGGGTATATTAGTACCAACTGAGTAATGCTAGTGCCCTGTTGCCTTACTGCTGTTCTAATGGGCTTGGTGTAATTCAGTGCAATCACTGGCATTTGTAAGGTATGACAATTTCATTCTTATTTTCCTTCCTCTTTCTTATAACCTTTGCCCTGTTCTTCCTCAGCCTGCTACATCAGACTGGTTGTACTCATAGAGCTTCTGGCTATGTTCTCCCAGGGAGTTGTGTTCTAGTTTGGTTTTTAAAGGTAAAAAAAAGGCATTCAATGACTTCCCTTTCTCCTTAATGGAGAAGCATTCTCTTTTCTGAGAAGAAAGGTTTGTGGTCCTTTCAGGAAACATTCAGCCTGAATTCACAAGACTTGATTCTGCGAGCTTTTTCAGCAGCTGCATCTCCTCTGCCTTTGTAAACTTTACAGAAAATATTTTTAATCAACTGCTTATCACAGAAATTCCTGGCCTGTGAAGAAGCAGGAGCAATTGGCTTTGGGAAAGCAGTTATTGATCCGGAAAAGCAGAATAATTGCTACAAGCAGTAATTAGTGAAATCAAATTTCACTCTACACTAACTGCCCTTGCGTATTTATTATACTGCAGTTGTTGGCTATTTCACACTTAATTCTGTTACTGGTCTACCATTTAAAATATTTAAATCCATTGGTATTAAACTGGTCAAGTCATTAAATTTCAGTATCTATTCCTCAGTCTTGCTTTGCAGAGCTATCATAACTTGCTGCTTGTTTTGCCAAAGCTTTTGCAAAACTTCGGTAGTGATTCCCACAGACTATGGCAGTGGCACCATGTTACATCCCAACATTTTCTGAGTCATGTTAAGATTCAGGAAACAACCATATAAATAGAGCTCTCCAAATAGTACCTTTACATCATCATCATGTGTTTCCATTTGAGGGATAAATACTTCCTCATTCCAGTGGTGATATCACTTTTCCAGACCCTCTCTAAAACTAAATATAGTCATAGAAAGTGTCTCTGCACTTACAAACTAAAGTGGTTGGGTCACTTAGGACCCTGGGGAATCAGAGAGGATGTGCTGTGTCATACATCACTGACAGTAACACAGGGTGGCTTCACTGTCATTAGTAAAAAAGGGAGGTGTGGTCTTGAAGCCAAAATCTAAGTCTGGAGGTCAGTGGTTCACTATGTACAGACTGGCTTTGCACAGTGATTTTGTCTGTCTGTTGATCCTTAGACTTAGAAAATGCTGCCCATCAATGGGACATCTGGGTACCTGACACCTGGAGGAAGTTGCAGATCCCCAGGCAGCTTCGTGGTATTTCTGGTAATCAAGAAAAGCTGAGGTTACAAGCTAAGCTCCACTGGCAGTAGCATTCCCTTGGAAGGGAATAGTGAGGAAGTAGAGGGATCCTTTGGGCCTGATTTTGATGATTGCTGAGCCTGTGCAGTCATTTCATCTCTCAAAACTCCCGAAGCAACTGTGCTGCAGGCTTCTGTGGTCAGCTCTCAAATTCAGAATCATCAGAATTGGTGGCTAGTCCTGAAAGTGTTGACTTCTGATGTTCTCTTTCTCTTAAAAAAAGATGCTGGATAAATGGTATTACAGACAGAATAAAATAAAATCTGATCAAGAATTTAGGCCCTATACAAAAGTCAGTAGCATTAATTAGGTCAAAAGAACTAATGAAGGGTCATGTCAGTGAGCAAATCTCCTAACACCTAGCTCTTCCAGGGTTATAACTGCTCATTCCCCTGCCTTAGATCTTCTCTTACTGACTGTGGTGGAGTCATGCTAGCTGTTCTTGTAGAGCAGTTCAACATCACTGTACATAGATATCACTTCAGACTGAAGGGGTGGTTCCCTTCCAGTTTTTGGATGTAGAAATACAGAAGGTACAGGATTGTTCAGGCCTGCCATTTGCCAGATGGCCAAGAGACCTGATGATCTGGAGAGATCAGAGCTCTGCAAGACTGACAGCACTGCCACCAAAGCCTGGGGAGGAGGGCCTTGCTCCACACTGGACTTTTAATTGAGAAAGACTGTGAGGACAGTTTTTTCACTCTTAAAAGGAGGAGAGGGTTAAAAAGGACTTCCAATTCTGGCACAAAATCATCAAGATAAACTAATCAGCATGCTTGTTTTTGTGCTGATATCCGGAATGCTTTTCTGCTCTGCTGCCTTTTCACAAAAATACTGGTGTTTGAGGCACTAGGAAAAAAAAAGGCATGTCAGGTGAGCAGAGAGCATGTTTTCTTGTCCTATGCTTTCCAAATAGGAATGCCAAGATCTCTCTTTATATCTGGCTTTCTACAGATTTCTAAACAGTACTTAACTACAAGATTTTTGGCTGGTATTTTGAGAGAATTAAGTCCTCCTTTGAAAAAGGAAGAAGTTGTCTGAAGTTCAAGAAGAAAACCTGGGAGAAAAGTACAGCTCTCAATCCACCTGTAAGCCTCAAAAGAAGCATCTTTTCACTCCAGCATGCCTTGCAGTCCCTTCAGACAGTGGATTCCAAGTGAAGGCAGAGGCCCCACATGTGTCTGTGAGGAGTTGTGCTGGGAGGCTAGCTGATGTTTGGGATAGTGAGCTGGGCAGGGTGCGATGTAGCACCGAATGCAAATCTTCTAATCAGAAGAATTGGAAAAACCCACTGCCCTAAGGCTTTTCTTTATACCAGAGGGTTGTACTCTTCTGATTATATGGTCAGATAATCTGAATGTATGGAAATGGAAGGCTGCTTGTGAAGTTTTGCACCTTAGCTTGCAAGGACAAATATTTGCGGGGCAGACAAATGGCAGGTGCTGCTTAAGTGTTCAGAATCATGGGATCGTTTAGTTTGGAAAAGATGTTTTAAGATCATTGAGTCCAACCATTAACTAAGCACTGCCAATTCCACCACTAAACTGTGTCCCTAAGTGCCACATCTAGAAATCTTAAAAACCCCCAGGGATGGTGACTCAACCACATCCCTGGACAGCCTGTCCCAGTGCTTGAACCCCTGTTGGGGAAGAAATTTTATCCTAATTTCCAGTCTAAACCTACCTTGGTGCAACTTGAGGCCATTTCCTCTTGTCCTTTCTAGCAAGAATCAAATGCGTCTTGCAGTTCCAATTTGTGCTTTGGTGAATTCCATCTAGTTTGAATCCCTGTCATAATTAATTTGGATCTGGCAAGTACGTATTCTGTAAAGCATATATTCTGATGTATCAGGGCATTTCTGATCTCTGATTATTTTTTTTCCACAGACAGTGGGGGCTCAATCATCAGTTTTTTTAAATGTTCGTTTTTCAGTGCTGAAAGGTGCCTCTTGTCAAGCAGCACAAAGAAGTGCTGCCCGTGCTAGCTGAGCCAAGGGAGGGAGTTGTACTCTTGCTGTCATCATGAGGAAGTTTGGAGGTGGTAATTTTCCAAACCAGAATTTGGCACCATAAAACTAATATATCTTTTCCCTGGAACAAAAAGACTGTAGCTGTTACTGGGCATAGTGATTTGATCTCTCTGAGATCCAGCAGGAAACAAGTTGGGAAAAAGCAAGCAGCAGTGTCTGCCTACTGTTTGCTCTTGCTTATGGAAGCCTTACCAGTATTTGTGTGTTATCTTGGCATTGCAGGGAGAGTGTCCTTCTCCCCAGCCTTCAGGTTACTCTCTCTATCAGTAACCAGTCTTTGTGCTGCATGAAGGGATCTGCTGTGTGTGAGGCATCAGCTTAACACTTCAGGCACAGAGAGGCTGGAAGAGCTTCCTGTGAATTGACAAGAAATACTCTGGTATAGGAACAACAGAGGGAAATTAATGCTAGTGTAAATTCAGCATTGATGTGTTCAGCTCAGTCTCACAGGGAAGAAATGTTTGTTTCCTTGCTGGTGCCCTTGCCCTCTGACCCAGGGAACGCTGGACTGAGGGCTGCTCTGTGCTAATGTCTGATCTGTGTCCAGGAGGGATTCGAGGAGGATGGTGTTAATTTCTTCTATCTCATTAAGCTAAATCAGGCTGTGCTTACAGTTTTTGCATTTTAGCATGTGGCATTCCCCTGGTATATACCTTCTCTGTTTCCAAGACACCCCTTGTAAAAGGAGACAGCATCTGGCATGAGCTCAGGGAACACGAATACTTAAGACTCTCACAGTTAGCCCTGTTTCTTTTGGTGTTTGTTTGTTCTTTGGAAGCTTTTGTAGGATGCAGGGACTGGCAGGATGTGGAAGCATATGATGTGGTCAGCCTGGGATTATGCTATCTTTTAAAGCATTTTAGCCTTGAGTGACATTAATTATCTTGCCTCCCCTGGCTGTAAGGAGCAGGGAGATTTGCCACAAACCAGACCAGATTCAGGTCAATGATCTAAACAAGTTTGTTATTTATTTTCCTGTAGCACCCATAGGCACCTTTCAAGGCCAAAACAAGAGTATTTGAAGGGCGTAAATATATATATAAAAAAAATATTGTAAAAAAAAATATATATACACACACATACATGTTCCTTCCTCATAGAGTTTATAACCTTATTGGGCACAGAGACAGGCCAGGAGGAAATTGTGGGTTAAACAAAATTGCTTAAATTTTAACACAAACACATACCTTGATGCTGAAAGAAGGAAGTATCAGGAAACTTCCCAGCCGTTTTCGTGGCAGAGTTTTATCACTGGAGCATTTTTGGGGCAGCACATTTGAGAGTCTATAGAGTGGAGCACTACTAAACTGCTTACCACCTCATATCCATGCGGACAATACGTGCTAAATCATCTGGAAATATCTTCTGCCTGTATTTCCAACTGGAGCAGTGTCAGCATGAGCCCTGCATGCTTCCAGCAAGAGACTGCTGTGAGCAAACCACAGAAGAAAACAGCTACAGAGCCCCTTTCTCCTTGCAGTTTTTGGGGAAAATCTTTTGTTTAAACAGAGGGAACAGAGCCAGTAGTGCCTGGAAGGATGCAGGCTTCCTGCTGAGATGTAAATCACTTTTGATTCTGTCTGGAAGATACACTCTGGGAACAGAAATAAGTGACTGAAGGAGCCGTGGGATGGGAAGAGTGATTGGTGACAACCTTTACATGGTGTAGGAGAGTAGTATCTCTGAAGGGAAGAAGTTTCTTGTCCTGTTTCTGAAGGGGCATGATCTTGCACTTGACTCAAGTAGGAAAAAACAAGTTAAAAGCTTTGCCCTTGGCTGGCATTTTTGGGTTACCAAGTGTTACACGTGCACTGTGTTAGCACATGGGAGTCCAGTGTGAACTTGGTGCACCCTTTAAACATGGAACAAGAAAGTAGCTGCCTTGTCAGATGGCTCACAGCCTTATTTCTTAAGTTTCTGTGCTGTTTTTAAGATTACTTTCTTGCCAGTGGTGTTGTATGAAAACCCTGTGCAAACGTTTGGGAGACATGCATGCAGTGGGCTGAGATGCAGAAACAGCAAATGGGAGGAGCAAAGAGGGGGGGAAATTTTCTAGTCTTTCTTGCTTTCTTTTCCCCCCTATCCCAAGCAGAGCACAGAAGGTTTCAGCTATCGATGATGATGACAGCAGTGAGTCACCACTTCTTCAGGCAGATATGGAAACTTTCCATATGGTGGAATTTCTAAAAGCAGCAGTCCTGCCGGGGGTCCGCTGGTGGAGGAAGCTGCCAGCTGGGGCAGGATGTTTTAGGCAAGCAGGAGCACGTGTGGTGCTGGTTCCCTGGATGGGCTGGGCTGATGCTGCGTGGCTGGTGGGTGCCTCCATAATCCTTAATGCAGTCAGTGCAGGTAGTAACATAGTACAGACAGAGTAGTGTGGGCTTATTCCACTCAGGCAGCAGGTAGTTGGTGCATGTCCAGGTCCCTAAGGAGGCTTGTACCCTTGTTGCTCCCCTTGAAGGAGTCTGTTATAACTTCTTCAGCTGGTGATTCCAAAGCCTGCATGGAGGTGGCCCTGTGGAGTCCAATTACATTTTTGCTGTGTAGACACACCAAGAGGATGGGACCTGCACAGGAGGATGCAGGGAGGGGTGGTGGTGGTAGAGAGAGGCTACAGCAGCAGGGAGAGGCAGTGGAAAGCCTCTTTGTTGTTCTGGTTCACTTACTAGATAGGATAAAACTAACTTAAAGAACAATTGTGTTTGGTGCAGAGACCTCCTGTGGATATGTTTTGGAAACCCCAACGTTTTTCTGCCTAGAACAGAGTAAAAAAGCTTTGAAATGTAAACATACGCCCTGTCCCCTCTTCTCACTTTATTCTCTTGTAATAGTTGGCTAATTTTTTTAGTGACAATATGAAGCTATAGTAGGTCTTGACTTGCTTGGGATTACTCCTGATTTACACTAAGTCATTGGCATTTTCCTGGTGTCCAGGGATTCTAAGGGGCTAATTACAAAAGGTGTTTGTATCTTAAATGGCTCTTGAAGGGAATAGCCTAATTCTTGTCACCTTTTGCTAGTGTGATACCAGGGAAGGTGGAGACATGTGACCAAGGAGACAGTAAAGGAAAGGGACTTGACCTTGGATTGGTACTGTAAGTGCCAGATTTCTTGACAAAAAAGTCTTACTGTTTTTATAAGTGAAATTGAGAGATGTTTTAGCTATGTAGCAAGTTACGAACTTTCCTAACTTCAGGGCAGGACTCTGTCCTGGTGTAAGGAATGTTCCCACACAACAGCTGCTGGCTCCACTTTAAATAACCTTCTCTATTCCCTAAAATGAGATGTTTCTTTATTAGTTTTTATCATAAGCCATGAAAAAAAGCTGCAATCCAATAAACCACAGAGATTAAGATGCCTCAGACTAGGATGAATCAGAGTTTTCAAGTTTCATAGATCATGCTCTTTTCAGTGACTCAGAAGTCCATCTCATCCTTTCCTGAGGCTCAGGATCTTGCTGGATTTGGCAGTAAAGTTTGTCATCATGATCAGTGTTTCACATGAATGTTCATGTGACCAAATGACATGTGGAGCTGAAGTTTCAAGATGAAAAAACAAGAAGTTAAGACTCAAAGGTGATCCCCTCCCCCAGTATTTAACTTGACTTGGTCTTTTGCAGTCAGCTGGGGTCCCACTGACCTATTTCTGTGTCCCTAACAGTGTGCTAAAAGATGAGATGCAGGTGAAAGAGAGAATAAGAGAAGAGCCAACTAAATTCTTCCTGCCACTGGTGTCAGTCATCACTAGGTAACCACTAAACATAAAGTAGTTGCTGAAAAGGATGGAAAATGCTGGGTTCATACATTGGATGTACAAAGGCTTTGCATGACAGATAATCATTACAATAGAAAAGCTACAGTGATGGAGTCAGCAAGGGAGCTACCCCTCCCTGTCCTCTGACATCTGTTAAAGTCCCATCTCAATGCCCTTCTGCTCTTTTTGTTCAGAGCATGTGAGCTCCAGGCCTGGCAGGCATGTTCGTAATTAATGTTTCCAACGTCATCCTGATGCTGCTTGCTGCGCCATGGAGAACATGTGTTCCCATGAAGCTGGGCTGTCGTGGGCTGCTCAGGGGCAGTGCTGCACTTCCACCAGGCCGCAGCGTTATAAGCTGGTCTCTGTGCAGAGTAATAAAACCAAGCCTTGCTGGAGAAATGGGTGAGCTGGGATTCTTAGGGTGAAAGCAAGTTTGAAGAGGGAAGGGCATCGGCCTGCCAGGTTGATCCATGAAGGGAGTTTACCAGGATTCTTAATGCTGAGAAAAGTGAAATAACTACAAATATATGGTTCTATAAAATAGTGCTTATGTGCCAGGGAAGTAATTCCCATGGGGCAGGGTAAAGGAAGAGAATGTTTACAGCCTTCCTGTTCAGTAGGCTTCATGAATTTTGGCTGCTGCCTTTATTGGATGCCCACCTGAGCCTTAGAGCACTCAGAGCTGCAAGTGAGGCAATGGACATTGTGGAAATCAGTCCCTGAAACTAGTAGTCACCTAGGAATCAGGCATAAAAGGATGAGAGAAACACCCATTGGGTCATACTAATGTTCATATCTGGCCCCGGCTTCTTCTTTGTCAGTGCTCAGAAGATGATCAGGGGGCACACAGGAGCCTGGCCTCTGTCTGCAGTCTGCTCCCTGGCACATTCATGCATCCCCCGCTCTTGTATTGGGGGTGTTAGGAGGAGCATCTTTGCCTGTTCCCTGTACTGTTTGTTTATGGACCTATTGTCCCTGGATTTGTCTAATCCCTTTTTGAACCTGCTGATATTGTCTGCCTGTGGCAGATGTTCCAGGTCATCACTGTGGCAACAAATTCCAGAAATTCACTACCGTCTCACTAGAGATGTATCTTCTTTTATGAATTTAAAATTATTTCCTGCTAGTTTTAGTGAATGCTAATAATACTGAATTTAGTTAAAAACAGTTCTATAAGTACCTTGTCCACAGACTTAATAATTTTGTAAACTTTGATCATATTTCCCATCAGATATATCCTTTTTAAGCTGAAGACTCATGGACTTTTCAGTCTCGGTAAAGCAGCTCCTCTGTCCTCCTTAAACATTGCAGTTACCTGTGTATGCACCTTTTCTGTGTCCGCTTTGTCCTTTAAATGCAGAAACCAGAAATGCCCCCAGTGCTTGGGATGTCTGGAGGTCTTGTGCAGATTGAACTTGAAGATGGAACCACAGACCTGCAACGTTCACTGCACACAAGAACTATTATAGATGCCAGTTTGGATATTCACTAGGCATAGGGATGGAAAATATGTTTGTAAAACACTGTTAGAGACTGCTTTTATTATTTTATATTTGATGTTAAGTGCTATAAATATGCATGGCAGATCTCAGAAAAACAGAGGTAGGGTGGGTCGGGATAACACAGCACTACGTCATGCTTTGTGAACAGAATGGTTTGCCACATGGTCCCAACCTTGCACGCATTTCCAGCTGTAGTGTTGCCAAGAGCAGTCACATGAATTTGCAGGAACTGTTCATGGCAGCAAGCAGCACTGTGGCCTCCGAACCCATGATGCCTACGTGTGTACGTACATATATACGTGCATATATAGGCAAGGGCCTTTCTTAAGCCTTGTTGTACTTTTCCAGTGTAAATGTCAGTGCCTTAAAAATGTAGCGTGAAGGTTAGCTGAATTGTATAGAATGATTACAGGAATTTCCCCTTTGTCTGCATAACTGATAGCTGACTGAGGTAATATTTTACACAGCCTAAGGTTAGGAATGGATCTGAAAGTCCCTAAAAATCCTTACCCATATGGTTAAGTTTAAATCTGGTGATCTGTTTTGTAGTGAGAAATTTTTTTTTTGCCAAGCTTTGTTGTGTGGTTGTTCCCTGCAGATGGAGGGTTAACCCTGAGGGGGAGACTGTGTAGTAAGAACTAGTGCTTTTTTTGGCATTGCCCACTGCAACAGTGAAGGAATATCCCATGTTCTTGCTGTGTTATCAGCTTCTTGTGAATTTTAAATACTTTGTACTCTAAATGTTGTTTTTATGCTTTCAACCGGGTTACTTCATCTTGGTTTTGGTAGATGGTTTCTTGAAAGCCTTAGAGATCACTGCTCTTGCCAGAGATCAGCTGAGAAGTTTTACCTTACTGATCCATGCTCCAAGGATATTCATGGGTATATTAAGTTTGATTTACTAATGGGCAGGGAGAAAACTGAAAGAAGCATTACTTGTTGGCCTTCACAGTCCTTTGTGCATAAGGTGAAGTGACAATATACATAAATTTGAATTTAATTTTCTCTGATGGTAACAGGAAAACTCATTTACAGTCAACATTTTGTCCACTAAGCTTTGTCTTATGAATCTGATTTCCAGTGTTTTAAAAAAAACCCAAAACATTTTCTAGGATAAATATGGTTTACTTTGGCATCTCTTTCCTTTATTTTTTGCCTTTCCCCACTTCATTATGAATGATAATCCATCCAAAAAGCTAGAATGGCTTTATGGTGCAGCTGTACTCCACGTATAAGCAGTTTGGCTGCCTTCCCAAAATGGCACATTTCAACCATGACTGCCATAAAAGCTGCTAGCAGGGATTCTAACCGTGCTGGTGTGTTTCAATCAGCTTCATTATATTTTTAACTCAGGTCACATTCAAGAATATTCCTGGCCCTTGGCTACACAGTACAGTAACACTTTGAAATTTCATCTCTTGGGACATCAGCTGTCATTTTTGAGTCATTGAGAAATGTGTTTGATGGTACCTACCCAGTCCTTGGTGAAACATTTGCTCCTAGGACCATCTGCCCCTTTAATAGAGTTGTCATTTCAGCATCGCTTCAATTTCTTCAGCAGCTGCCCATTGATAATAAGTCAGATGTGGGGATGTCGCAGAGGAGAACAGCAGAGCCTGACTGCAGTGCTGTTGTTGCCTTCAGCTCACTCTGTCAGAACATCATTCCCCCAATTAATGAAATCCCCGTTGCGCGTTCTGCCTGCTCCATCCTTCAGATTTTTTCTTGATCCATCTCCAGGCAGAGAGGCAAGTCATGCGGTAGCTCAGACCAGATGCCTTTTTCATGGCCTCCACTTACTGTGAGCATCTTTCTGTGCCTGCTGAGCTGTGTTTTTAGCTTGGCTCGGCTAACTCAATTTAAAACATTGGCAAAGATACGGGAATTTGCTGTTTCACATGGATTAGTATTTTTAACTTCTTTTTTTAGGCTTGAGCTTGAACTGATAATCTGTTTATTCTTAGACTTGCCAGACATCTGCTTTCCAGCTGTCCAGATGAGCATCCTACAGAACCCCTGCAAATCTGAGCTGTCCAGGTCGTAGCACCCCAACACTACTGAGCCCTGCAGTGACTCCCCACAGGGCGTGAGGGACTGGCACTAATGCTGTGTGCTTGGGGACACAGGCATCTTGTTGGCTGTTCAGCCTGAGTGAAAAACCTGTGCTTTTAAAAACAGGCCCAGTGTGAGTGACTTCCAACAGTGCTTCTCTAACAAGTGTCCTCTGTTAGCAGGGACAAATGTGCCAAATGAGGTGTTGCGAAATGAGGTGGTGTAGGAAGGGTCATTCCAATGGTTTGCCCGTTACTCTTGAGATCTGGGAGATGCAAATTAACTTTTCTGTTTTGCTACTGATTTTCTGCCTCCTTTTTAGTGGAGGCCTGCCTTAATCGATTAACTTTAGACAGACTCTGTTTAGACATCTGGTCTAAAAGTCACTTATCTAGTCTTGGCCGGTTACCAAGATGTTCTGTAAGTGGTGGAAAGACAGGCACCATCCTAAAATGTATGCCTAAGTTAGTTAAGGTAAATAGCCTCGTGGTGATGTGTATTTATGTCTGTTGGGAAGTCTCAGATTATTATTTTAGACTAGATGCTTAACTTTGTGATGATAGGAGCAGAAATGAATCCAGGACTTGTAGTCTCTGTGTGCCTGTTTTCACAGGCTGTAGAAGTCATTAATGATTATCTGGTGTTTCACAGGATGTTGTGGTTGGTAAAGATGAAAGTGCCCAGAGATTTTATAAGTAACAAAGTTATGCAAAAGGAAAATGTGCCCCTGTGTAGGCAGAGGTGACCTAAATGAAGTGACAGTGGCTTCTTTTGAATGGGAAATCTAAAAAAGAGAACTTTTATCCTCTTCCTAAATAGCTAGCTTTATGAAATTTATAAAGCCAAAAGCATAAGCAGCTTTTGTGGCAATCTTGGCTCCCTTTTCTGCTCCTCTACACTTGAAGTCTTTCATTGATGTACGTATTTCTGTACATACACTGTCTGTTCACAAATCCTCTGCCTTCACCCAGGTGTTGGGAGTGAATGAATTCCTTCCTTTTATTATTTTTTTTTTTCTTCTCTTCTTTCCCTTCTCTGATGTGAGTGCTTGTTTTGGGGACTAAGAGGATAAATTTCAACAGCAGTCTCTTGATTCTCTGATGAGTGATTCGTTGCATATAGACTCCAGATACCACTTCCTTTGATTTCTCATTTTCCTTCTGTTCTTCTGTACAGGCATCTGGAAGGCTCTGAGGAGCTCTGTGCACATTGTTGGGTTGCTTTGCTCAGGACTTTTGTGTGCTCTTCGGGCCTTTGGCTCATCTTCCAGGCAGAAAAAGGTTAGCAATTGCCTTTGTGGTTGGACGAGTTGTTGTGTATCAATAGAACAGACTGCTAGGCAGAAGTGCTGCATTCTTCCAAACCCTTTTGGGATTGTAATAACCCTTCCTGCGAGAGGGTCTCACACCCTGGTCTTCTGGGGTTGGTGAAAAAGACACTCTTGTCTGTCTTTTTTGTGGGAGCATGATTAAGTTCATTGAGCCCAGCTGTCAGGGGAATCTCCCTGGCTGGAGCTGGCCACATGAGCAGAGGATGAGTTGCCCCGTGAGACACTGAGCACTTGGTGCATTCTGCGCAGTGGTGGGAGTCGTGAGGCTCTCAGGCTTCGTGTTTTCTCTCACTCAGCTCTCCAGGGGAGCGATGGAGATATCCCACCGGGTGGTTTAGCTCAGTACCCACCACTGAGAGGAGTAGGAAGGCATTACAGCATTGCCTGAGAGGTTTTGGCTATGTGTTTCCTGCCACCTGGAAAGGCATCAAGGAAGTTGAAGTGCATGCCAGGTAAGACCTGCTGAGTCACAATGAGTTGATTTTTCCTTCTAGGTTGGATTCATGTTGGTTTGGCAGAAACTGACCCACTAGAGCCAGATGCTGTATTCATTAACACCTCTGAGGCACTGTTTGAAAACAAATTCACCAGTCTGGAGAAAAGCAGTCTGTTTTTTTTAGTGTGAGATCCAATGTGGAAATGATGAATGGGTTTTTGCTCGCATTATCCACTAGTGTCACAAAAATTATTTTGTTAAAAATTTCCTGTTTGACTTTAGAAGCCACCAAGGACTCAGGCTTGTGTATTTGCACAGCTCTAACCCCAGCAAGACATGATTCATGGATAATAGGAACTACTGAAAACATTTTCCCACTCGTTTGTGCCGGCGCTTAGTGAGGAAACTGGGGAATGGAGTAAGGCTTAAATGCTTTTCCCTAGAAACCTGCTACGCTGGCTTTCAGCTGTGATACCAATACCTCACTTCCCACCAGGCAGTTTGCACGTCGTGCTGCCCTTGATGCCCTTAGCGGTACTGCCATCCTCACCGTGAACAGATGTGGCACCTCTCATGTACGCTGAGGTACGTTCCTGCTGGCACATCCCCACCATGTGCGGTGTGATGGGAAGAGCCTTCTTCCTTGTAGGTGCACATTGTGCTGGTGTTGCAAGAGCTGCCTTTAGGGAGGCTGGCAGATGTTGTGGCACTCGCACATCTGGGGTTGTTTTGAAGCTGTGTGCAGTGCGTGTGAGACCTTTTCGGATGTCTTACCGTTGGGTGTTTTGCACTTCATCTTCCTCTAGGGAGCTGCCCCTTGCAAAACAAAACCCTGTGGCGTGCCCAGTCAGTTGGCAGTCTGGTGTGAGTTGAAGAAAGCCCCTTGTTTTTTAACTCGTTCCCCTTTGCATCTCACTCAAACCCACACGCTAATGTACATTAAGGGACACTTTAGATTCCTTTTGTCATTAAAACTGTAGATTATGACCTGGTGTGATGTCAAACTGTGTGCTTGTACCTCCACTGTTTCACTCCATTTTGTTATAGCAGTGCTGAGTCTTTATCTGGGGCATGGAGCTGGTGAATGTGGACTCTGAGCCCTGAGATATGCTCCCATTTGTCTGACTGAATGCTCACGGATCTCACATTTTGGCATCTGTCCACAGATTGAAACCCTGTCTGGCCTGCTGTGACCCTGTAATTGCATAAATCAGCCCTAGAATTTGGCTTCTGATGGTAGTTTTTTGTGTTGCTGTGTATGTTATTCCTGATACAGTGATGTGTAAGGAGAAGAGTTTCTGAAAGAGGATTTAGGTCAAGCTGAAAAAACTTGCTGTTAAATAACATTGGTTTTGTTTTATATAACTGGGACTCTTTTTCAAGTCCTTCTTTAAATACTTAGTGACACTTTTTCTTCTTTAGCTCAAGGGTCAGTGTCTCGTGTTGGCCGATAGTGTGGGTTCCCTTGCCATCATATGGAGGTTGCCAATTGTTTCTTTTCATCTTACCAGGGCTGGCTTTCCACTGTGTCTGTAAGCAGGGCTTGACTATTGTATCCAGATGATGGTTGAGCTCCCTGCAGCTAGACACTGCTCACTGACTTCCTCTAACAAGCTTTACTGGCTGGGACACTCTTAAGCCCTTCTTGCATTACTCAGGATAGGTCAGGGAAAGGCCATGTGTTGGCAGTTTTTGGTTTCCTGCTTATATACCTTCTCTGCTCACTACCTTGTGTATTGCTCAGCTTCTCTGCAATCTGAATCTAAATCCCTTCCTGATCAGGACAAGTGCATTTTCTAGAAAAGAGTGGAACTTCAGTCTTATGTCCCCCTCCTGTTGTGTCCTGTCCCCTCAGTCTGCCTTTTTTTTTTTTGTATCTTGAGATGTCCACTTAATCATCATAACACATTCTGTTTATAGCACATTATACCTGCAAAGATAAAGATATGCACTGCTGAACAGTCATAGCTTTTTAGTCATGAACTAATAAAACCTGATTTTCACTTTTTTTTCATATGTGGAGTTATAGAATGTGTAAAAAAGTCATCAGGAGTCAGATGGACAAATACGTTTGCCTGCAAATAAATGTACACAAAATGAGATCCCATGAGCTTTGTTTCCTTATGAAATTAGCTTAAAATGAGTCTGTAGCCAGTGCTATCTCACTCTGTCTTAAGGAAAAAAATATGGAGAATTGAACCTCTGAAGCTTTCTCTAGCTCAAGCTAGTCTGCAGGTTGTTCACAAGCTGTTATGAAATGGGAGCTTTATCCCCCTTCCTGTGCTATTCTGTTAGTTTCTTTAGTCTCTGATTCATGCTTTCAATGGCTAAACCTTACGGATTTAAATGAATGAAACTTTACTAAAAAATCTGCCATATAACTCAATAATAGACACAGAAATATTTTATCGCAATATTCCCAGTAGGATTGGTAAAAAACCCAAAACAACAAAAATCAAAAAAACCACCTCCAAATAAACCTTCCCCTCCTCCCCACTAAAGAAAAAAAAACACTCCAAAATCTTACCTCAGATACTTGTAAACTTATTTAATTGTAAATTGAAATAATTTCTAGGATCTGTGCTTTCAAGATGTTACATCCTTTCTCCAGTGTCAGTCACAGAAGTGGAATACAGCTTTCGCAGTGTAGTGACCAACCTCACTGGTTTTAAAGGTCCAACATGAAAAATGGCCCAGTGTAATGATTTGTTATGAGATTTGGGTTTCATGTAGTTAAAACCTGCCTAGAAGCCCAGCATGATATCAGTGATGTTTAATTGCATGCCAAGAGCTTGTGTGCATTGCTAGGATCTGGCTTCCAAGACAAACCAGTATTTGAAGCACCTTCTTAAGGTGGGCCAGGCACACCTGGGTGTTCCTCAGGAGTCTCCCACACCCGTGTTCTCTGGACCTCTCGGACATTCAGGTGGCAGAGAGTCAGCTGCCCTTTCTCAGTGCTCTGCTCACAAATACAGGGGAAAAGCTTTGTCCCCTTTCTACAGCCACTTACATTTGTATGTGCTGAAGTGGTGAGTGAAGGTTTTAACGCGTCTCGACTGGCTGCACAGAAGCTGTGCACAGCCAAAATTCACATTTGTATGCATGGGATTTCTCCTTACTGTCACTTCTTTTGATCCCACTGTGAAGTGACAGTCGAGAGAGGAAAATGGGGACAAGCAGTTCTCGCAGAGGGAAGTGAAGAGAAGAAGCTGTGAGTGATTTTGTGTGGAAAATTAAATTAAGCCCTAGTGAGGCGACTGGAGCAGGGTCTTGTCCAAGGTGGAGGAAGTCAGCTCCTCCTGATCCCCTGCCCCTGTGACACTTGGGAATCATGTTCTTTCCCAAGGACGTTTTGAGTGTGTTGAGCAGGGCTGATCTTCCATGTGAGCTTCAGTGGAAACGTCAGATGAGTTGCAGTGAGGAATGAATAGCCACTGAGGAGAGAGGGGCTGCCCAGCTCCCTTTGCTAAAACTGCCTGATCCTGTTGAAACATTGTATAGGGAGGCAAAGCCCAGCACGACAGACAAGGCTTAATTGTGTAATTCCTTTGGGGGAAACAAGAAGTGCTTCCAGTGCAGGTCCAGTCCCCTAAAGGGACTGCAGATTAATGGCTGAGAAGCCTCAGCCGAACTCAGCTGGTGGGAAGTCATCTCTGGTCAGTCAGGGAGGCAGTCAGAGTCATTTCAGTTTTAACTGGATATGGCATTCCTCTTCCTTTCCTGGACAGCATCAGGGGCTCCTGCACTTGCAGACTGGCCGTGTCGGTGTTTTGTGGTTGACACAGGTATCTGGCACTCAGACCCCAGCATCATCAGCGTGTGTGGAAACGTTCCTACAGCAAAGCCATGCCAGGCTGCCTGTGCCTGCCTTTACTGATGTGATCACCCTTTTGTAATCCTGGTGTACCCCATGTTCCTCCTGCTGCTATATGCCAAGGTCTTCCCCAGCCAATTACGGCACTGGGGGTGAATTTGTGTCCTGTCTAGGCCCTTCACAAAAGAGTTGGAGGTTGGTTTGCTGCCTTTGCTGTTTTGGCTCAGGAGACAGTGGGGTTGAGACTCCAACCTGTATCACCACCTGTACATCCCACTGCATGCTTCCACACCTGAGTGGAGGGCGAGAGGAGAGGTCTGAGATGAAAACTGCTTGCAGTATGCAATGGAGGTGCCTGTAGCTGCCCCCTTGGATAATCAAAGGTATGCCCCGCACTCTGGAGTTTTGATGTCCTCCTAGGAGTAGTGAGTGTGCTGGATTCACACCTGTTAGATACCAAGCTTGTCCTGTTGTACTTTTGGAGAGCAAGGATGGCAGTGTCTCCATCTGTGCACGAGAGCATCTCTCTGTAAAGCTGGCTGGAGATGGGCAGGACACCGTCCTTGCAGAGACCTTTTCTGTAACCACAGTCAATAAAAATCAATTTTTTTTTTTTTTTTTTTTTTTTTTTAGGCAGAAACCACAACATTTTCTTGAATATTCACTGTAGAGAAAGCACTAACATTCTCATATACTATTTTAACTGGAGGGAATAAACCAGTTTGTCTAGCAATTAGAAAAGAAAGCTGAAATATATACTGTGTTTTCATGCAGTGGGAGGGGAGAATTGGACAGCAGAGCTCTGTGCTCTTTGTTTGTGCAGCCACCCTCTGTCCTTTGTATGGGATCCCCTCCAAAAACCCTGTGCTTGGCAGGACAGCACAAACAAGTGAATTTAAAAAAATCACATAACTTTAAAATGTTGCCAAGCTAAGGTAGCAGCAATTTGGCTGTTTACATATTTGCATGGGAGTAGTCATTAATCACACTGTGCACGAGGTTCATTTGTTTCCTCCTAGGAAAGGCTGTTTTCATGCTAATAATTGTTTCCATATGAGAGCTGGAGGTGTGTTGCTCTGCACTTGTCACTGCAAAAGGATGTGCTGGAAAGCTAAGCCTGTGGTAGGTGCTTGCTGTGAATTGCAGGTCTTGCTTGCATCCTTTTAGCTTTTTTCAGTGATTAGTGAAATTGTCTGAGGCTTTTTGGAAGAAAAAAAAACCTGTTTAAGTTACAGGGGGTATTAAACTTTTACTTTTCTCTAGTCAATCCTTTCTTCACTTTCTAAATCTTGTGTAGTATTGTCACCTTTTTTCCCTAGCTTTGTATAATAATGCCAGAAGTCAGAAAGCTAACTTCTTTCTTGCCTTCTTCCCTTCTCTGAAATTAATGTCTCATTTCCTACCCTCAGATTTTCTGGGAAATGGACTCAACTGAGGACCAGGTGTAGATGAATAAAGGCGTGTTGCAGCCCAATGCTTCGTCTCGATGAGTTCACTGCTTGTGGTGCCTTGAATGCTTATTTGCATGGCAGTGAAAACTCTACAGTAACACAGTGAGCACTCACCCTGGGAATGTTGGCTTTCTGGAGATGAAGGGGTGCACTAGAGTCTTTTCTGACATAGAAGCAGAAGAGCAAGAGATGAGCTGAGATATGGCATCGCTTCCACTCAGCACAATATTGTGAACAGGTGACCAGATTGCTGTGTTTTGTCAATTCCCACTGTAGAAAGGACAATTTTAGATGAGCCAAACCAAAGATGACAACAACAGAAGCTCTGAACCATACAGTTGGAGAACAAAATACTCTCTGTAGACTAAGGAGGGCCAGTTTTGTTGCAAACAAACAACACAAATTTTTTCCAAAGGATAACCCAACTGGATGTGACTCAGAAGGGAGCCATCCAAATTTCTGTGAAGCCCAGCTCCTTTCTGGTGTCACCGAGCCAACTGAAACCTCCAGTATTGTAAAAACACTGGCATTAGCACAGGCATGTGCTTTGTTCACCCTTGAATATTGTAGCATTAAAAATAGTTGTTTTAAAGGAAAGCCACACCTATAGCATAACAGTATTGTTAAGGCTTGTCCAAGGTAAAGCAATTTGTATTGCTGTGATGGCATCCTACAGAACTGGAAAACTCCTCTGTCAAATGTGCTGCTGTAGTACAAAACAGAGCTTGCAAGCAGAGAGGCTGTTCCTGTGTGTTGCCACATTTTATGTCCTGTCAGGCCTCAAGGACAAATGCAAGCTGCATAGTTTAGAAGAAGCATTTTTGAAGCTAAACACATTTGCAGTGAACAAAAACCTCACTTAAGGAATCTAAATATGCAGGCAGCTTACAAAATTCATGCAGGATTTTTGCAGCACACACAAGAAATCTTTAAAGACCAAGCATTCTGTTGTCCCCTGGTACTCTGGAGTTTCTGGAGATGTGAGCAGCTTGCTACAGCCTCTGCTGTAACACTCCCCAACCCTGGCAGCAGGATGGTCTCAGATCCAGTAAGTCATGTCTCTTCCAAGGTAGCAGTGCTGTGCCAAGGTACGTCAGCTGTACTTCCCTGTGCCAAAGACTTACCCAGCTACAGCTCGACCACAAGGTCTGTCTGACCTTGCCCATAAAGTCTTAAATCATCCTTAAGAAAATAGGAGGCTGATGTGCAGATATTTCCTCAAAGAAAGGGAAGGAAGGGCACAAACCTTTCTGGTTGTGCTGATGTGCCCTTGGGAGGTAAGGATGCAGTCATTAAAACAGCTGAGGTGTCCATGCCATGGGAAACTAACTTTGACTTGTTTGGGCGCTTCCCTTGCTTTCTGCCTCAGGGGCAAATCCAGCTGTTGTAATGCTCTTGACAGAAACCCACAGGATTGTGGGACAATGTGGTGTTTGGTAGGACATGCTTACTGCTGCAGTAGAAACACCTCTTCAGCACATGCTGCTACTTGTAAAAAGTTTGCTTGTAGGCTGAATAAAGCTGGGAAACTGAAATACTCCTGATGAGGACAGCCTCTGATGCAGGGTATGGTGATGTGAGCATCCAGCATGTGCCTGGAGTTTGAGGCTGGCTGCTAGGCTCTGCTTTTGCCGCAGCTGTTGTGCTGGAAGGGCCCTGAGGGGAGTCAGTGGTCTTGTCAAGAATGGTTCTGATGACAGAGATGCTTCATGGTATCTGGAGGCAGGGTGAGCTTCTCATTCCACCCGGGCCACCACATTTTTGTCAGGCCTAACAACATGCAGTTGGCCATTATTGAGATGAATTTAAGCTTGGAGGAGGAACACATTACTGCAGCAGTTCCCCTGAGCCACTGAGTGCCCTGCGGTGCTGTGGTTGGACCGGGCTTACCTCCTGAGAAATCACAAATAGTTGTTTTGCCATCCCCCTCTTGCTGCACTGAGTCATGGGGGTGAGCCTTTGCAGGCAGTGAGTTGCCTGTGGAGAAATTAACCTTTCCTGGGTTTGGCACTCTGTTAATTTCTAGTTAGGTGGAGTAAATATTAACCCTTAGCTTTGCTCTCTGCAGGGCTTGTATGACTGACTGGCATCTCCCCATGTGGGCCTGTTGCTGCTGATGGGTATAACCACAGCCAGGTGGTGTTCCTGCCATGATTTTAGGGAGTGCTTTTGTCTGAGCACACTCCTCGTTTTTCTCTACCTGTTGATGTGCAGGAAAATGCCTAGGGATGAATCTAGCCTAAAGCTGGTATTTTCCCCCTGGCTGCAAGGCACCCGCAGTCAAGTGTGTGAAAGCAGGAAAATGAGCTTGGTGGTTTCGCTACACACAAAATCTCTGGAAAATCTCTGCCCTCAGGCAGTCCGACCAACACTACTACAGTTTGGTCTTTTCACTTCCAGCTAAAGTTGAGATACTCCAACAATCTATGAAGTACAGATATGGTGCTTTTTTTAAAAGAAAATAGTAACTCATGGCAAAATTGGATGGAAAAGCTAAATGGATGGTGTAATTTCTGCAGATGCAGAAAGGTTACTAGTGAGGAAGAGGTTAGATGAGATTGCTGCTTTTGTCACTTTGGCAATAGCTGTACCAGGAGAAATCATCAAACTTCTTGACTCCTCTTTCCTCTGTCTTTGCAATGTGAGGGTGATACCTGCTTGTCTTTGTCAAGTGCTTTGAGATCCATGAGTGAACTGTGGCTCATAAGTGACCAGTAGTAACTTTCAATAATACTGTGATTCCCTGTTAGTTATCCTTGTTCCTCCAAAGGGATAATCTGACTCCTGGTGTTTTCTGTGGTGGGTGCAGGTAAAAACTCATAGTTTAGCTGGAAGTAGGTGATGACACTGAAGGGTCAAAAAGCTCATCTCCCACATGTCCTAAGGATCTGGTTTTTTGGCATATGGGGATTCCCAGTTCAAGTTTAAACAGACTAAAGTCATAAATGAAAGGGAAAATAAGAGAGTGATTTTAATAATTTCCCCCCATTCCTAAGCAGCAACAAGCAAATGGATGTGGAATCAAGCCCTTGACACACCAAATGCGTGTGGCACCCTTCTGTGGCTGTCCAGGAGGGTCCTCTCTGATGGCCCATGAGTGTGTGATCCTTGGCTGGAGTCCAGAGCAAAGCTCTTGTCCAAATCCATCCACACACAGTCACGTTCAGGTTTCTGACTGGAAACTTCATCCAGGCTGAAGCACATGACAAATAATGCAGACCTCCCAAGGAACTGTCTGTCCTGACTGGAAATTAGCCCTGGTGTAAGATGTGGTACATAATGTTTTATATACAGAGTTGTAGTCGTGTGGCTTCCCGTGTGGCTGGTTATACTGGAATAAAGATGACCTATTGAAATGAACCAAAAAAATTATAACATACTTTTAATCAGGAAAACCATGTGTGTACTTGGGTGTGAGGATGGTATGTTTCTTAATGCATCGTTATGAAATAATAATGAACTCTGTATAGATGAGACATAAAAACCCAGAGAATCCCAGGCTAACTTTCCATCTGTACTTATTGAAGTGTCTTTTGGGCTGTTAAAACCCTGGGCTATATTAAATGTTTTTAAATATACAAGCTTGTTACTGTGAAGCCACTTGAGATATTGTAGAATGTGACTGCAGATATATGCAAATTGGCATAATTTCCATTTGACATATGCACTGTAATTATTGAAAGCTTTTTTCTAAATTTATTTTTCATGTCTGCTGTACTTAATTCACTATCTCCTTTTAACACTGGCAATTATAATTATTTGCCAGGAGCAAATCCTTGCTAACAAAAATCCAGCTTTCTTTAGCCTGCAGCTTTTCCTTTGATTTCATGATGAGGTACTGTTAATCAGAGGAACCAGTGCTGGCCTCTGAGTATCCAGCAGGGCAGGAAAACACTGCAGTCAGAAAAAGAAATGCAATTAATTAGCCTAAGCTTCTTTCTAGCATCCCAACCCAGCACCTCCTGGGTTGCTATCTTTGAGTGAAGAGGTGCTCTGTGAGATCAGAGTTAGTATCTCAGCAGAACTGAAATTGAAAACTGTCTGTGCCCACTGTGAGATTTCTCCTCGCAAATTCTTGTTCATTCTTCTCTTGTAGAGGCTACAGGTAGAAAATAGCATTTATTTGGGGAAAACAGTGTTATTGGGTTGAAAAATAAGCTTTCTAGGGTTGTTTTGCATAGGAATCTGAGCCAAATCTGTGACTGAAAAATGTAGCAGTTAAAGAGCTTTGGGAATCTAGCTGCATAGTGTTGCTCAGAAATAAAGCAATTCTTATTCCCTTGAAAATACTTCGTCCTTTGTGCACTCCTTTTCCTTGGAGATCAGTGTGTTATGCAGCTTCTGAAAGGAAACACAAGTGTAAGTGCTGTCTAAGAACTGCTGACCTACTTTACAGGTGTTTTATTCTTCATTGAATCGGATATGTACCCGCAACAGTGTAGGTGGATAAAAATTACATTTCTTTCACCCACTGCAGCACAGGTCAAGTGCAGGAGAGCTCTACCCTTGAAGTTTCTACTGCTGGAATATTACTTCAGGTTCTCCTGGGGCTTCAAAGGGATGAGGTCCGAATGTAGCTTTGCAGTGAGCTCAGAGCAGCATAAGGTAAGCCCAACCTGGGCTGCACTTCTGCCACAGCAGAAGGTGAGCACAGTGAGAGGAAATACCCATGTTGACCTGTCCTTCCAGTCCAGGTATCCAGGGTGCAGATGATAAAACAAAGCCTGCTGTGAATAGGGGCTCATTTCCCACTGTACACTTGTGGAACACCTAGCACAAGAGGGTCCTGGGATTACAAAGTACATGCATCAAAATCAGACATTGAAGCTGATGAAAAACACAGCAAATTGGGCTGCTATAGTTAACTATATCCTGCCTAATGAACGTAATGGGGAAATGTTTCAGTGTTGATCTGTTTTCCAGCAGATTTTCAGTGGTGGGGAAAGGTTTCTAGTGTCCTTTAGAGCAAGTGGAAAAGCATAATAAAATATTACTTCAGCTGCTACTGTGCTGTTGCTGTGTCTTGTCTGGTGCACACTTAGCCAGTGTGAGTGTGAATGGCATTTTCCAAAAACCCTTTTGGGAGAGTTAGTTTGCAGATTGACTGCAGACAGGACAATCTGGCATCTGGGCAGATTGCACCCGATGAGTTACTGCTCTCTGAGTCAGCTGGTCGGGCTGCTGCTGAGTCCTTGGCTCTTGTGTAAGCTCTGCAGCTCGGGGAGTAATTAATCAGACCTCCATCGTTCTTATGGACCCAGGGTTGGAGCCAGGGAAGCGTGATGTCAGCGTCTCACATAGTCAGAATTGCTGATTCATTTGATTCATTCTTGCTGCTGCTTTTCAGAATGGGTTTATGGCTCCTCTTTAGCGGCACTTAGCTCTCACTGACAGGAATATAAAATACTACCCAAGAAAGCACACCAATTGTAAGATGACTGCCTTGAGGGGAGCACTTTATAATTTATTTAGAAGTTTCTCTAAGAACCAGAGAATCATAAAGTACTATTGGATGAGAAGTTAACAGAAGTACAGTTAGTTTAATCCCCCATTTGCTTGTCATCTATTCGCTGTTCTATTGACCATGTTGCTCGAAGAGCCAGACCAATGGCCAGTGTGACTAATTCATGGGATTACAGCTGAGGTAAATTTGACCTCAAGCTTGCTAAGGCCTGATGTCAACTCCCTGGAAAACTCTGTTATCAAAATTCTCACTAACTTCAAAATGGGAATGGGGCTGGACTGAAGGAACCCAACTTCGTTATGGGTAGGGTAGAACTGCACTACTCAACATTGACTCAAAGAAGTGGGGGCTCTCTATAAGAATGTATTTTGGCTTGAAAGGATCCCAACAAAGGGATTTAATTTTGATCAGGATTTTGATTTAGATGACTTGATTTTTCTTACGTGGGCCAAGCTAACTTATTTTCTTCACCTGTGTGTTTTGTAGTCCTGATCCTTGATGTTCTTGGCAAGACATAAAAACCAGCTCTGGTTGGAGCAGCGGACTTTTTTAGACTGTGAAGAAGAAATGAGAAGCCATGAAGAATCCATGCCATAGTCTCACCCATAAATAACCTTAGGCAAACTTGGATGAGCGAGGCAGGGGGAAGAATATTGTCCTGCAGATTCACTGTTGTGTATATGGTTTTGCAGTCTCCCACATCCTGGTGAAACGGCACACCAGAAATGAACAGATGGGAAAGGCAGCCTTGAGCCCTCTGGGTGAGGTTGGGAGGTTGGGCCAACTGCTTGGTTTCGTTGTGACACCTTTTGTGGCACAACTTTTCTCTTCCTTTCTGCTGCAGCCTTTCCTGAGAGCAGAGCAATCATGCCAGCCTCTCCAGCCCTGCTGCTGATGCCCCTCAGTGAAAAGAGAGGGAACCTGGCACAATGAGTAGGAAACCACTGACAGAATGTTCCCTCCAAGATGCATTGTGCAACCCGGTGTTCGTCCATCCCTGCATTACGTGCTGGAAAATCCAGTTCCACTGCTAGGCACAGCCTTACGGGCTCTAGTAGGGTTTGCCTAGTGATTATAAATGGATGTTTCCAACTTTTGCAGCTGCGTATGTGAAAGAGAAACTGTGACTTAGGGTGTGAGCCTGTATGAACAGGTGCACACAGGATCACACAGGGCATTCATACACTCCCTGCTGAATGAAAGGAATGGCACTGCTCACCTCCACCTGCCATGTACCTCTGTGTGTGTGTGTGTGTGTGAAAGGGACTTTCCTTCTCCTTGGCATGTGTCTGTGTCTATGTGCTTGTATACTAAAGTCAAAACTGTGGGTGTGGGTGTGGTCTTCAAATTAGTCCAGTTATGTTAGTGTGTCCAAGTCCATAGCTGGGAGCTTTGGTATCCATAGTCAGTACAGGTTTTGGGAATGTGAGTAATGATCTTAGAATTTATTTTAACCACTCGTATCAGAAAATTAGGTCAAATGCATGCTCCATTCATCCAGCACTGCAGGGGTGACGCACATTTTCTTCGGCACAACAATCCTTCAGACTTCGCTGGGCAGGAAAAGAAGTACAAATACCCCAGCTGAAAATACTGCAGAGAAATAAGATTAGGAAAAACATTTTCAGCAGGATCTGGGCTAAGTGGGTAGTGAAGCTGATGCTTCATACAATCATCACATAGAAGAGGTCATACTGGAAACTTTAGTGCTTCTCCTGCAAGCAGATTGCATTGCTGGATGTTTACTGAAGAAAAACAATTTTGAAGTATAAAGTGCAGGGAGAGTGTTGGTGCTGCTCTGCACAGTGATGCCATGGGAGATGCAGATAGGGACCTGACACTGCTACTTGTAGGACCAGTAGGGTTTTTTTAAAACTTGGATTTCCTGTCACTTTCCCGGTCACTTGGCTGGCGAGATATCATTTTTCAATGTTCATAAAGCTTCATGAATCCTGTACAAATGATTGCATTAATTACTCACCAACATTAGTCTCATGTTTATCTTTCATCAGTTTTTTATTTAGGACCAGATTACAATTTGCTAGTTTTAATGGGGTAGAAAGGGTAGGCAAGAGAAACATAAAGAAAATTAACTCTAATTAATAGTCGTAAATTTCTCTTGACTCAGTAAGCATAAGCAATTCTATGATGGAAAAGCAAGCCTAAAGAAGATTGAACTGCCTGATTTCCTAATCCTCCCAAAGCCTTTACAACAGCTGAGCATTTAGTTGTTGTCAGCTAACACAAAAAGAAACATATTTAAATACAGATAACAGTGCCTCAGGAGAATAGAGATTGATCATAGACTGCGATTGCTCTGTGACTTCTTTACTGAGGAAGAGAAAGGTATTATAATATACTGGACTGATGGCATTCATTTTGCTCTAGAAGTTCATTAAAGGGAATGAGAGTACTTGGAACAAATAAATGACCAAACACAGAGATTTTCACCAAGTTTTTAATTTAGTCCTAAATCAGTTAGAATCCCCTTGAAATCAATGAGTGTTTGCTTGAATAAGGTCTGAGTAGAATGTCTGGGGGTTTTTTTCTCAGCCTATCTGAATACTTTGTGCAGGTCTTTTGATTTTTTGTCTTGTACGGGGAAGTACTCAGCAGGGATGTGATCATGCTGTTTTGATGGGGATTTGAAGATAAAAAAATCAAACAGAAATTTGGGAAAGCCAGCATGGTTTGTCCCATGTACTTCTTCCCAAGCACGTATGAGAGCATGGAAAGCATCCAAGTAGGGCTCAGGGAATGTAAGTCTGAGCATGTTTCAGATGCCTGAACAGATAATCTCAAGCTGAGACCCCTGAAGCATTTCCCTGTGGTGTGCACAAGTAGCTGGTTTGTCAGGGTATATATTTGCACCTTCTCTAGATTTCCCAGTAGTTAAAGGTTTTTAAGCCGTTAAAAAATTACTAAGTGCTTCATTTATTTTAGTCTCCAGTGCTGTTATTTGCATAAGTGCCTGCATAGAAGAGATAAGAATGACATGCCAGGTGGGCTATAAACAAGGAATCAAGCTCTAGCCCATGTTAGGAAGGGATTAGAGAATTTTGCTTTGTCTTGCAAAGTGTGCTGGCATACACAGGAATGCAAGTCTTGCTTGCTTTGCTTGCTCTTAAGCACATTGCCCATGGATTCAGTGATGCAGAAAATGCTGCCAAATCAAAGGCCCCAACTCGCCAAACTAACAGAATAAACAGTCAGAAATTTGTAAGGACTTACTAGGGAAGTTACCTTCAAGTCAGCACATATGGTCTTTGCAGAAGAGGTTCTATATAATGGAATCTTAGAATATCTCAAGTTGAAAGGGACTCATAAGGATCATTGAGTCCAAATCCCTGCTCCTTGCAGGACTACCTGAAACTTTTCTTTTATGAAGCAAATGTGAGTCCAGTGTCAAGCACAAAGGAATGCATCTGTTTCAAATGCCACGAACACTTCTACAACATTTATAGCTACTGTAATTTATGCACAGACATGGCCCCAGTCCATAACCTTAATGACTACTTTGTGCAAATAAAAGCTAGCATCAATATTAGTACATAATGAAAATTGATATCATCATTACAGTCTTGTCTCATTCTGATGAACCATCCTGGTTCTGCTTAGGTGGCACGCACTTACCTGCAGGCATCATTATAATCTTTTTGGAGTCAGCAGGGGTATTTTCCCAGCCTAGGCACCATACTTCAGGAGCTATCTACAAAGAACCCAACTTTTTTTTTTTTTTTCCTCTCAAGACAAACCAGTTTCTTTTTTTTCTGTTTGTTTGAATGGGTTTACAGACCTCTAGCCCAGCTGCAATCACTGCTGAGAGCTCACAGCTCATGGTAAACCTCTTACCTGTTGAGCCTGATTGCAGTTCTGGCTCTGTACACATGAGCTGCATGTATCTCATCAGCTGAGTGACACCTAAACAAACAGCTTTTCTTCCCAGTGTATTTGAATGTTTGAGTTTTGTTTTTGAAGGAGTTGCGTGAAAAATAAGTTACATCAGCGAGGATAAACCAGCCTGAAAACTGGAATCATAGTGTGATGGACCAGAGCCATAAGTGAACTGAGGCCCTGGCATTAGGGGTGTACAGTTTGGGCTTGGGTGTTTTTACTGAGAGATATTTTTCATCTAATATCTGTGAAGTGCAATTCATCCCACTTGACTGTAAAATTCAGCAGTGCATGTGTTCTTTTACTTCATAATATTTTGATGCAGAGGAAGAGATGTAGGGTCTGTAAAATCTCTATAAGCCATTGGTTTGCTGTGGCCAAATGAGCTGTTGCTTGTCAGCAGGGCAGTGTATTACCTTGTGTGCGTTCACTGTCTGCTTCAGTCACGTTCCTTCAGTCACTGTTATTTTCCTTCACACTTACAGTGCCCTAGGAATACACACATGGCCTGTTAATACGAATCAGATAGTGAGATATGACTCACTGTGCTGTAGTAACTTGATTTTTTGCAACAGCTATGCGTATCTGTGATTAACAAAGCTTGTCTTGGCCAGTGTTAGAGCTGTGACTAAAGCCAATCTTGTTAAACGTTCATCATCCAGATTTATTTCCTTGTCAAAAGTTTTCTTAAATAAGGTTTCTTCGAAGAAACATTGTCATGCCATCAATTTTCCCTGGCAGATGTATTGATTGAAATAAATGTGTTTTTCATGCCACTCAAGAACTGAATGACAGATCATGTACTGAATACAATAAATGTAACTACTGTTTCTATTGCTACTATGATCATTACTGTATCACACTACTGATGGCAGCAGCATCTCATAATAGCAGAGACACATCTACATATTAATAAAAATCCTCCTCCCGTGTGAAAAGGTTTTCAAATCACCTGAATGATTGTTCTTTTGAGATGGCCCAGACATCATTCCTCATTTCCAGGAACGGAGCAGCCTTCTATCGGGTTTTCCACTCTTCTTGCATATATATTATTTTCTGAGGGATTCAAAAGCTTTTAACCACTGTGCAGTATGTGATTCGCATGTCTCCACATGTAATGTATCAGAAAACAGTATCAGCCCTACAGAATAGTCTGTCTCAGTACTGCATTTCTCTAGGCTAATGTA
This sequence comes from Aleadryas rufinucha, assembly GCA_013397815.1. Taxonomy (NCBI): domain Eukaryota; kingdom Metazoa; phylum Chordata; class Aves; order Passeriformes; genus Aleadryas; species Aleadryas rufinucha. Next base: position 617,985 of record VZTH01014960.1, on the reverse strand, counting down.
CAGTTAGGCAACAGCTTAATTCATACACATATCATAATTTAACACAGATGCTTTTTCTTAATGGTCCCTCCCTCCTGTCCAGTCTCTGGGTAGAGAGAGATGCTAATTTTCTCTGAAATCTATTTCTTTCTCTTCCATTGTTTCTTTCTTTTGCAGAAAAGATGCTAGCAGGGCTTACAGAAAATTGGACTGAAGGTGATCCTTTCAGGATGAGCCTTCAAGCAGCGGGGATGTTGCTGATTCCATTAGGGCTGGCTGTGCAGTTCCTGGAGTGGCAGGAGCTCCTCTGGGTTTTTGCACCAGCCCCTTCCAGTGCCTTCCTTTCCACCTTGGGAGTGTTTTTACTTCCAGCTCCCTCTCTTCCCTTTCTTCCTTTACTCAGCCACCTTCCTGCTTTTCTCTGCTGGACTTCTGCTGATCCTTGCTCATCTGGAGTAACTCCAGAAATGCCCCAGTGGCCACTTTGGATCCCCTAGGGAGCCCCAGGAGGGAAGAAGGACAATGAACTTCACCTGGGTCCTCTTGATACCCAGGTTGCCAGTCCCTTTCTACTCCTCCAATATGCAGATGAGCTTTGTGTCAATGAGCACAATCCCTCTAGTCCTTACAGCAGTTTTGTGTCAAGAGAGCCAAATGAAGGCAGCACTTTTTGCTGAGATGCCCTTGGAAGCTGTGCCTGGGGGTCAGGGCGTTGCCTGCTGCTAACAGATGGGGACCAAGGTACCCTGGTAGTCATCAACTGCAGCTAAGGGAGGAAGGAGGCCTTTGCAGAGCTGTAATTAAGAGAGAGTACTGCTCACCAAATAATATTGCAGTGATTGAAGAGCAGACCAGAGAATTGGGATTTATAGTGCCGGAGGTTTTATGGCTCACCGTGCATGTAGCAGGCTAAACTGACTGTATCATTGCTGCATGTCTGAGCCACCCCAGCTATCAAAACTTAAAATGAGTGGCTGTATGAGCTTCTGCTTTTGAATTCTGTATCTGCATACAATTTCCAAAGAGGTCTTCTCAGTGTTACATGTCTCTCAGATCTGCTAGAAATATAAAATAATACCAAATGGTTGGTTCCAGCTTCATACAAAAGGGACCATGACTGTGTGGTTATCACAAAGACACTTTTGAAACAGAAAAAATAGTGTCACCTTCTTTTAGGTCTGCGTATCTCCTCTGTAGTCAGTGGTTTAGCACAGTTGCAGTTCAGATCTGTTAAATATTCTTCTGGGTTTTTTAGGGAGTGATGAACTTGGAAAGAAAAGAGAACTTCATTACCAACCTCTGGTTTTCTTCAGACTGTTTAAATATTGGAATGAGTTGATAAGACAGCTGAGAAAGATTTTTACAGGTCCAGGCAAAATTAAGCCTCCAGATGTTGTATTTTGTGCAAATTCAAAAGAAAGGGATAGAAGGGAATGGTTCAAATAGCTGTGAGGATTTCTGAGGTCATTATTATTGAGGGGGAAAAAATTATTCTTATATGGGCTACGTTTTCTGAAACTCTGATGGGGTTGCAGTAGTACCATTGACTAACATGATCAGTATTGCAGAGAGATCTCTGCCTGCTATGGGAGTGTGTAAAATACACAGCTCTACTGATACACAGGTTGTATCAAAGATCGGTTTAGCTCTGTGGGCTGGCTCCAGGTGCCTTACGTAGTTCATGAGATGGTTTCTGTGCACAGCCACAAAGCTGACAATGTGTGTACATATGTGCAGGAAGAACAAACTGCTGAGTATCAACTGTTTAAATGAGAAGTACTGTCTTTTGATTTAGGCTGTTTATTTTGACCATGGTTTTTGATAAACTCCTGGGGAAAGGTCTTCCTCTGATTTTGCATAGGATTCAAAGGCAGCAGCAGCATCTGCAATGGCAAAAATCTGAGAAGAAAAATTTGCCCATATTTATTCATTGTATGTTTTTTATAATGATAATGCAGATTATCACCATTTGGAATATAGTTTTGTACTAGTTTCTTTTTTTTTTTAAAGTGTTTGAAAAAGGTACTGTAAGTATTTTAAGTCATCCATTTGAAACAACCTGGTAAGCATGCTCTTTCACCACTCCAGTATTTTCTGAAACCCTCAGACTGTCCCTTGAATGTTGACAGTTCCTCTTTGCTTTTAGAAATTTATTTTTCTGCCAACAAATTTAGCTCAGTCCACCAAAACCTTATTTTTCATTTCTCTCTCTCCCTCTCTCTCTCTACCCCTGCCATCCTGACAAAGAGCAATAGGTAGCAACTGCTAACTGATGAATCTTTCTGGTGCCAGTGAAGGGCTTGATTATATGCCCAGACTCCAAATAAGAGCCTTTTTTGATTTTCTTGTGAATAGGAGGAGGAGAAAATATTGTATTGGGGCCTCCTGTTTTAAGCTGAACAGATAGAGGACTAATCTTACTTCAGTTCAGGGACAGACACTTGTTTTTTTAATTAGTTGGAGTTTTTTTATGTGAAAATGTTTATCTCCTTATTCCAAACAATCGGAGCAGTTGGGGAAAAAAGCTGACATTGCAGGTTTCAGAATTGATGATGCCTGGGCTGGTTACAGCCGCTCTACCTTCCCTGTGCTGCGAGCCCAGGAGTTCTGCTCGTTTGCAGGCTGTGCGGCACAGGGATGATACAGGGACGAAGAAACTTGGGCTGCTGGTAGCCAAGGAGCTTGAATCGTCTGTAAAACAAAGAAATGCAAATGCCAGGAATTGCAGAGTCGGTAGTTAAATTCTTACTATAGCTCCTCACTCCTTCCCTGCACGTACATGGAAAAAAATGTAAACACTACTGCCCTGGACCATGTCTACTTACCACTCACTTCTGGGCTTGTCTCCAATTCACAAGGACTTGCTTTTTTTAAAAAGAAGACTGAAGCTTTCAAATAAATCGCATGGTTTCCTGACAGAATTAATTACTGTGAGGTGGGTGACAAGCCATTAGAGCATGGTTAGGATTTCACTTTGCAACATCAGGTGCTAGAGAGATCTTCACTTGACTGGTACCACTAATGACAGCACAGACAATTTTTTTCTATTTGCTCAGCTGCTTCTAGAGAGTTGGTTAGACATCTGCTTCTTCAGAGAAGATCAGCATTCTTCAATAAACTTCTTTAAAAAATGCAGATCGGTACCCAAGTTGTTAAGGTTTGGCTTGGGGAATGCACTTTACGAGTCTTTGGTAGGAGATGTGTTCCCCACTTTCAGCTTTGGACTTGGGCTGGCCAGGAGTGAGCCTTCCCCTCTGCTGTGCCAGGTCAGAGAAATCCCACGCTATGTCACTCAGCACCTGGCTGGCACCACTCTCTCTCTCTTTCTAAAGCGTAGCCACGCAGGGAGGCCAGGGTGAAGGCTGTGTGGAGCCTTCAAAGAGAAGGACACATATTTAAAATATTTTTCTTCTTCATTTTACTTGAGAAGTCAAGAAATCAATGCTCAGAAGTTGCCTGGTTGAGAACTGTAGCACTTTATACCAGATATCTTGATGAAGGTGAGAGGGATGTATACTCTTTCATAGGATGAGATTTATTGAACTTCCTTGCTTATCAGCTTGGACAAATATATTGCACTTTCTTGCTGAAACAAGCTGGCTGCACTTCCCTGTTTTTATGTAATTAATGAAGTTTCTTCTGTCTGTTGTGGTGCAATTTTCAAAGACGTGTAACAGCAAAACACACTGGTAGAATGCCAAGCAGTAACAATTCATCCTTTCTTGGAGTCTTGTCCAAAAGTGGAGAGGATTAGACTACAGCCCCAGACTAGAGGAGAAGGGGGTGAGTTCCCAGAGAAGCCCCTCGCCGCACCTGCAGTCAGAGCACGCCATTCTGTGAGACTTAGTGCTTGGAAGGGAGATTTTTCTTGCACACTGCCCTCTGCTCTGCCTGATGCTGCTATAGAGAATGGCTCAAAGGGAAGGTGCCTTTTCTTCCTCCTCCTTTTGAGGAAAGAGAGCAGAAAAATGGTGTTTTGATCCGCCTGTTTCTCATTCTGGTTGCATAAACACACCGGAGTATTTCTCTAAATTAAATTAAGCAAACCTTTCATGTTCTCTCCCTGCTTCCAGAAAACTAATGTGGCTGCTTGCAGATTTGCAGCTACAGAGAAGACAAAGCTCTGTAGTGCACACACACTCAAGTGCTGAGCAGTGTCATGCTGAAAGAACTGCACAAGCTTTAATAGCATATAAAAGCTTTCTGGGCATCAAGCAAAAATCTGTTTAAATCCCTGACAGGGATGAGAGCACAGCACGTATTATCAGCATATGCACAGAGACAGAAAGTCTCTCAGGACATTTGCATTTTGGATTTGCTGAAATTAGAAGGTTCCAACCTTTCCAAAAAGGTTGAAATGGTGGAAGGAGTAATTTTAAGACTTCAGCTTCTCCTTGTCCCCATATAAATATTTAGGGCTCTTCCCTTTTCTCTGCACATGTGTCTGAGTTACACTGATCCCAATGGTAATTTTTCTCCAATGTATGGGATATAAAAACCCATATGCTTCTCTTTCATATAATAATCATAATTTCTTACTCAGATATTGACAGTCCCAAGTATTTCCTGCCCCACATGGTGAAGGGCTGACCCCCACCATGCATGGAACTGAACACGCAGCAAAAAAGCCCCCAGGCTGCAATTCCTCGTGAAAGCAGATCCTTTTCCTAGTGAGCATGTGTAGAGCTGCATATCTGGACACACAGTGCCTGGACAGACCTCAGATAAAATGTGGCAGGCGTCTGTGAGGCAGAATGATGCAAGCTGAACTGGACCAGAACGTGATGCTTTTGTGGATCAGTGGTGAGCAGGTCAGATGATGAGGTAGTACATGTTGCTTCTTTGGGGGGAAGATTGCTATTTCAGGAAGGTTTGACTCTAGGGAAGTTTTGTCTGACTAAAATTTCCCTTATTTTGATAACTTACTTGCCAGATTAAAATCTCTCTGCAAAGAGGAAACTCAAGGACTGTTACATTAGTGATCTGTATCAAGTGGCATAGCTGGAGCTACCAGTTAGAGGAATATAGGGCAGGTGAGTGAATGATTTCTCCAATATCAAACAGATGCAGCAAAAAATTAATTCAGGGGCAGGAAAAGAAATGCTATTAGGTTGAAAATGTTAACTCAGTCACCAATAGCCATCTGTAAAGATGAGAGAGTGTCCCAGTTTGGGCCAATTTCAAGGAGAAAATGTCCAAAAGGACGTCTCCTCGAAGCAAAGCAGGGCACTGCCGCCCCTCCCCCACCAGGTTCGGGAAAAGAAAAATATTCCCTGGAGGAATGTGAAAGACAGAAAAAGAACTATTTATTAAACACACACACACAGGAAAACAACAACGATACCAAAGAACCAAAATCTCTCTCACTGTGGAGAGGAAACCTGGAGAATTTGAGAGTCCTCACTGCAGGGGAGTGGTCTCTCTCTTCTTCCTTGGAGCTGGGTCGACGTGGGTGCCCCCCTCCAGGCCAGGGGAGGGTCCCCCAGTGGAGTCCAGACGCTCCGGTGATCTGAGCAAGTCCAGAGGAGAAGAAAACAAAATCAAGTTTTCTCTCTGTCTCTCTCCGAGGAAAAAAGAGCCGAAAAGCCGGGTGGAAAAAGCAGGCAGGGTGCTTCCTCCACACTTCTCCCCACACAGCTGAACGCAGAGCAGAGCGACCTTGAAGCACAGACTGTTTTGAAAAGTTCGCCCGGCCGCTTCTCTCTGCTCTCCCAGGCTCAGTTTAAAGGCACAGGACTCATGTTTGGGCATAGAGTGATGGTAGGGGATACACATGACACGGTCACCCCACGACAGAGAGAAAAGTAAGAAGTGAAGACCATGGCCAATGAATATAAGATTCTTGCCTAATTTAAGAGGAAAATGAGTATGTCTCTACTTATCTGATTAAGTAGAAGGTAAATAGGAGCGAGTTGAAGAAAGAGCTTTCCCTTCTTGTCTGTTAACTGGATGTGACTGCTACTTCAGCGATGACAGCCCTCCCTCCCTCCAGTTTCAGCTACTCAAATAGCAGCAGACAAAGACTGAGAATAGGCAGTGTGGATAAGCTGGTTATTGAATGTTTGGACTGTGACCCCCTTCTTCCAGTCAGGCTGTTAAATATTCATGTAAGTGGGCTCAGATAGATCCCTGCCATCTGTCTGTATTTATATGACTTCATCCAAACAGCTCCCAAACATGTAAAATTTTATACTCAGAAGAGCTCTTCAAAGAAAAGGGATTTTTTTACCTGCCTGAAGGGAACAGGAATGAAAATCACAACGTGATTTAGCAAATAACTACATTTATTCATCTGGACTCCATCAGCGAGGACCCAAATTCAGCTCTTTTAAGTGCCAGGCCCGGCTGTAGCCCAAGGCTCTCAAGGCAAAGATCATATTTAGTGTCATATTTTATATCCAAAGTGTTTCATAGATCACCTAATATTGATCATTAAGCATAAAAAAAGTTTGTATGCAACTAAGAAGGAAACTGGAGATTCTGTCACTGTATGTGTGTGTCAGTACAGAATGAAAGTATTTGAGAAGGAGAAATCAATAATAAGCCCATTATTTAGCCTGCACTGCATTCAGTTGCACACCTTGATAACCAGATAAAAGGGGGCTGTCATGCAAGCTTCAGTAAACAGTGTGCCATATGGACAATTCCACGAGGGAACAGATTGTCACAGCTACATTTGACCTGTTTTAGAGCAATCGTGACTCTCTCTTGGCACCGTGGATGCGCTGCTGACATTTCAGCAGAACGGCTTCAAAACAACTTGAGTACCATTGTCAGAATAGCATGGCATTTTATGAGTGAGAAGCAATTTCTTCATTTTAAATTAAGCAGCAAGCCCAGTACTTCTAGTCCTCTCCTCAGAGCCTCTTAAAACAGTGTGAGCAGGAAAGAGGGAGAGACGAGAGTACTGAGAAAACAAACCCAGGCTTTTCAGTGTACCTGTGTTGAGTTACTGAATACGTGCACTTGTGACATTCATACGCTTCAGGGCTTTGAATCTGAACCTCAGATTCAGCTCACAGAAGCCCCTGCATGGGCAGGTTATCACAGAAGAGATGTCTGTGAGGTGGCTGAGGTGGGTGGTTGGTTTCATACCTGCTCCCAGAAGATATCTTAATTTTTTATGTTCAGGCCCTCACCATTGAGCTATTTTTAGACATGAGTGCATTTTGAAAATAAAAAGGAATACATTTTCACTGTGGTGCTCAAGAAACTCGTACATGCATTTTGGAAGCATGCCAGAGTGGGTCTTTGTGCCTTGAAAACATTTCAATATGGTGTTAGTCTTTTAAGGGTCTTTCTCCTTGGCTTAGTCTTTAAGAATAGCCTGGAGGCTTTCAGCTTACTCCATCGCTAAATTTTTGTTGATGATTTTTTTTTTTTACTGTTTTTCAGGCATTGGGAAAAACGTCATCTGTGACCGAACGGCGACTCCCCTGGATGCCTTTAGGATGATGACTGCGGCTCATTATTACCCAAAGCTCATGAGTATCATGGGGAACGTTTTGCGCTTCCTGCCTGCTTTTGTGAAGATGAAGCAGCTGATCCAGGAGGGTTACGTCGGGGAGCTGCTGGTGTGCGAGGTGCAGGTCCACAGCGGGAGCCTGCTGGGCAAGAAGTACAACTGGAGCTGTGATGACCTCATGGGAGGCGGGGGCTTGCACTCGGTGGGCACCTACATCATCGACCTGCTGACCTTCCTCACAAGCCAGAAGGCCGTGAAGGTGCACGGGTTGCTCAAGACCTTCGTGAAGCAGACGGACCACATCAAGGGCATCCGGCAGATCACCAGTGACGACTTCTGTACGTTTCAGATGGTCCTGGAAGGGGGCGTGTGCTGCACGGTGACGCTCAACTTCAACATCCCGGGGGAGTTCAAACAGGACATCATTGTGGTGGGCTCGGCGGGGCGGCTGATTGTGATAGGCACTGATCTCTACGGACAGAGCAACAGCTCTCCTCAGCGGGAACTCCTGCTGAAGGACTCCACGCCAGTCAGCAATTCCTTGCTTCCGGAGAAAGCCTTCAGTGACATCCCATCCCCCTACCTGCGGGGCACCATTAAGATGGTCCAGGCTGTCCGGCAGGCCTTTGAGGACCAGGACGACAGGAGGACCTGGGACGGGAGGCCCCTTACGATGGCGGCCACTTTTGACGACTGTCTGTATGCCCTGTGTGTGGTGGACACCATTAAAAAGTCAAACCAGCTGGGGGAGTGGCAGAACATTTCAATCATGACTGAGGAGCCAGAACTGAGCCCAGCATACTTGATCAGCGAAGCCATGCGGAAGAGCAGGATGTCTCTGTACTGCTAGCTCCTCTGAGCTCCTAAGAAAGAATAGGAACACGACAGGTCTTGAAGGAGATGGTAATTCAGCCCCTGTGAAGGGCTTGAGTGTCTCAGAAACAGCTGAGGATACAGGAGAAGGAAATACAGTGTCTGGATCAATTAAATCTGTTGGCAGCTGAATGCCAAACTGATACGGTCCTTTGAAATGCCCAAAACAGACAGGAGACTTAAGAGCTGATAAACTTAACTGTTTTAATAACAGTATTAGCTGGCTGATTGCAAAGATATATCATGGACTCATCCCCTGCTTGCAGGTGCTTTAGATTATCCAATTGTGTTTACTGTGAAAGGTTGGGAAGATCCTTTTAGATTTTCCTTACCTACCAGAGGGCTGTGAAGGTACTGTCATGTCGTTAAATTTTCTGTAGTGTCTGACATGAATGGTTCCTACCATGACAGCTGACACCACCATGCTGTATTACTACACCAACCAACACACAGAATAACAGGACTTGATGTGAAAGTGTTGCACGATTCAGAAAATCTTGGCAGCTCACTTTTCATACAGCCTGTTAGGAGCTTCTCTGTGTTGGCTTAGTGGTTGTTTTTTGTTTTGTTTGGATTTGGTTTTTTGTTTTGGTTTGGTTTTTTAAAGCACATTTAAATAGGAAAATGTGTGGCTTTTAAAACAAAGCAGTTTGTCCTCAACCACAGTGCATACGCCTGGGTATTTGGGGACGGAGGGTCTTGTGTGAGCTCCTGGTAAGCTTCAGTGTTACGGGTTTGCCAATTAAAATGGGTTGTGGAAAACCTTCATGGATGGCAAGTGGCACAACGCAGTAATGATAATGGGTTTTATTATACAGCCGAACTCAGGCTAGTCTTATGAAGATTTGCACAAAATTTCCTGTGTTTTGGGACTGACTTTTGAGTGAATTCATCATGTATTTTGGTTTTCGGTGGAAAACAGTAGGAATACAACCCAAAACCGTATGACGTTTAGATGAGCGGTGTTCTTTTAAACCTCTGTGAGCTCACACTTGAGAGGTGCACACCAACAAGTAATTTCATACCTCTCAACCCAGAAGCTCTCACCTCCTCCACCAAGTGGTGAGTGTGAGTGAAAAACAAAAGGGATGAGAAAACTTCCCGTCCATTTACAAGGAAAAAAAATTACATAGGACCCCCAGCCTCCTCATCTCTTTAAAGTGGCCAGCTACTGGTACTTTATTAATCATTCCCTGTCACCAGCGCAGGGGTGGACAAACTCTTTTGCTATGTTTGTCCTATTCTTCTTTTTAATATTTTAGATAGCAGTCTTGAAATAATTATTCTTTTGAGAATATTTTCTTGAAAGAATGTAGTGAAAGGCACATGATTTATCCCAGAAAACAGGGATACTGTTTTTCTGCATAAAGCTGCTCCAGTGCTGATGTGTTTACAGCGCTAGGTCTTCAGATAGTAAAAAAGTAGAACACAAGCATATAGCACTAAATCATATTAAACTTGAGAAAAACCTTTTCAGGGTTTTTTGTTAATTTTGACTAGGGGAAATAAGAGAACATTCAGATGAGCAGTAAATCTAAAGAGAAAATATGACCCTCTTTCTCAAGGCTGTCACATTAGTGTTGCCATTTTAGGTTGGAAAGAGAACTATCAGAGTAATTTAGACTTTTTTTTTTTAACCACTTACAGTTTTGCGGGTTTTAGGAGCACTAAGAACTTCTCTAGGTTTTTTCCTACAAATGACTCTTGATGGCTGTGTGCTCCTGTCCTATGCCCAGTTCTAGAGCGTCAGGTTTTTAAACAGGAGGGCATCAGTAGTGTGGTTCATCTTACCTGACTTTAGTCAGCTCAGAGTCGGGTGTCTTGTCCCGATGAGCAAGAACACAGCAGTCAATACAGAGAGAGCTCTCCAAAGGCTGACTCACTTCATCCTAGGAGTAATATAAAAAGAGGTGCCCACTGGAAATGCCTGTCTTCCTCCTTTGCAGAGAATTTTGGCTTCTAAATTTTGAGGTGGCTGAAGTTAGGAAACTTGACTCCCAGCCCAAAATTATTCATGTGTGCTTAATATTTCAAGAGCATATGTGTGACCTTTCATTAACTAGTCCCAAAGTGTAATAGTGTGACTGATGAAGGAATAATGTAATACTGCAAAACCGCACCCTAGGGGAGAATTGTTTCTATCCATGTTGTTCTGCCAGTTCTAGCAACTCTCTCTGGGGCTGACTGTTTCTGCTAAAACCTTGGGCAAGCCTTCATCATTCCTTCTTGGAAGCAGCCCTTGACAAGTTTGGATGTTTTTCTTAAAAATGGATTTCTCTGAGAATTCCAGAGGTAGTATCTGTGCCAATAGAAATTTCCCATTGCAACTGTCTTGGTATATACCATGCTATCCAGTTCCTGCCCTGAAAAGTAAGTAACACAGAAGAGAGGGTTTGATCAAGAAATCACCTATCCGTCTCCTGAAAAATAGAATTACCCCCAAGGGGATCAAGAGAGTTTTCATACAGTGAAGCAAAACCCATTTACTGAAAAGAGTGGCTAGTTCAAGTCATGAATGCAAGCCTGGTGGATAATTAACCATGTCCAGTTAAACATCATCCAAAAGTGAAACCAAACATGGGTCAAAATGTTTGTGAATTTTGCTTCTCAGTGGTTTGGCAATTGTGCTGGAGTTGCTGTTGATGTCTTTGCACTTCATTTTGGTGCACAAATGTTGGCTGGTTCTCCTATCTGTGTTTTCTTCTTTTCTGTGTCTTTCTGGGTTTTGTGATGCCAGTTGGAATCCTGTTCCCTGCCCCTGCAGCGAACAGGCGAGACACGGTGTGTCGGGATAGTACTACTGAGCTCAAACTTTCTGCCCTGGATCCAAAGGTTTAGGTGACAGGCATCATCCATCCTCTGTGCAGACCTACTGATGCAGCAGAAAGAAAATCCAGTGCTTTGGTTACGCAGATGCCTGATGCTGCTGTTAGTACTGGCTTGCAGATGGGTAGAATCTTGTACAGCTCGTGCTCACCCAGAGAGAGCAGGGACAGGGTGGGACCTCCTCTTCTGATGGCAACAGAGATGCTACATTTATGTTACCTAACCAAGATAGCAGCAGGAGCTGCCTACATTCAGGATTGTATGGCAGTTATTCCATTCTCTAGGAGGTGACGGTGCTGCAGTGTCAAGTGTAAACATACTAAACTTCCACCTGGCTTAGAGGAGGAAAGAATTGGTTTATTTATTGAATGTGTATTGTTATTCTGACAAATCGTTCTTTTACAGTCTGGGATCTTTCTTGGCAGCATCCAGCCCTCTGCTCCTTTGGTACAGTTGAAATTACATTGAGTTGCCCTAAGTAGCCTCTGGAGTTCATGCTGGGTTTAGGAATTTGGGCAGCAGATAGCAGAGATGTACTTGATTGAACTCAGAAGCGGTACCACCCCAGGAAACGTATATTTGGAATTGCACTTTTAATGCTGTGCCACAAGGTTTGAGATGAATGCTGCTAAATTGGTTCAGGCCTGAGAGCCAAACTGCAGCTACTGCTGGAATTTACAGTAGCCCCCAAATGAACTTGTTCATACACTAGGTTAGAAACCTCATTCCTCTTTCCCAGGGTTGCTGTTGGAGAGGCTCTTTCCTTTGCTGTCAACCTGTGCACATAGGATACCGATCATTATGGTCTGTTGCCAAAGATAAAAAGACCCAAAGGGTGAGCTTTGCTGCTGTACAGGGCTCTGTTCCAGTGCTGGGACAGTCAGCTGAGAGAGGGTGTCTTACTTCCCATGGGAATTGCATTGGGGTTCACACCAGGGGTAGGGCAACCCTATGCTGTATGACAGCAGGGCACAACTGAACTCCTTAAATGTGCCCAAAGGGAGGGTGGTGACTGCAGCAGGGAGCAGCAGGAAGGTGTGTCTGCGGGCTGGTACCTCTTTGCCTGCCCTACAGGGAGGATACACTGGTGGCATGGAGGGTGAGGGCTGCACCTCCTGAGGGTGTCAGCAGCAGCCTTGCTCCACCTCTGTGTGTGGGAGCCTGAGAAGGGACCCTGCCCTTGGGGAAGCAGGATCTGTCCCGTACTCCTGCTGGATATGCACATCCTCAGTGCTGATCTCAGTGAAGTCCTACATGGAAGCATAAGAACTCTGCAGGAGCCTGAGGTTTCCTATATCTAGTATCGTGCATGAGTTAAATCTGTAGTACTTTGGCTGTGTAGTTAGAAAATACCAAGTAGAGACTGTACCCATGCAGCCAACACGGCAGAGAATTGGGGCATGGCTTGATAAGTTTTGGCTCAGGATAGGCTGCTCTGGAGCTCATCCTTTGCTTTGGCTGGAAGCATGAGAAATCCCTGCCCAGCCAGCATCGGGCAATCAGAGGCACTATCCACTTTGTACTTTGTGTGTTCCCTTCTTTTCCATAACTTTCAAAAAAGTGACTGTACAAGTGAACAGCTGTCCTGGAAGTTCAGCCATTCAAAAAAAAAAAGGAGGTTTTTCTGCTGCATGTGGTCACAGCACAAGGACAGTTCAATTTCTTGTTTATTTTTGTGTCCATACAAATGTGGAATAGACTCAGACAATTTAAAATGACTCATTGATCTACCAAGACAAGGCATATTTTATTTAATGAGTAAAAGTAAACATAGTATCTTGATGTTGTTTTTGCAGAGATTCAGAATGGAGTGATGACAGAACTTCTTGTTGCTGGGAATTTTTGTATTTGACTTTTATTTATGTCCTTCAGCATAAAATATCACTAATTATGAAGTCTATTCACTGTTAAGTTCTGTATTTACAAGGGTTTAAAAGTACCCAACAGACTTCTGGCTTTGTGCAGATACTCCACACTGGTGTGGTGTTCCAGTGGCCCAGTGATGTACCCTTAGAAACTCAGCACTGGACTTTTGACCTCTGCAGTGCTCTCTGGGTCTCTGGGGTTAGTTGTGAAATGGCAGGATTATTCAGGACAGCAGTTTCTCTTTGTTGTTGAAGTTGTTACTTGTGGGGAGCAAAGTTTGTAAATTTTAGAGATGAAGTGTGACTGAATAATATTTGGCAGTCTTATCTGCTTTAAAATTTCCTCTATCTGGAGCTGCTGGGTGAAGTCTGTCCAATAAAAATAATTTCCCCTTAACTGCCCACTTCCATTTGCTCATGAAAAGAAGAAATTTTTAAGTAAATGGGACTACACATAGTGCTGCATTCATGAACTGATGTCAAAACCTCATGACTTAATGAGTGTATGAAGCCACAGACCAAACAAGTAATGTCTTTTTTGAAGCTGCCAGATCGAGGCCTTGGGGTTGGGGAAAGAAGGGTATCAGCGTAGGTCAGACTGAAATAGCTTTTATTCAGCATTTTTAGTAAAATGAATAAACAGAATGGCCATGGTCAATCGAAAACTGAACATGTTTGTGTAAGTTTATTTACATTTTTTTCTTTTGGGATTAAGTTCCATTTTTTAAGGAATGCTGTTTTGAAATGAAAGGTTTTAAAAATCTATCTTTCATTATGTTTTGTCATGTGTGAAATTAACTGTTTGGGGTTGGGTGTGGGGGTTTTTTTTGGGTTGTTGTTGTTGTTGTTTTTTAAATTCATACTTTAAAAATCTCATCCATTTGGTTTAAGGATGTTCAGTGAATTCAGCTGCCCTTGGGCAGGTTCAGCTCTGAACCTGCACCCTCACAGTGTCTTACAGTGACCCCATTTCTAGCATCTGAATTTGGCCTTCTGGGTTTCATTTATGTTTTCTTGTGGCAGTGGGAAAACTAGTTCATTCCATGGAGTTGGCAACAGATAATCAAGATACTTTTTGCAGCAATGCCAGCCATCATCTTTAAAAGCACTTAATTCTATTGACTTGTTTACCTTGGTTATTTATGACCTTCCAGCCATGTGCTGTCCATTATTTGTTTTCCTTTTTTTATACCAGCCATTGGACTCGCTTCCCTGCCCTCTGTTTCTCATTCCATTGCAAAGCTGGCGGCGAGTCTCCCTCGTTACCCACTGAGCTCCTGCTCAGTCTGTGTTACACATGGCATACAGGGTGGCTAACTACAACTTGAAGTGACTTCTAACACAAGTCCATTACAGGACAGATGAACACCACAACTGTTCGAGTATGGGGCATTCCGAGTGCCCAGCCAGGGCAGGAATCAAAGCTCCCTGCTATGCTGTGCTTCACAAGCAACACTCATTGTTTCTCTCCCACTGGTTTGCTTTTATTTGATTTTGAAAATGAGAATATGTTCAGTTTGTTGCTGTGTCAATATTAAGTATATATTTATTGTTTTTCAGACATACATACATATATATAAATGCTATATATATATAATGTCAACGCATGGACATATGTACAGTAGATATTTTAAAGAGCTATTTATCAAGAAAAATAAGTGTTATAAGTAAACAGAGTTTATATTTTATATATTATGTAGATAGCAAAAAAAAAAAGTGGTTAAATTATACTAGGACTTTTGGGGGTGGGGTTGGAGAAATGGGCAAGGACTGGTTCTAGCATTTTAAACAGCCAAACTACTTTGTACGGAAGCTGCCTGCTGTGCCTCTCGGCTGCAATATCTGTTTGTTTCTTCTTTTGGAAGATGATGTGCATTGTTACTTTTACATTGCTTGGGGAATGTAGTTAGTTTATTCTCAGCCAACTGGTATGTGCTGCTTAAAACATGGTTTCCTGCTGTTCTGCATATTTGCATTGATGGAATAAAAGGATCTTAACTGGCAAATAAAGACTTAAAAGGATGTGATCCCAGCTGTCTGTGGTTTTTCCCCACACTTGTATTTGGGGGGGGGGGAGGGGGGTGTTATTACCATCACCTTTGCCTTGTTTCTGGCCTGCCTGTTAAGTTCAGTGTATCAGAGTAAAATACATGGGCTTTGTGCTTGGAGGCGGGGATTTTGATGGAGGGAGAGGAAAAACGAGGTTTAATACTCAGCTATTGAAGGTTTTATGTTATGGCAAAGACTGAACTAGTGCCTGTTGGAGGGATGTGTCCTCAGGAAGTAGCTCCTTTTGTTTTGAAAGGATGCAAGTGAGTCCAGTGGCACAGCAAAATTGGAGCATTGGACATCCTCCCCCACCCCCACTGCCTGGAGATCCTTTCTCCTGAATTTTCTGTTTCTTCTGGATCCTTTCACTCCTTCTTTCTCCAGCACAGCCTGGAGATCCTCTTCCTATCTCCCCACTGCTACTGTGGAATGTTTTTGCCTTCCCAGTCCTCAGCTGCCTCCAGTGACTTCCCCATGCCTACCCCTATCCTTGCTCCCATCTTCCAGGAGCTGTCTGCTTACCTGATGCTCCTTTTTTCTCCTGTATCTGGGAGTATCTAAAGTCTTGTAAGGATCTTTTTATTCTAGCCCCTCTGTTGCTGAATAAAACCTCACTTGGGTATGAAGCAGAAGAAATTCTGGGATCTGAGGGAAGATTTATTGCCTCTGTGATTGATGTGTAAAAATAGAGCATTTCCTACATTGCCTTTTAGAGCAGAGCACACAGAAAGATGTTGGATTCTACTTGTGTCAGTGCACACTCCATTCCTAAGCACATGAAAGTATGTAAATCTGAGGCATGAATCTCTGAAGGAATGGAAAATTGTCATCACTTAAAATGCACACTCCCCTCAGATCACATAATCTTGTAAACCATGTATTCTTCATATATATAAAAATTTACAGAGTGGGTATATTTTATATAAAATTTACAGAGTGTGGTTTCATCACAGAAATGTAACATGTTGGCAACTTCTATTACTACCACTGCAATTATCATACTGTAAAGATGAACTGATGTTTATATATGCATAAAGTATTCTGTATCAATTTTAATACACCTTATTTTCTTAGTCTGAAGAGAAGAAAAACACAAGACAAGGAACCATCAGTGCCCAGGTCTTCAGGAATTATAGTTTAATGTTTGCCTTGTCCTCATGAGTAAATGTAGTATAACCTTGCTCAGGTTTCCAGATCACCGTCTCCAACCAATCAATTAGGCACTGAATTAGAATAGGGCCAAATTTCATGGTATATCCTTTCCCATCAACTTCAGAGTAAAACAAGGCCTACTTGTCTTTCAAAGGCTAAAACGTAGAAATCTCTGGAAAACTGCACCTGGGGGAGCAATTACTGTGAAACAGTGTTGGAGATACAGTGGGGTTATTAATACAGCGTTCCAGCACACAATATATAACTGTACAGGTAAGTGCAAGTGCAAGAGCGAGTCTAAACATTCCACACTAATGAGGCTGCACAAGTGCTAAGATAAACACTTCCAAACCTATGTCAGCACACTGAGACACTTAAGTGTAGATTTATGAGCCCAAGTAAAAGTTCTGCTTTTAAAACAAACTGCAAAAATGTAGGTGAGGGGGAAAACCTCTTGCCATTTTCCCTAGCTTTTGAAGAACCAAGGCTTCCACAGTTTACCCTGGCTTGTCCTGCTGTTTTCTGGAGCCCCTATTGATTAGCAGTTATGCAGTAAAAACAATGGGTGGCTTGTAGCCATAAATATTAATCAGAAGAATGTTAAATGCATTGCATTGTTCTCTTTGGGAATGAAGAATTTGCTGGGGCAGGGGTTACTGAAACATGCTGCTGTGCCAAAGAGAAGATGCACTTAATGCCTTTGCTATTTATTCCTGTTGGGCAGTGGAAAGCCATGGAGGTCTTTTATGAGGCCATTGGAAAGCCCATGTTTCAGAGCTGACACAGGTGATGCCCAGAACAACAGGGCCTTTCCCCATGTGTAATACACCAGTGCAGCTCCAATGGGGTGACACAGCACGACTCTTCCTAGGGCAGCTTTTCCTGGCTTGGAGGCTGGGAGGAGGTGCCTCTGCTCAGTCTGCTCGGGCCCATGTGCCTGTGCTGGTCACAGCTGCAGTCACCATGTTCAGCATGGAAGGAGGAAATTTCCATCAGGCATCCCCACAAGGCAGCCCTTGGAGTCACCAGAATTGTCACCTGTCCCACAGCACTGGCTTAGTCCAAGCTATAATTCGTGTCCTGCACATATTGCCTTTTCTAATGTATTTTCCACTTGGGAGTGCTCCAGCTAGTGCATTTAGCACCGCAAACCTTGGTGTGCACCACATCTTTGCTTTAAAATTAATCATTGCAGCTCTACAAACAGTTCCTGAGGGATGAGGCAGGGCTGCTGCCAAGCCCAGGGCACCACTCCTTCCTCTTGTCCCCAGCTGCTTGTTCCTGCCTTCCCTGAGTACAGGCACTGGGGAGAATGTGTGCGGCCACCTGGTTAACGCAGTCATGGATTTAGCTGAAAACTAACATTGTGAGGTTTTTACTAGGTTAGTTTTCAGGCAGAACAATTCCCTGGTCTGAGTCATTGTCGACAGAAATTTATGCCAGATCACTTTATTAGCAGAATGTAAATAGAAACCAGGTCTGCTGACTGCCAGAAATGTGCTTTTTTCATCAGATCAAAGAGTTACCTGGTAGAGTAACTACAGGATAATAAACAGGACCAAAAGAAAAACTAATAGAGGAAAACAATTTTAAGTTCTGCATGTCCCTACAAAAGGATATACATGTAAGCAAGTGTTTCTTAAGTGGCCCCCTCCTCCAGACATGGAAATGGCGTATATACAGATTCTAGAGAAACGTTTCACAGCCTGCTCCAATCTGTTTTAATAACTCTGCTTTTCACAGTTAATCACATCTTGCAGACTAAAGGCTTTTGCAGATTATCAGATCCCATCCAGGCAATGACAACAGCCTTTGAATGCAACCAGTGTTGTCACTTGTTCAAGTAAGTTTTACATGATGTTTCAGCCAAACCGGGAAAAGCTGAGACCCACTTTTCAGATTCTGAGAAGGCACAGATAGTTGGAAATGGAAATGGTGCTTGACAGGCTTCTTTATTTTCCCAGTGCTGTCCCTAAATTGCTAGATTTTATATTTTAACACTCCTTTTCAGTGGTGCTAGCTATGCACCTTATGGAAGTTACCTGTGATGAAAAGATGCCTTCCATTACTAGCTGTGACAAGCTCTCCAGCTCAAGAAGGAAGGAAGCTCAGAATGTCAGAATCAGGATAAAAAGCAGATTCAGAAGAAACTAGAACATTCCTGGGCTTTGATGACTAACTCTATCCTGTTAATTTTTAGAAACATCCCAAGCATGATTTCTAGCTTAGATCAACTTATGTTTGTCTAGATCCTTTCTGTGGCAGTGTTAGGAAGTTAGTACACAGCACATATGATTCCCACTAAGCAAACTGCTTGAAACCACTCTCTTTTTTGGTGATTATGAAATTAATAATTGGCATTCTGTGCCAATAGGCCTTAATGGCAGAGGGTGGGCCTCGGTGCTTCCTCTGCTGCTGTGGATGCAGCCGAGTGTTGAGGACTGATGGGCAGAATGGAAGGATGTTGGGATTACGAAACTTTTGTGTTAAGAAATGAGTCTGTCTGTGTCCCAGTGTGAGGAAATGCAGGTATAAACTGTGCCAAGCTCTTTCAGCACATTTTTTGTTAAAATGGACTATTTTTCCACTCACTTTTCTATGCCTTTTGTGTGCAGTTCTCTGACAAGGAGAAACAACTTTCTGGGACATGTCCTGCCCTTTTGGCTACAGACCTTGATACCTGGAATTAATTCCTGTCTGGGCCTGCTGCAGGACCGGGGCCTCTGTGAAGAAAAAAGGACTAAGTCACTTGCTGAATTGACAAAGCTCCCAGCTATCCACCCACGTTTGGCAAACTTTGTCTGTCTGCGCTGCTTCACACATATGAAGTGTCTTACAAACATTAGCAAATTCTCTCAAAATGAGCTGTTGTGATTATTCCCATTTTGCAGCTGGCAAGGTGGAGGCAGAAGTGAAGTTAGTGAGATCACTCTCTAATGAATTTCTCTTTTCTCTGAATATCCTGCTTGGATTATTAGGTTTGCTCTGTCCTAGTGTCTGAACCTATCACTCAAAATGTCACTTTCAGAGAGCCTTCCAAATGTCTAAAATGATAGAAATGTCCCATTCCAGACCAGGTTCAAGCTCAGGTCTTTATGGAATTCCAGCTCACTCGGAAATGCTCTTACAAAGAGCAGTACTTTTTTATCCCTATTTTAAGGCAGATTTTGGTAGGATTTTCCTCCTTTTATGGATGAAGTGGTGAGAACTATTTAGCTTTATAAAATGATTTTTATATGTTTCACTGTGAGGATGGTGAGACACTGGCACAGGCTGCCCAGAGAAGTTGTGGCTGCCCCATCCCTGTCACTATTCAAGGCTAGGCTGGATGGGGCATGGAGCAACCTGGTCTAGTGGAAGGGGGCTTGGAATTAGATGATTTTTAAGGTCCCTTCCAACCCAAGCCATTCTATGATTTTAAAACTGTAGTGCTGGAAGATGTGAAATTACAATTAATATTTCTGTTTATAACAGGATGTCATTGGCTTTACAAAGAAGGTACATACCATCACCTTCACCTTGTCTTTTGAAAATTAGAGATGAATAGCAACCCATGCTGCTCAAGGCCATGCAGAACAAGTCTATGACAGCCAGATCCACATCCTGCTGCTTTAATTTCTAGTTCCCTTTAAATAGTTCTCAAACCTAATATAATTCCCATTCATTATAATTAATATAATTAGTCATATATAATTAATGCCTAATATGCTGTTGCGGTTTGTGAATACCAAATAGGCTGGGATTGGCTGCACAGTCTGTATTCAAATTCATCTGTTGAGAACAGTGCTAGCAGCACCAAAGCCAATACCAACAGCTTCACAGCTATGTGACTTCGTGTTGTGCAGTTCCATCTATGGAGGGGAAGGTGAGAGACACTGCACTCTCCGCGCATTGATTTTAAAACCAAGCTGATAAAATCAGCACCATGTGCTGACCAGAAAATCACTAGAATATTCAATCAGGTACCACAAAGCTGCACTTCCTGTTGCGTGCTTTTAGAAAGGATGTTAGAGGAGTGTATCTGCCTGCACCCTATATCTCCCAATGCTCAGCTTTACAAGGATTTCTGGCCCCAAATCCTTCAGAGAAGGTTGCTTTCAGTTCCCAACAGCAAGTTCTCAATGGTAATGGCTGCAAATCATTGCTTGTAGGGGTAGATGATAATCATCCTGGTGTAATTTGGAAATTGGTGGGGTAAATTGTCCTATGATTTTTACAACTTTGCATTAAAGCAGGACATTGACAGTACCTCTAAAACCCACAGGAATTCAGACCTAGAACGCTGACAGAAAATCACCATCAGGAGAGAGGTGGAGACTATGTCCTGTCACAAAATACATGCCAGTTCACCACTTCAGCTTTACAGCTTGTCTTCATACATTGAAACAAGCCTGCAAACCATGGCTGATATAATTTCGAGTCATTAATTGGTTGCTGCTCAATCCTTTTTGAATGCACTAGCAAAGCCTTCTGAGCTTCACTGAGATCAAAAGCCTGCTTGTGCACAGGGCTCCCCTCCCCCTGGGCAGGCAGGCTTTCTGAAAGAGAGCGATTAAGTGACAAATTACTCTTTGGACGTGCAGGTGCTGTGTCTGCCGGATTGCTTTGGTTGGATCTGATCCTTTCACCCTTACATCAGTGGTCGCAGTGAAGCCACTGGGTTGGGCTCCTGCCTTTGAGCCTAGGCAGCACGGTGGAGCTATGAACTTATTTCTGTGGCCAAACCTGCCGGCAGCTACTTTGGGTGCTGTTCTCAGCTCAGGTCCTGGCCGGGGAGGGTAGAAATGGGGTGCAAAGCTTAATCATAAAATAGTTTGGGTTGGAAGGGACCTGTAAAGCTCATCTAGACCAATTCTCCCGCAATGAGCAGGGACATCTTCAACTAGATCAGGTAACTCAGCCTGCCATCCAACCTGACTATCAATGTTTTTAGGGATGGGGCATCCACCACCCCTGTAATCAGGTATACTTGGTTGAGTGAGGAAAACAGAATCTAAATATCATATTCAGCTTGTGGCTTTGAAGTGGCTTCTGGGCACATTTGTGGCTCTGATATAAAGAGAAATATTGCAGACTGAAACCCATTCCTAATTCCTGCTTGGTTTTGCATTTTGTCACAGATACCTGCATATTTTTGCCTCGCCTCTAACCTTATATAGTGATCATAATAATTATACCTCATCCAAATACCAGAACTCTTTATTAATTTTTCTTATTTAATTTTCCCACTGTTCCTAAACTGACCAACCTTTGTCTCATTGTCACCTCATTGACCTTTCTCAATTAAAGAGTAAGAAATGTGAGATAATATTATTTGGGACTGTTTATTAGTTACTGTGTAGTGCCCCAAATGTGCCATGCTCAGTGACAGCACAAAGCATGTGTTTGGTGCTATTTAAAAACTTGCAAGCCTTTTTCAGGCAAAAATGTCAATCTTAACACAGCTACTAATCAGGTTGGTAGAAGAATAATTAGGGCAGGCACAGCTGAGGTTATACAACAAATCAAAGTTATGACTAGAATCCAGAAGACATCATCCTAAAAAAATCACTAACATAATCTTAAAAAAAAAAACCCTTTACATTTGGAGCAAGCAACAGCAGTTGGTTATTTCCTTAATAATTGTCTTGCGGTTTCTGTATATCTTTGCAGACAAAAGCATGTCACCTCTGAAGAACTCTCTCTCTTTAGCAGGATGAGAAAACAGAAAAGTAGGACACATTTGAACTCAGATTTCCAAGTTCAGCCGCTCTTCTTGCTATTTTCAGCCCCGTAAGCCTTTTCCTTGCTGTCATTTGGGGATGTATGTTCATGATTACAGGGACAGTGTTTGGTCTGTGTGGAGACAGACCTGCCTGTTGTGCTGCCATGCTAAAATGAAAGGCTGAATTCCCCTTTGATGCCAAACAGCTTTATAATTTTTTTACCTTGGAGTGTTATATTTTTTCCATCTGACTTCAACAAGGAATTGAGTTGTGAACATTAATAGTGCCAACATTTGCATTCTTCTCTCAGGTAGAATGTAAACAGCAGAGTGATGCTGTTTTGGCCAGGAAATGGGGCCAAGCTTTTCCAGGTCTGCCGATCTTCAAAATGAAAAGGTTATGTGAATGTATAAGTAAATTGTCCTTTCCATTAACACAGCCCTACTCTCCATCTGGAAATATTCATGCTTCTGAAAAAACAGGACATGATTTCTTAGAAAAGCTGAAATGACCAAACTTGTAACTCCTTTCCTGAACATCAATCATTTCCTATTACGACAGGAACAAGGGATGGTGCATTAGCAAGCTGAAAGTACACACTGAATCTGATACACTGTGAAGATATTATCAGACAAGTATATATTTTTTTTAAAGTACATCTTCCATCAGTTTAGAGCAAATGAAACCCACAGGAAAACTCCACTTATTTTTTTGTATGTTACATCCTTGTGTCATAGCGCCATGCAAATATGGACCTCCATGCTGCATAAAATTGACATTCCATTGCTTTGCATTTTCCACTTTTTTTGATAAATTCACATAATGAGGTGTGCTTCTGATCTGTAGTTCTAATTTGTAATTCATTGATAGGTTGGTCACTCAGCACAGACTGAACTGACTTACCAAGAGCAGCACATTGTTCACAGAAAATTAGTGCAGCTTTAACAGCAAAAGCATTGCTTTTCATGAAGAAACATGGACACAGTGCAGTCCATATTTTGCAATAAAATACAGTAACAATGCCTGTTTGGCTTCCTTCTCATGTGACCTTGTATGTCAGGGAGTAATTCACTTGAGCAATATAAAGATATCACTACAAAATGCAAGCACATTAATACTCACAGTCACAGATAAAAACAAGAGATGCAGGATGCTAGCAGGGTACTAATTAGTTTGGCTCTGCTGTCTCAGATAATTCCAAGCCAATTCCAAACCTTTTTCCCTTTTATCTTTTATGTGTGCTATCTTTTCTGATGTTATTGCAGTTTAGAAGAATTCAATGTTTAGGTTATCATGGTTTGGATAAATGCCTAGTTATGTATTATTGATTAATGATGTATTAATCAATTTTATTACAAGCACAGTCCTCCACTTGGCTGATTCACACTAGCAGCTATAAATGATTAAATTCTGCTTTCATTTACAGTGGCAAGAAAGAGATTCTGTCAATAGGAATGAAGATACTTTACGTCCCTAGACAAGGGAAAATAAGGTTATTATTTGGTTTATGAAAATATAAAATGTTTTAAATTAAATATTTAAGTAATCAGTCACTTGTGTGCTTTACAACACTGAGTTACAGCATATGGAGTCACTTGGCAAGTGCAGGTGGATGTAGAAGGGCAGTTCAAAGATAAAAAGGCTGTTAGAGTAAGAAAGTCCAACTCAAAAAATACGTTAGTCATCTTTGGTTTGCTGTGGATGTGTCACCACATAATAATCATTGTAGTCGTTAGCAGCTCATGCTCAACCTACGCTTCTAATTTCATTTGTGTTTTGAAAAATCTCAAATTAAATTCTTTAATTTATTTCCCACTGACCGAAATATTTATGTAATATTTATAACTGATCTCACTATAACCTATTACGTTAGAAACAAGCACCATTAAGAAAATCTCTGTGTGTAAGAAGCTTTCTATGTATGGGGTTTTAAAACTTTACTAGGGAAAGAACATTAATTTTATTGTTTTTCAGGACAGGTATTGATTTTATGCTACATTTTTATGCAGCTAAATCTTTCAGAACCCAATTTTGTTTAGGAATTTTTAGCAATGGCATAACATTCTGTTAACATTCTCTATCTCCTGTACTGTAAATTAGCGCTAAAATAAATTGTCTTAGCTTCAGGCTTTTTCAGAGCACCACTTATAGTAATATAATACTTATAGCTATGTAATACATCTTGACAAGGCCAGAAAAGAATGACTGAAAATTACAGAGATTTAATTTCAGTAGCTGTTTCCTGTGTGATAACCGTGGTTGGCTCCCAACACCACCGAACAGCTCTCATCCCGAGACAAGTGCCATCTATCGGTAAAAGATGTATTTGAGTTGAGGAAACCCCAAATGAGTAAAAATGGAACCAGCCTGCCACCTGCTGCTGAGTAGAATTATTTCAAGATTTGCTAGGACACTTACTGACCCAACAAAAACCACTCCTGTGTGAGCTGGGTTTGACAAAAGCCTTGCCCATTCGGCAAGAGTGTGCTTTCCCCATGGCTACTTCAAAAGTGTGGGGCAAGATTAAAATAATGGGATGTTCTGTGCATTTGAAAACAGGCCCCATAACCTAAGCAGCTGCCCTGTCTTCTCTCCCTGGCACTGGGGAGGCCACAGCTCGAGTGCTGTGCCCAGTTCTGGGACCCTCAATTCAAGAATGATGCTGAGGTGCTGGAGCAGGTCTAGAGAAAGGCAATGGAGCTGCTGAAGGGTCTGGAGCACAAGTCCTATGAGGAGTGACTGAGGGAGCTGGGAGTGTTCAACCTGGAGAAAAGCAGGCTCAGGGTGGGACCTAATTGCTCTCTACACCTGCCTGAAAGGAGGATGGAGCCAGGTGGGGGTCGGCCTCCTCTATGGAGTTTCAGGTTGGACAAAAGGAAGAATTTCTTCAAAGAAAGGGTGTCTAAACATTGCAATGGGCTGCCCAGAAAGTGGTGGAGTCACTGTCCCTGAAGGTGTCCAAGGAAAGAGTGGATGTGGCACTCTGGTCTAGTTGACAAGGTGGTGTTTGGTCAAAGGTTGGACTCGATGATCTCAAAGGTCTTTTCCAACCTGTCTCTGTGATTCTGGTACTTCAAAATCTTGCTGCAGCTAACTCAGGCACTCGATGGCCTCGTTCAAGTTTCTGCTCCTGGAGAGGGGCCATGAGCTGAAAACTCCACTCCTGCTACAAGCAGCTGCCTGGTCCTTGCAGTCGCACAGCGAGGGGCTGGCAAAGTCTCAGACATAAACATCACCAACAACTAAAAAAGAACTNTGCCGGAGGTGCCGGGGGGCGGCGGGGGGAGCCCGGTGCGGCCCGAGTTCCCTGGGGGTGCATTGGTCCCGTGCCCAAATGTGCTCGTGGTTTCCTCTGGGAGTGTGACGGAGGCCGGGAATTGAGCCCCGAGGTACGGCCGGGTGGGGGGGACCCTCCGGCAGGGCCTGCGAGGGAAGGGTGCTCAGTCGGGGGCAGAGTGCGGTGGCTCCGCACCCCGGGCCTGTGCGGCGCTGCTGCTGCTTCACCTGGGGTGACACTTAATGATACCATGGAAGCCGCTATTGAGGCCGAAAATGCATTAATTGAAGACAGAACGAGTTAATTGCACTCTTCTGTACAGCACACTTCCAATGAGCTGGCTAAGGATTTGTTTCCCCCCTTTCTTTTTCCAGTTTATTGAAGATAGGTGTAAAGATTGGTACATTGGTTGTTTGTCTAACATGAAAATACAAATCATAAATTGTGAGAGAGGATATAAGCTATCTTCCTCCTTTTACCACTGAGTAAATAAAATGTACTGCTGCTATAGTGCTAGTTTAAAATCATTAAAATAGTATTCCTGACTAATAGGTCATGCTGTTATTTTTCAAATTATGTTTAATATTCCTGTTCTGTGTCTCTCCTGTCAGCGTTCCACAAGTGGTATGGGCTAGACATGTGTTTTTTAATTTTTTTTTTCTAAATAACCCTAAATTCAGCTTTTCAAATTTGAAAATGTAAATTAAAATCTGAAAATTTTCAAAAGTAGCTGAGTGTCTATCACATCTTAAGTCTGCTTTTAGACATGGCTGCAGTGTAAATAGTGAGCACTGTGATCACTGGACCCTTAAATGCACCATACGTGAACATCATAGTCATTTTCATAAGGCTAGTGCAGGACCGGAATGTGTTGCAAGTAATATTTATTTCTTTTTTTCTCTGGTTTTGAAATTAT
>VZTH01014960.1:325015-589679 GCA_013397815.1 Aleadryas rufinucha | reverse complement strand
TATTTTTCAAATTATGTTTAATATTCCTGTTCTGTGTCTCTCCTGTCAGCGTTCCACAAGTGGTATGGGCTAGACATGTGTTTTTTAATTTTTTTTTTCTAAATAACACTAAATTCAGCTTTTCAAATTTGAAAATGTAAATTAAAATCTGAAAATTTTCAAAAGTAGTTGAGTGTCTATCACATCTTAAGTCTGCTTTTAGACATGGCTGCAGTGTAAATAGTGAGCACTGTGATCACTGGACCCTTAAATGCACCATACGTGAACATCATAGTCATTTTCATAAGGCTAGTGCAGGACCGGAATGTGTTGCAAGTAATATTTATTTCTTTTTTTCTCTGGTTTTGAAATTATATTTGGTGTATGCCAGAAAGCACTAATTCAGTCATTTGCTGGTTTGTATTTTGTGTCTGGTCTTGGCCCTGATCCTACAAAGCACCAAAAACAGACATAATTTGAAACACAAATAGGCCTACTGGATATACAAATTTAAATGTGTGCACCCTTTATAAAATTGTGGCCTTTGTTTATATCCATAAGTGCTTTGCTCCTGAAGTATTCTTTGCTCCTTTGGTTCTGCAAGGAAAAGAAGAATTTAACTGTGAAAGCTTCTCAGTGCATCATTCCCGGCTCTTTGCTGAAAATAAATTACTTTTCTCCAAGTTTTTCTGCTGTCACTGGACATAAAAGTTAAGATTGTTCTTAGTCCTTTGAGTTAGGAAACAGAACTTTCTCATGTTTGCAAGCCCGCAGAGAAGAGAGAATTGATAGTTAGAGGGTTGAACTGAATTGAAATGTCATTTACAGTTGTTATGATACACAGACCACTCACTGGAATTTACCTTTCTTTCCACTATGGGGATGAGACATTTGCTTGGTTTTAGGGCTGGAATAACAAGCTCAAGGCTGTGGCTGTTACAGCAGCTGGTAACAACATGAACATTTAATTCATATCTGCAACTTAAGAAGAAACCTACATACCGAGCCTTATTCTTCCCGGTCACCCCTGTGCCACTGACGCCAACACTGGCTTGTCCTTGCTTGTGATTACCTTGGCTGGTGAGTATGAAATCTAATAATTTTACTTACCTGGGTAACAGTTGTGCTTGAGTTGGGTTTTTATAGTCAAAATTTTGTCAGACTCGTAACTGTAGTTTTTATATTGGTTTTGAGGTACATAGTATGATATAAAAGACTTAAGTGCTTCTCCAGCAATTTTTAAAAACCTTTTTGAAAATTAACATAATTTACTGTGTGAATATTTTTTTAAAATCCCTGTATTTTGTTTGTAAAGTTGGTATCTTTAGACCTTGTTTAGATTAAATTATGTTTATAATTGTTTATGTTAGTATGTGACAAAAAAAATCTTGGAAGATTTTAGTATTCTGTAGGGTTTATTAATACTGTAGAGACGTAGGCAGTAAACTCCTATCAGTGTGCAAAATCACTTGACCTTAAAGCAATAGCAATGTATTCTTGTAAGTCTTCAGAGGAATTAATTGTTTCTGCAGAAGGGATCAGTCATGGCTGATGACTCTCAGAGAAACTTCCGCTCAGTGTATTATGAAAAAGTGGGGTTTCGTGGAGTTGAAGAAAAGAAGTCGCTGGAAATTCTGTTAAAAGATGACCGTTTGGGCAAGTTGATTTCACTGTTTCCTCTATTTCTTGGGGATTAGGGGCTGGGGAGGGAGTAGTAGAAAATGTTTACCTGCTGTGCTTAATACTTCCTTAAGTTTTGCGTCTTTTACCAATAATCTCTCAGTTAGTGCTAGCAGACCTTTCCTTTTCAAAGATCTGGAAATCTGATTTTTAAAACTATTAAAGATTTTTCGTCTTGGTTGTTTCTTTTTTTTTCCCCCTTCTCTCATTCTCTGTGCCCAAGAAACTAAAATCTTTTTAAGGAAAGCAATTTTAATCTGAGAATGCATCATTTCATGCTGTCAATTCCGTCTAACTTCAAAGCAATGAAGATGTTATTGCTGTTGGTCCCTGAGGAGTGCCACATCTCTAACAGAACAGAAAGATAAATGTTGTCCCTTTAAAAAAGGCCTTAATTGTTTTGACAGCGACACGCTTTAGAAAACGCCTCTAAAAATGGCACAGCTTCCTCCTAATGAAACCTGGAGTAGTTTTACTGTAAGTCAGGCCAATGTATATATTTGTCAAAATTGTTGCACTTTATAGAGCACAGTCTATTTTCAATTTGAAGCAGTGAAAGCATTTGTTGATAGTAAATGATGAAAGTGGGGATTTCAATCTGCAGCAAAAGTTTGCCATACCTAGCTGGATCAGAGATGCAAACCTATTTATAATATTTAAATTTGTCCTGATTTTTTTTTCTTTTTATTTTTTAACAGATATTGAGAAGCTTTGCACATTTAGTCAAAGGTTTCCTCTTCCATCCATGTATCGTATACTGGTGTGGAAAGTGCTTCTAGGTATGAAGTGTAACATGAAATGTAGGATGTAGGAAGGTGCATTTTTTTCTGTTTGGTTTTGGTTGGTTTTTTTTTTTGTCTTTAAAGAAGTAGTGATATGGATTATTCCATACTACCTTGCCTACTGATACGTATTTAGCCTACTTTTGTATCTACCTCAGATATACAATGGCAATTATAAAACAAGTTTTTGAGAACTTTGCTGAAATGTGTCTAGGAGAGTGTGTTTCTGTATTTAACTTTGTAACACTATCCAATTAAATTTATGAAATGGATTTGAAATGTGGATTATAGGAAGTCATTGATATCTGATAAGATACTTGGTTGTGTTCCTGAAATAACAGACAATTAAGTTGAAGTAAAGTTATGATTAATTTTAAGATGGGTGAAGCATGAATGCATGTTTATTCTAAAGAGAAGCTCGTGTTCTGCAGAATCTTGGTTTCTTATGGTTTTGCGTCTGGCTTTGAATTGTATTTGCCATTGAAGAAGATACAAGGCTGAAGACAAGTTAATAGTATCCCCAGCAACTGTAAAAACCATAAATAGATTATATTTTCCTAGAAGTGCACTAGTCAGATGACTAATTAAAAAGTACTAATGACTTTGCACTAACTGGTCAAGTGCATTAGTTGACTACATGCAAGGTAATGTCCACTTGGAGACAGGAGGGGTTTTAAAAAAATCTTAATTTTTAATTCATTTTTTTCCCCCTCCTGTTTTTTACAGTTTGAAAGTTGTGGCTTCATATTCCTGATTATTTGGATTTGTAAGCCTTTTTTTTTGGCAAAGGTAGTAAATGAATAGTGCACAGAAGGGGCAAGATCTAATTACAAAACTTGAAGTTCTTGGCATTGAACAGAGTAGTCCTACTTGATAAAAGCCTCTGCCATTAAAAAGATTATTGTACCCTGGGCTCTAGTGAAGTAGTCAGCATCCTTTAAAGTATTAGTAATGGGAAATACAGCATAGGAGTTTTGGACAAGTGACTCAGTACTGAATCCTTCAGCCAAAATTATAATAGCAAAATACAGTCTCTGCAAAATTTTGGCTCACTGCAGAGCCAGAACTTGGGCTGTTTTAGATAAAGGATCTGTGAATCATATGATAACACAAAATATCTTCTGAGTCAACTGCATGGAAAATTATACTGGTTCTTAAAAGTGTTTTGTATTTTAAACCCAGAGTGATTCATTTCACAGCATGAAGTTGTCTCAGGGGGTGTTTAGGTTGGATATCAGAATAAGGTGTTCTTCACCCAGAGGGTGGTTGGGCACTGGAACAGGCTCCCCAGGGAAGTGGTCATGGCACCAAGCCTGGCAGAGTTCAAGAAGTGTTTGGACAATGCTCTCAGGCACATGGTGTGATTTTTGGAGTGGTCCTGTGCAGGGCCAGGAGGGGGACTCAGTGGTCCTTGTGAGTCCTTTCCAACTTGGGATATTCTATGATTTCAAGTATTTGTACTGTCATTCTATGACATGCCTTGGGTGAACAGAGGTACAGGGGCTTTTCTTACGCTGCATTTCAGTGTTAACAGTTGTTAGAAAAGCTGGTATTGAGAAAGACAGTGCAAATTATGTCTCCTTAAATGATTGAACCACAGCCCAGTCAGTTTCTGGTGGTAGGTGTTACATGTCCTCTAAGTAATGTTAATAATTTAAGAAAAGGAAGTCTGTCCTGTCAGCAAAGCTATCTCAGACATGTACCAAGGCTTGCTGATGTCCCAGGTGACATGGTATGTCAGCAATGCCTCCATTACCTTCCTGTTCAAGGATGACTCATGATGGAGTCCAGGCACCCCTCTGTTGTTTGAGCTTCTTTTTGCCTGCCTAAGGTTGTCCTCTGTGTTTGAGGAGAGCAGTTGGCAGTGTGTACATACATTTATGATGTTGACTCTCTTTTGGCACATTGTGAAAAATGTCTTGCTTTGTCCCGGCTTTTGAAATGCAGACAAGTTTGCAGCTGGAAAAGAAAAGATAATTTTCTGTCTGATGTGCTTGTTCCTATACTCAGCCATTTTGTGATTTAACACTTGGCAGGAATATTTTTTTCTTTAAATGAGAGGTAAAAGGAGCAGGTAGCTTGTTTCAGAACTGACTTTTGAAGAATACTTTGTTCTCATGGGTTTCTACACTGGGAAAAATTCTGCTCCACTAGTGATAGGGAAGTGGCATTTTTTTTTGCCGAGATATATGTAAGTTTTTATTTCTGTTGAAGTCTGAGACAGTTTTGTTGTGAACATCAGTGCATGGCAAGATTGAGTCTTGAGTAAGGGGAAGGATTGAATGAAGTGTTGACTATCTCTTCTGGAGATGCTGTGTAATTTTCTTTGCCTTTCTACTTAGATACGTTTGTTTCTTCTTTTTTTTTTTCTCCCAGGAAACTGGAAAAGATATTTGTTGTGCTAAGAAAATAACAAATGTTACTTGGCAAGTGACTATGTGGCATTCTTAAGTTTTAATCTTTAACTGATTCAGCTGATTGATATTGGTTTTTGAATGTCATTTTAGCGAGGATTAATCTATGATACAGTGAGTAAAGACTTTTCCGGCAGTAAAGTAATTAATACTGCAGTCTACAGTATCTTTGCATTAGTTAATTGCATGTATATATTCTCTGTCATCTCAGACAGTGTAGAATTTGAGAAAATGAACAGCTAATGTATATAAAAATCCTTCTGCACTTACTTAGTTTTCAAAATAAATGGAAGCTGGGCACAAATATGCAACTAGTACTGTACTGAAAGCTAGATAGGCATAAAAAGTAACAAGTAGGAATTCTTACAATTGTATATATATTTTTTTTTTTAATTTTTTTTTTTTTTTTTTAGGAATTATTCCTCCTCACCATGAGTCTCATGCTTTGGTGATGAAGTACCGGAAGGAGCAGTACTGGGATATTCACCATGCTCTTCGTGTGATTCGATTTATTAATGATTCTACCCCACAGGTTGATGTTTTTCTCCGCATACATCAACTGGAATCAGGAAAATTGCCTCGAAACCTAGCTTTTCCATTGGTCAGTTGTCATTTTTACAGTCTTTTAAATACAGTACTTTACTGAACTTGGAACTATAAACCAGCGATAAACTGAATTGCAAGTTACCCCACAAATGCTTGTAGATAGACCAAGTAAGGTGAATGGAAAACACAGAAGTACTAGTAGAAAATAAGGAATTTTAGTCAAAGTGCTTTTCTCTTTTTCTTCCCCTAAGTATTTACGTAAGATTTTATGCCTTAAAATCTCTTTTGTGCATTTTGCGTGCTAGGTTTCAAGCCTTTTGTACTCCAGGGCGCTTCAGTTTCTTTATAGCACTGAAATAAAAATGACATAATCTCATTGGAGCTCATAGGTTCTTATGTATCATGGAAGAAGGATAATTCAGAGCCTGTACTAGCAGTGATTTAATGCAAGTTGCTTCAAATATTTAAATTATTTATTTTTAAATCTAGATTTTAGTGTACTGTCCTCCTTTTTATCTTAGTTTGAACTGACCTGGTCTTCTGTCAGGTAATGCACATACTCTGCAGGTCAGAGTGTACACCCATGTGGTTAAACAAGGCTGTGTTGTGATGGTAAGTTGGTAGTGTGATGATAAAAACAATGTGTGGTTCTTTTCGTATAAGCCTCCATGAAATAGGAGATGATTAAAGGAGCCACTGAGCTTTCTAAGTGGATTTCATCCTGTACTTAATGTTAATTTATCTGTGTTCACTCTAGCCCAGCTTAATTTGTAATTTTTCATCTGTAATCACAAATTTTGACATAAGTACTTAAAGAAAAGTTCAAAATCGAAAAAAGAAGTTAAAGTTAATATGGAAAATACAGTAATATTTTGAACTGGAGGATTACATGCAGCATTCTCTTGTCAGAGGAAGGAATGTTTTCATACCTTTACCGTTTCCTAGGAATGTGGCCATTCTACCCTGCAAATTTCCAGTAGAGAATTTTCCTTGATCTTGGCATGTGATGCAGTGGGCTGAAAATTCCTCCTTTCTAGAGCAGTATTGCCTTCTGAGCAAGTGTTTTATTGGTGCATCCCAGAGCTGCTCTCAGGACTGTGGGGAGGTTTCATAGCGATGGTGTTTGGCAGAGCCCCAGTCATTAGCTCTGTAACTCAGGTTTGTTTTGCTGCTGCAGAAAGCATTTGCTCTCTTTTCAGTGCAGTCACTGTCCCCTTAAGAGAGGTTACTCTTCATAGTAATGCAGGTGTTTTATTGTAGAGGCAGAGGGAGATAAAGAGATGTCAGAATAATCTAAATATTCTGAAATGTTTGGGTAACAAACAGAAGTCTGCTGAGTGTTTTGTGCATCTGAATGCAGAGAGTTCGAGTAGGGATATGTGTGTATTGCAGCAGTCTGTGTGACAGAGACATATCCCAGTTGTATTTAAGACTTTCCATATACTGAAGTATGTTTTGGTTTTAAAAGCAAGACAAGTCTTACTTGCTCTGTTTTAATAGGTGTCTGTAATCATCATGCAGCTGCTGCCCGATGTCTTATTTAGGAGTGTCAGAACAGCTCTTTGTGGATGTCGATTCCTGTTTTTTTTTCCCCAAATAGCAGAGAAAAGGAATATATGAATAATTTAAATTAGAATAGTCCAATACTTCTGTGTAGTTCACTTTTTTGGCTTTGTTTTCCAGGAACCTGAAGATGAAGTGTTTCTTGCTATTGCTAAAGCAATGGAGGAAATGGTGGAGGATCCTATAGAATGCTATTGGCTTGTCAGTTGCTTTGTGAATCAGCTGAACAACAAACACAAAGATTCATTACAACAACTGGTATGGAAAAAACACCTTTTTTTTTTTTGCTTTTTGCAAGGAGAAGCAGTCATGGAAAGCATTAGTACAGGGAGACTACTGCAACATCAGAGGTGACACCCTTGGATGCTGTTCCACCAGCTGTTTTGAGAATAAGGGAGGAGTGCTTTTTGCATTGTGATTGTGCTGTTCTGTCTTACGTAACATTAGAAATTGTTTTTGTTTGCTACATGGTAATTTTCAATTGCCTTTTTTTTAGGTTGTCTAAAGGTTACATTGTATCTAGTTGAATTATATGTCTCACAAATTGGTCACTTAAGAATTTTCTTTAAACAATTAAAAATATCAAAAGTTAAGAACATCTTGATGTATGTCTGCTACTTTTTAGGCTGCATCTCTGGCATCCATATGCTGCTCATTGGATGATAGACAAAGCACAGTTGTTTTGCTTTATAAATGGAGCAGGGTACT
Organism: Aleadryas rufinucha; assembly: GCA_013397815.1. Taxonomy (NCBI): domain Eukaryota; kingdom Metazoa; phylum Chordata; class Aves; order Passeriformes; genus Aleadryas; species Aleadryas rufinucha. The sequence continues at coordinate 582,007 of VZTH01014960.1, read as the reverse complement.
CGTGTCTTCAGAAAAACAGTATGTTGCAAGTTAAGTTATAATAAAAAGTGGAGTAGTTTTCTTGTAGCACTGATCATTTAAACATCATCATAGAATATTAATTTTGAATTTCTGTCTTAGTGATTTATAAAATTAAAGTTTGATTGTAATGTGTACTTATCAAAATTATGAAAGCTCTTGTAATTCCTCAAAGGGCCTTAAGAAATAAGGAGCTTTTAGTTAACAATATCCTCTGAGGTAAAAGAATCGAGTACATGTGCACCAGAAATTGCTGAATGGAAATTTGTTGTGGAAAATTATGCCTGCCCTTGTTAGTTCTTTTGGAACTAAGAAATAATTTTTAAACCTACCTCCTGTTTCTGAGTGGTACATTCAACTATACCAATTCAAAGGAGAAAGGAGTATTTTTAAAGGAAGTGTGTGTTCGTACTATGTAAAGAGTGCCAAGTGTCTCCCTCCTTAGGTATGGAGGTTTTTTGTAATACAAACAACGTACCAAGACTCAGTAAATGAGAATATGGGCAAAGGAAGTGTTTCCTGCCTTTGACAGCTGAAGTCCTTAGCAGTTTGCCTAACTATGACAGAAAGCATAAAGGTACTCAAGAATTTATGATAATGTGTATTGTGTTACATTAAAATTTAAACAAGATGAGAAAATTATCTACTTGTTTATGCTTTAAATACTTCTGGTTTTTAAACAATAAATCAATGTCCAGCTTTTAATAGGTTGCACAGGGATTTGCTCTCAAAATTGATTTTTTGAGTTTTGCTGCATTGTGTATAGTTTTTTTTGATGTGTGCTAAGGCGATTAGGTTTGAGGTGAATGAAACTCAGTTTTATTTGTGAAGGTAGCAGTAATTAGTGCACATTTAATCTCTGCATTGCCTTAAGCTCTGAAACAGCTCCTTGCACTAGGGAGTACTGCATATCTTGAAAGTTCTGCTAGTGGTCAGCAATTTAAGGAAGCTGAGGTTGTTTCGTTGGTTAAGTGCATAATTTGTTAATTGCAAAAGTCAGTAGCACCTGTATTTTAGAACAGTTAAAACAATGAAGGTACATTATTTTAACGTTACTTTATGCCAGTTGAATTTTTAAGACAGTGCTTGTCTTGTAGTGTGCATTAACTATGAAGGTATTCTGATGTGAGTTACCTAAAATTTTCCAATTCTTTCTCAGCCAAAAATTCTGGAGCAGTATTTGAACATTGAAGATAATAGACTACTGATGCATCTGAAGGCATGTGCTGCAATGAGCAAACTCCCTTATGACCTTTGGTTTAAAAAGTGTTTTGCAGGATGTTTACCTGAGTCCAGTTTACAGAGGCAAGTTCTTTTGCTTTTCTTTCTGTTCGTAACTGCATAGTAATTTTAGCTTTCTGTTGTCACTAGCAGGCAAAGAGATTTCCATACTTTATCTGTAAGATTATGGTGTTAACTTTATTGCTAACTTGGAAATTATAAAATTGGATTTCATTCCCCTTGTCACTGATGCTAGATAATCAATCTCTGTGTAATCATTTCACCCACTGAAAAGAAAAAGAATGGAGCTAAGTATACCAGCTGATTCTGTTAGACACGTAGTGCCTCCTAGGATGTAGAATTCCTCTGCCAGTGTTACAGAGCTGAATCGTAGTCAGTTTTTGGGCTGATTTAGCAAAAATTGGTGCTTAGGGAGTGATTGTAATATTGTATTAGTGTTAGATGAAAAAGATTTTGGGAATGTGTACAGGTTTTGGCTGGGAAAGAGTTAAAGTTCTTCAGAGTAGCTGGTATAGGGCTGTGTTTTGAAACACAGGGATGTTTTAGTTCCTGCAGAGCAGTGCTTACACAGCACCATTCTGCTCCTCACCAGCAAGGAGGCTGGGGGTGCACAAGGACGTGGCTGGGAGGGGACACAGCCCGGACAGCTGACTCCAGCTGACCCAAGGGATATCCCATTTCTTGTGGAGTCATGCTCAGCAATTAAGCTGGGGAAGGGGTTGGCAGGTGGGAGCACTTGCCTTGGGACTTGATGGCCATCAGTTGGGATGGTGGGCAACTGTTCTCAATTGCATCACTTGTCTCAGGTTTTATTTTCCTCTCTTTGTTATATTTTTCTTCTCTTCCTTACAATTTTTTGAAATTATTACTTCTTTTTAATTATGAAACTTTTTTTCTTCTTGTTTTACTTCTACACTTCCAATTCTTCCCTCATCCCACTGGCAGGGGTATTAAATGAGAGGCTGTCTGGTGCTCAGTTGCTGGCTGGGCTTAAACCATGACAGAATGTTTATTTTAGAAATTACTAGGACAAGTTGAATATTACAAAATCAATGAAATAGTGGATAATATCAGGATTCTACAGTTAGAAATAGGTTCTTGAGCTTTTAGAAGGGAAAAATCCTTGTGCATGACACTTCACTGTAGGGCTTTTGAAATGAAGCTTGTATGATTTCTCTAATTCTGCTGCCTGAGAACTCTTGGAAAGCAGAAAATTCAAGCTCAGTGTAGAGAAACATCTTTCTGCATTAGTAAGAGTTGCTGATAGCTGAACAGGATATGGCACAAAGAAAACAATGGTGTCATTTTCAGATGTCTGAAAACTTTGGCAACTAACAATGTTCAAGGGAAGTTTTACTTTGAGGGAATCACAGGATTTCAGTGGCTAGAACAGGAACCTAGCATGGAAACAGTGCTTTGTAAATTGCTTTGTAGAAAATGCTTTTATGGTGGTAAAGTTGATTATAATCTGAACAGTGGATGCAGTGTTTGTTTGTTTATCTGGGACTTCACATTCCGTGGGGGAAAGTGGAAAAGGGCTGCTTTTAAAAATGTTTTATTTTCCCTTATAAGAATGAAATGATTTATAGAACAAGCTGTAAGATTAGAAATCATGCTCTCTGCTCTTGTTGGACCATGGTCTTTGAGGTTCTGTAGGTTTTACTTTTGCCAAGGATTATGTTTGAGAGAAAAAAACTCTTTGTGAAGGATAGAGACCTTTAGGTGCAACATAGTAATTGTTACATGGCAGGTTCTTCTCATCAAGCACTTACAAGGCTCCAAAAGAGTCTTGATTGTCTGTGATGGGGTGGTTGAAAGCTTTTACTACTTCTGTGACTGCAGAAATTATATAAGCATGCATAATATAGGATGTTTGTTACAGTTTAGAGCTCATGTGATTCAATTTTACTACTGGATCTTATGGCTGTGGACAAGAGCTGGAAGAGGAATTTGTATCAGAGCAGATTTGCTCTTGGAAGATGAAGGGTTTTTTAAAATTTCTGTTGAAAAGTGTAAATTTTATTGGAGCTGTGTCATCCTGATGGTGTAAAAGGAAAAATCTAGATGAAGAATTTTGATTTCATATTTCATCTTGCCAGAATATTTGGTTTCAACTGTCTACCATTTTGAATCAGTTTTATTTATGTAAAGTATTTTGTCTAATCAGTATACATCTTTAACATTCCCATATACTGTTTTACTTTACTGAAATAGAATATTTTGATTACTTGGAATTTTTTAATACTTTTTTTTCCCCCTGGAAAAGGTCAAAATACTGGCTTTTTGTATCACTCTGAAGTAAAAACAAATTTCAGTGTTGGTACTTCTGACGGCAGAACAATCCCTTTTCCCAACAGTTCTTGTGGGAGCGTGATGAAAGTGCACTTTTTCTTGGCAGTTTAGGTTTCTGAATTATTCAGTTGTAATCATAATGGCCTTATTCGCTGAGGAAATAACATATTTCATGGGTAGTATGTGACAGATGAACTTAATTAATGCTTGGCGGTTCAGTTTGGATTAGGATCTAGAAGCCCCAATGCTTATCTGAAATGCATCCAAATGTCAGTGTTGGAACTGCTGAGGTTTGAAGGTCTCCAGTTCTCCTGTGAATTTTACTTACTTTCTTGTCAACTGAGAGATTATCTGAACACAGTCTTTTATGATTTAACTTATGATTTAGCACTGTATTTCTTAGAGAGGCTGCTTGCTTTCTATGAACTGTAGTCTTCTCTGCCAGGCAGCTGAATATAAATTTCATGGTTTTCTTTTTTTCTTTGTTTTCCTCTGAGGTGTACAAGACTTGTACGTGCTGTGCAGAAATTTTACCTGATAATGGTGAGATGAAGTTGCACGATACCAATACCTGTCAGGCACTGTCACTCAGTATAAATACTGTTTTATTGCACACTGCGAGTTAGACCATAGGTAAAATTTATGCATCAGTTTAATTTAAATGGGCTTGGATAATACATAGAGACAGGTTTCATGGGGAAACTTTTCCTTTGAGCTTGTGCAGTGTCTAATATACTTGGCATATTATGTGATGAGCTTCTTAACAAACTCCTTAAAGATGTCACATTGGTAAAAGGGAGGAGCAGACTGGCCATTTCAAAGACTCTGTATTCCACTTGGAATATAGACAGGTTGCTTCCTGGCATATGAACCAGCCTGTAGCACAGGTTTGAGAGGCACAGAAAGGTGTACTTCTCTCTGAGACAGGGAGAGAACTGGATCACGCCTTTGTTTTCACACTCCTCATTGCCCTGTTTGCTTGATTCGTGCAGCAGCATATCTGGTCATCTCTTTGGTAAGGCCATGTATGGAAAGCTTTCCAATGGTGCTGTGTGCGCCCTCAGCTGGAGATCCCTGCTCTTAAAGCTTGGGATCCTGTTTGTGGCTTCAGCTCTACAGGCAAAATGGCACTTTGGCTGCCAGTTTAGTCTGGCACTGTCACCCCAGATGATCCAGCAGAAGCCGTGCAGCTTTGCAGTTGTAATTGTGAATGAGCCAGGCATTTTTTAGGGCCTAATGATGCCAATCACGTATCAGGCCCCTGACTAATGTTGTTTGTACTCTGCACTGAAGGCTTGGCATTAGCTGAGTGGTGTTGGTTATTAGTCTCTGGTGACTTGCTAGTGGCAAAGTATTTGGTCATTCTCTTGAAATTTTATTACTTTCAAACTGGCACTACCACATGTATTAATATAATTCTATAGTTTTACATCTGTGGTCTCCATGCCCTGCATAAATTACATTTAGTTGTCAAAATGTAAGTCATTTGTTCGTAGAAACAACTGAAATATGGAAAATGCGTTAATTTTACTGTGGAGCAGGAGGGCATAGGAATGTGCATATGAATTGCTACTACAGAGAAACTTAATTCAGTTTGCTTTTTTTGTCACTGAGCTGCTTCCCAGGTCTGCAAATGGATGGGCACAAGATCATGATATGACACCAGGGTGAGATTTGTGTGAGCCTCATCATGTCTGTCCATGCCCAGTTACCACTGGAAGGACACCCAGAAGTGCAGGCAGAGGAGAAAGCATTGGTTCTTTTTAGATATCTCTTGCCTGCATGACTGGAGGACCAAAACCAAGAAATAAGGTGGAGTGTGTTTGCTCTGCAGTGTAGGGAAAACCTGCGAGATTAATGGTAGTATTTCAGAAAAAGAGAGAGCAGCCATGCTGTGATGCCTCTTGTGTATTACTGCATTGTAGTGGTGCAGGAAGCTCAGAAAGTGCCTGGAGAATGGCATCCCTTCACACACAGGTGCACACAGAGTGAGTTGTATCTTGTCTACAGAAGAAGCTCAGTGAAAAGTAAATGGTTTCATTTGCATAATCCTTGGCATGCTCTTTGCCTTTATAGCTTCCTATTTCTTTTTATTTTTCCTTGTGGTTATCAATACTGCTTCACTGTTCAAGAAACAGCTACAAGAGTGTTGCTGTGGTTAATTGAATAGTTGTATTTCATGGAGGATGGTAGTCACACAGAACATAGTGAATTTCATTCAGAATACGTGTTTCTTTTTCTGCATTTCTGAGCGGGGCTTTAGGCCCAGTTTCATGATGTTTCTCTTATACTTTCCCCCTTTCTAGGAGTATCAAAGAATGGGTAAAAAGTTGCAGTCTCCAGTGGTAGACTTGACCTTAAATGATTGCTGTTATTCAAAGAGTGAAAGCAGGACACCTGTTACTATCAGTAGATATACAATGTATAAGGAATGCTGTATTAGAAGAGGATCATCAGAAAATGCATTTCCTTGAAACTGCTGTGGGTTTTTTCCATTTTTGCACAGTTGATGTTGTTGTTCCTGGCTCTGCTGGTACAGACAAGGTGCTGACTGTTGATCACAGTGTTGCACAGTCATTCCTGATTACTGTCACTGGTGGAGTTGTACTGAGAGTAACAATAGCTGGAAATGTTAAGGGAAAAAATATTGCAGCAGACACAGGTTGTTAGTGCTGACATCTCACTCACTTTTCTGTGCACCATCTTTCAAAATTTGTTAAGACACTGGTGATTTAGATACTGCATCTGTTTTGCCATTGTTAAAACATTTGTTCTGGAATCAGACTAAATAATGCAGGAAAACAATAGTGTTTTCTGAGCATAGCATGTAACCTAATGTAATTATGGAGACTGAAGGCAGAAGAATTGGAAGCAAAATAATGAAAGCAGACTGGGTATTTTATAATAGGATTAGTAAGTTTGTTTTCAAATTAACGTGAGCTTTAATATGAACTTTAAAAATTATTTCCTCTTTTTGAGGTCTGCTACTCTCTGTAATTGTCACTCATAATTATAGTTCTGATGCACATGAAACAGATGGGGGAAGTTGTTCTTGGGTTCTAGACAGATGTGTTTGTGAAGGAAAATGCTCTAGAAGTAAACAGGGGTGACCTGTACAGTGTGGAACAGAATTGTTGTCTCAGTTTTCTCATATCCTTGCTTAAAGCATCCTAGACCTGACTTTAACAGCAGTGTAATATTTGCAGTGGTCATTTGTCCTGGGATGCTTGAACCACAAATGAAGCAGTAAGATTTTCATCTTGGATTATGTGTTGTTCCTGTCCCTGTGGGAATTGTACTAATTGTTTAATCATAGCAAGACAGGGAATTAAAACTAAATTGCAAGGGGGAAAGAAATTGGCTGTCCCTATTTTTTTCCCTATTTGTCCATGTGGGTTTTTTGTTTCCTTCTACTTTCAGAATAGCACTGAGGATGTTACAAATTCTTTTCCTCCTTTCTTCATTGTAAGTTAAAATCTAGTCCTGTGTTTGAGTTTGTGCCTGTTGCCTCAGGTCCCTTCACTGGGCATGGTTGGAAAGAGCCTGGCTCCACCCTTTCTGCACTCTCCCTTCAGTTACTTGTATACACTGATGAGATTCCCCAGATCCCACTCTTCTCCAGGCTGAGCAGTCCAAGCTCTCTCACCTTTTCTCACAGGACAGATGCCACAGTCCCTTCATCATCTTAATGGCTCTTGGGTGGGCTCTCCCCTCTGAACTCCTTGTGTAAAAGTGATCCTACACTTCATTTCAGCTGTCAAAGTTTGTGTCGTGCCTGCATTGTGCTCTCCTGGCACTTTGGGCTGAGGGGCAAATTCTTCTGAGAAAGGTCATACAAAAATTGAGTTGTCCCTGGAAGGAGCACACCCATAGATCCAAATTTATAGATGGGCTGCAGAAGATGTTTTTCAGCTAGTGTTACTATATTCAGAAATTACGGAGGATAGTGTGTGATCTTTGTTCCCCCATGTTTTTATTTGGAAGGAGAAATACTTTGAACAAGTGCCCAGAAGGAGCAAGAACTGTAATCCTCAGAAACTCTTTCTGACACAGCTCTTAAAATTCAAGAACTAAAAATAATGCGAGCCCATAAAAACTGCCATCTGACAGATGGTTTCACACTGTTTTGTGTGATCTTTCATCCTGAGTCTGTTGAGCTGGGCCCCAGAGAGAGCTGCTGGGTGAAGGATGATTTCAAATTGTTGCAGGCTGTTTTGGTAGTGGTGATCCGTTTTAATATTCATCCAAGTTCTGTTGCTGAAGCCTTTGGAGGCCTGCCCTTCAGGTTTTCTTAAAACTGTGAGGTCCAGGTACGGCTTCACATGAGATGTAGGAGTGCTTATGTATTTCTGAGAGTGTCTGTGCACAGTGCCATGGATTGGAAGACTTAATAGTTGTTCCTTGTGCCTAATTTAAACATCATGGATTATATCCTGCTGCTAGGTCATATTTGTATCTCATACAGCAATGACCTGGAATATTTACCTGCTTGAGATGTAATAGTTCAGTCTTACCTACCTCTGAATTTTTAGCAACTTAGCTGCTTGAAGATTATCTTTATTAAGCATGCTAATTAAGTTAATTTCTTTTTTTTGCACTAGGGGAAATTCTCACCTTTACTACACGCTGTAGAGTAGTTGTTACAGTCCAGGCTCTTAAGCCAAGGTTTGCTTTTTGTACTTGAGCTTGTAAACAGTTCAATTTCTAAACAGTGACACACCATATCAGTACGTACCAATTACTGCTTGCCATCCCTCTGCTTTGTGCAGATTGAGGAGTTGATAAAATGTCTTCTGTTTATCCTGACCTGAATAATTCAATACGTTGCTGTTCTTCAGAAAAATAATCTGTATAGAAATGGTTGTACAAATGCTGTTCTAGCAGAGAAATAAGCAGATAAGCACTGCAATAATGTTTAGTGATTCCTTTTCACTTTCTTGTAGAGTTTGGGACAAAGTTATTAGTGGATCCTGCAAGATTCTTGTTTTTGTTGCTGTGGAGATATTATTAACCTTTAAAATGAAGATAATAGCACTGAATACTGCAGAAAAAATCACACAGTTTTTGGAAAATGTAAGTACTCTAATTATGCTTTGCATTACCTTTTATAGCTTATAACTGTTCCAGCCTGAATCGCTTGCCTGCTGCAGATGTACCGAAAGATATTATTACATTACTGAGGACAGTGTAGCAGTACCAAGGTGAAGGGAGAATGCACAGCAATGAGAATAATAACTTTTTCTATCAGGAGGTAAGGCTTCCATAGAATGAAATGGGTTTTAGGCTTGGGGAATGTATTATCTACATCTGTACAGAATTAACATTCCTTGTGATACTGAAGGGTTTTTCTGTGAAAGTAAGTGCAGGTCAGGTTACGTTAATTTTTCTGGAGGCTTCTTAGAAAGGTTGGTTTCTGGCACCGTTTTTTTGCTTCTTGCCTGAGTACAAATCTGTAGACTCAAGGGGTGTTTTCTGTTGACATGAGGATGGGATCATGAACCTGACCCTGAACCTTCCTGACCCTGAATAGTAACGAGCCATCTCAACAGGGCTGTATGGTCCCAGTGTAACCCAGGAGAGTTAAACGAGATACAGTTTGTGGTCATGGATGGCCAGCGTGAGTTGTGCCAGGTGTCAGGGATGGGAGAACTGTGAGATGCCTGGCTGCTTATCAGCATTCTGGAAATAAAAGCTTTTTGTCCAAAACCTGGCTGTAATATGGTGTGTGCAGGACTGAGGGATGGTGGGATGGGAGGACAGGGAGATGGGATTCTAGTTTTGTTTTCTTTCTTATAAAGAGATAAAACCTGAACTCTAAATTGAAAATCTTTATTTGAAATGAAACAGTCCAAGTGGAGTGCTCTGACCAGGCACCTTGCCCTGATCTTTTGTAGATTCCTCAGGACAACACTGACGCCATTGTCAGCAAAGCCGTGGATCTGTGGCGCACGCACTGTGGGACTCCAGCACACTCAGTCTGAGAGCTCTCTTGGCTTGTGACAGCTTGGGGAAAAAAAAGGACTTTCGAAAAGACATTTTATCATCCTAGTGTGATGTTCTTCATTAACCCTTTTGTGTAAAGATGCTATTAAAGCATGGTGACCAATATGTAAATATTTTTCAATAAATACAGATGGAATGAAGATACTTAGTGGTGCTGTGATGATGTCTGAAGTGTTAATTGATCATCCAGCTACAGTATTTTGATTGCACAGTGTGCTCTCTTGCTTTTGCAGAAGTAAACCTAACTCTTGAAGCAAGGTAAATAGATTTACTTGTCATTTAAAAACTTTTCAGTATGCCAGCTTATACTAGATATAACTAGTTACTACTTGGAGGTGTTTATATGATGAATTTACTGAATGTCAGCCTGCTGGGTGGTGAACAAGCATGCTTTTGCTAGAAATGTAATTGTACTCTTTGAACACTATAACTTTTCAGCTGATGAAGCTGAAATGATGCTTCCCAAATCTGAGGTACAGGACATCACAATGACCAGGGGTGACATCCTTTTCTGAAAAGTTTTAAAATACTTTCTTTTTAGCTGTCAGACAGTTCTCTATGGCTGTATCTCCTTTGTTCTTCATGGAAGATATTCTAGAGAAGTGGATCTGTGCAGGTATGGAGAAAATCAGTGAGATGAGCCAGTATAATTCAGAATTACAGCCCAGTAATAACCATTGCCTCTGTTGAGTGCTTGGCTCGAAGCTGTTGTAATTTGATTCTTGTTTGGTTTAGATTTCAAAATGAATTCAATACAGAAATGTAATTCATGATGTAAGTAAAAGTAGAGTGATTAGCCATAGATAGAGGTTTACTGGAGAACTGATTTTTTCTGGTAAAAGTGTAAAATTCTATTTCTACCTCTTGCATAGACCAGGGAATTGTACATAAAAATGTGTTTGTTGCTTAGCTGCTATTTGACTCAAATTGGTGCTCAGTGTGCTGAGTGCCAAGGATGCTCACTGCACTTGGGAGAGTGTGTTTAGCTTGCACTTGGTGTCGTGCAGACTTGAAATGCTTTAGAAACTTTTGTTTTAAACTGGGTCAGGTTCACCTTGCAGCACATTAAGTGGAGAAGCCTGGGGCTTGGCTGGGGTTACCCCTAAAATCCTGGGGAGGTGATCTCTGCTGGATGCTGAGACCTTGCTGTTGGTGTTGCTGGAATGCCCGAGTTCAGCCAGTTCAGGAAAAGCGTGTTTGTGTCTGCTTTGGAATCCATTGTTGTGCCTGCACTGCAGTGTAATCCACTGAGTTCACCTTGGCTGGGCGCTTGTTTCCCTAGCGCAGGCACGGGAGCTGGGTGGGGTGGACAGAAAAGACACAGGCTCTGTTACCAAGAGCCCTGCATTCTGGAACATGCAGTGCACAAGTGTTTCAGATAGCGGCCACGGGTGCAGTCTGGGAGATTGCCCATGTGAAGGATTCCCCCCTGGCTGCACACAATTCACACAACCCCAAGGGTGTGGGTGCATCACTGGGGCCTTTACATGGCGGATTACTTGGTCATTTAAAAACAAGCAGCGATGACACTGGAGGTGTTCAGCAGTTTCAGTCCTGAAAGGGAATCAATAACTCATATTCTGTGAAGAGAGGTGCACTGAATCAGGATTAGAAATGCCAGTCAGCATTACTGCTTCCAGGCTTGCCAGTGAGTGTTCATCCAATTAGTGTTTGACTGAGGCTCCAGAAGTTTTTTTTTTATTTAAAGAAGCTGTTCTCTATCAGTAGGCAGGCCTGAAGCTACACAGAAGAGAGAGATCATCTTTTACAGAACCACAGAAAGCAGAAGGTTGGCAGGGACCTCTGGAGTCCGTGTGGAGTCCCGTTGGATCCCTCTGCCCAAGCAGGGCCACCTAGAGCTGGTTGCCCAGGACCAAGCATGTCCATGTGATTTCTGACTGTCTCCAAGGAGTGAGATTCTAACACCTCTTTGGGCAACCTGTACTCAGTCATCCTCACAGTAAAAAATCTTTGTGTTTCCACATAAGCAATAGCAATTTTACTTAAACATCCCATTGTATGTGGGATGGATCCCCAAATGCTGCTCTGCTGTAATGTCCAGCTGAAGTTTGTGTGTAGCTTTTTCAGTTCCATGTACAAAGAAGGATCAGTAGTGTTTCTTTAATGCACAGGTCATTATTTATTGTGGGCTATGCTGAAGAAGGGGAGCTCTCAAAGGACTGCATGGTGGTTTAACTCCATCTTCCTTCACTGTTGGTAAGAGGCATTTGTGTGTCTCGTAATGGATCCACTCACAAACTTAAGCTGTGGATTTACGAGGGAATCAATTTATGCAGAAGATGCACTGAATTCCCAATAGACTGGAAGTATGAATCTGGCTCACTTACAATTTTTGGTGATTGCTCAGTTGCTCATATACCCAGTGGAACATAATGCTTTAGCTCAGAGCCCTGCTTCCCAAGAGAGCAGAACAGCACAATGGGAGCTTCCACTGCCCTGAGCATGTGATAGTCAGGAGAAAGTTGAGGCAAGGCACCTCTACAGTCCCAGCCTGGAGCAGAGTCCACTGTTCGGGAAGCCTGGGTCTGTGCCTGCAGTGATTATCACCAACCTGGGGGTGGTGGTGAGCAGTTGTTCTTGGACCTCTTGCACTAAACCAATGCAGTAGTTGTGGTGTCCAGCTCAGCACTTCTAATGGGAAATCCACGTTTGGTCCTTTATCTACTATGGACTAGTAGTTCCTAACACAGAATGTTTTGATGTTGCACATAGTTGAGCCTCCCACTGACGTCCTTGGCTAAATAAGGTGAGGAAGGGTTTATCTTTACTATTTGTTTTCTGTTAACCTCTATGTCATCCAGGAGGAACAGGAAAACAAGTTACCTGATGTTCATTTTTCCTGAGAAGCTTGAAAATGAGGTATTTTGTCTTTATTTACATAATTTCTCCTTGAATAGCTAAGTATGTAACTGCTTGCTGCAAACTTGCTTGCTCATTTAGAACTAGCTGCTAGGTGTTTTTTTTTTCTTTTTTTTTTTTTCCTTCTGCTTTTTTTTCCCCAGAGACAGCACTGAAGCATTCACTTTGGACAGTGAAAGCTCTTCCCCTCAAGCTTTGCCCTGCCAAATATCTTCATGGGCTTTGCAATAAGAATAATAAGCTTAATTTGGTCCAGTTCTCCCCTCAAGCCATTCTTTCTCTCTGGAGAGGTTTAGAGCGGTGCCACATGTCTGTGCTCTCCCGTGCTGCACGCACCAGTTCCTTTCCAGCTGATGTCCAAATGTGATGGAAACTCCAGATAAGCAAAGTAATGGCAGATGTCAGAGGATGGTGCTTGAAAAGTGATGAGTGATTTGAACTTTATTAAGGGGCCTGGAAACTGCATGGAAAGAAAAGCAGGAGAGCATGGAGGCAAAAGTAGCTGAAATACAGTAATTCAGAGGCTCCTAAAGTGACAGTGATACAGAGCAGATTTCTGTGGACAGGAGATTGACTGTCATCTCCACGTGGGACAGCTTCAGCTGATGTCCTTCTGAACACCACAGCTCCCGTGGCACAAATTTACCTAAAAGCCAAGCTTTTGTTCATTCTGCCACTTGGGGGTAGAACTCAGTAAGCAGCTTTGTACCATTTGAAGGCACTGCTGGCCCGTGTGGCCTGAGGGTGGTGTTGCACCGCCTGCAGCTTGCCCTGACAGCTGCACCAGAAACTCCCACTGCTCAGGAGCAGGGAGCTGCTTTGTCCCACACAGACCAGCTCGACGGTGCAACCAGGGCACGGCCACGCCGTTGTTTTCCGACTTGGTTGTCTTGGAACCTTGATCCGAGGAGCGAAGGGGAGAAAGGGAGGTGAGGAAGATGATGGCAAAGCAATCCAGCCCTACACCTGTGCCAAGGGACTGAGCTCTTAGCCAGGCACTGCCAAGCAGCAGAGTGTGTTTGTGCAGGTGTGTCTGTTAAATGGAGAATTGATGTTTTTCCAGCCTCCTCCGTTTCCTGCCTACAGATGGCATTGGATTGCAATTTGATTGCCAGTAATTACAGGCACTTCACTGAAGACACACATCCCTTCACTTAGACTGGTTTTATGAAATGCTTCCATTAAAACCTAAAAACCCATCCCTTTTGTAGAGGTCTCAGTGCAAGAGATTGGACTGTGCTCTCACATTCCCTGTACAATGCATTCTCACCAATATTTTTCTTGTTAAAGTGCAGAAATTACTGTATGTAACCAAACCACTATATACTGCTGCTATGGAAGCCATAGCTCAATGTGGGGGAAGGGGGTCTTTACTCAAAACCTACAATTTTGTTTACTTTATTTACCCAAATCTCACTGGATAGCCACAAACTCATTGGCTGTCAGAGCAGAAATACATACATACACTCAAACAAGGATTGTGAGGCTGGTAAAAAGTTGCCCAGATGGAAGCAAACCAAAAAGGCCCAAAACCAGAATTTTGATCATGTGTTTTCCTATCATGAAGGGAAAGGAACAGAATTTGGTCAGTTAAAGTAGATGGATCTTTAATTTTTGAGTAATTGGAAGCCTCTGTGTGTCAGGGGAGGGGAGGTGCTCCCAGCTGCCAGTTACAGTGAGGATGCTCAGTGTCACTCGTCTCCTCAGGTCAGAACGTTTGCACCATCAGCTCCAAACACTGAAGGGCCTCAGCAGAGCTCTCACCTTCAGTACTTTCTGCAGGAGGCCAGCGAGCCTGTTTGTAGGCATGTAGTTATTCTTGTGAAGGCTTTTCCTCCTCTTTTCACTACACAGAGGCTTCAACTTGTCACAGCCTGAAATGCTGTGCTACCACTGAACCTACTTGGGGGAAAAGGGGAACAAAAAGTTGTACAGGAATACAGGACATGGATGTGCAGGAATGGCCCCTCTGCTGAACAGCAACAGCGCTTGCTGGTGCTGCTTGGTGGCTGCACATTGACTCTGGCAGTGCACAGCCTGCACCAGCAGCACTGTGGTGACAGATGGGGTTTGGTTGTGGGGTTTTTGGATGCCTGTGTGTGTCTAGTGCAGACTGCTGGATTTGCTCTTCACTAGAGTGGTGCCAGGTACTGCTTCAGCAGCTGAGGTACCACTCATCCTTCCTTGCTGTGCTGAACCAGCCCGGTGATGGCGCTCACGGCTCATCTGATCTGTCCCACCCATCTGCTCTGGGAAGTCTCCCCCTCCTGCTTTGCTCCCACGGAGATGTGGGTGAGCCTGGCTGGTATCCTTGACTGCCTCCGTGTGTTACATTGTCAGTCACTGGGACAAGAGGGTGATAAAATACACAGGCACTGGAACACTTTTTTTTAAATGAATTTTTTTAAGAAACTGCATACATCAGAGACAAACAATAATTTAAATACCATGCAGTTTCAGTATGTACAAAAACTAGGACACAGAGATCCAGTTTAATTTTTTCTAGTTATTTACATCATTTTCATACAGCCATAATCTGTTAAATTACAATACTGGAAGAGCACGATTGACAGCCACCACACTCACTCCTATACAAAGACAAACTATATACATACACTTGGATATCAACTGGAAAATGCAACTGGTGCAGGAGTAACTGGGACACACAGGAACGCAGGAAATGTGCCCGTCACCTCCTCTTTTACAGAAGTTGTTCCAAGCTCGAGCAGACTGAACACCTGGGAAAAATAATTTGTCCCCTTTTTCTTTCCTGATTTTTTTATTAGCCTAGTCATCTCTCATGGCTATTTATACAAAGTGATTTTATTTGCAGGCACGTTAGGGAGCCCCCATTCATGTATAACTATGGGTTTCCACCTTGCCCATCTATTTTTATGAGTGCAAGCTTCACTAGGCATGTTGGAAGTGCTCCCTCCCTCTCTTGGTTTATAGTGTTTGCACTGCACAGGTGGTGCTGGAGGAGTAAGGAAGGGTGAGTTTGGTGAGTAGTTGCAGTGATGACAGAATGCAGAGGTTATACGTGTATTAGGATGAGATATATTTGTGTAATGGGCTTACTGAATGGTTTAACATAAAATAGCTGAAAGTCTATTGTGTTCTTTCCCCCGCCTCTTCCTTCCCTTCTGATAATGCCCAGAGTGTTCACTAGGAATTGCCTAGACATGAAAGTTGGCCTGAGCCCCTTCCCAGAAAACCTACAGCCTGAAACTTCTTCAGCCTGCAAGTACCTACCCAGTGGGGTGTAGGATGGGCAAAAGCCACAATGACCACATTCTCTGAGAGTCAGAATTGTGTCACCAGGTCCCTGCAACTCTCTGCTGGTGAAGGTGTGGGTAGGAGGGTGATGTCACTATTGGGCTTCCTCACCATCACTTTTTCCAAACAATCAAAACTTTTTTGTCCAGACGTTTTGGAATTGCTTTTTCAATCCCCATCATCTCCCCAGCCACCCCTTCCTCCCCATTTCCACTTCATTATTCCGCGGGCTGCTGAACAGATGTCAAAATACTTGCACATTTTAAGTATTCAGGATTCAGAAGATTATAACAAAAACACCTCTATTCCTTGACTCTAGATTATTACCTCTGGAGATGGATGACTGGAATAGTCATTTTTGTTCCATGTTGATTTTTCCATTCTCTAAACCTGCTGTAATTTCTTTATTACTCATTAATCTCCTCCCAGTCAGAATGAGGATGACTCTGCTAACAGAGTCTTAGCAGGAATGCCATCATTACATCCTACACATAATCCAGGTCAAAGGGAGAGAAATCATGACTCTTTGTTGTTTGGTTTTTTTCTTTACCCCCAAGAGAATCACAGCTCCTTTGCTGTGGTAGAGATGGCTTTCACAGGTGAGAAAACAACTCGCAAGAAATCAGATTTATAAAAAAAGAGATGAGCAGTTCCCCAGTCTGCGTGCAACTTCCCATGGATGCCAAAGGCGGGTGTGCACACTGAGAATACGCTGCCATGTTCAGGCCCTGAAAGGCTGTTGTGGAATGCCTTGACAAAAGTTAACTTTGCAAACCACCCAGACCCACTGAAGCTAAAAGCAGATGAAGTGTCAGTTCGGTGATACTTACTGCAGTGCCAAATACCTTGCATGGCTTCTTTCTCCTCCCCTTCCCCCTTTTCAGGAATAAGGTCTATTTGCAACTGGGGAGAAATATGGCAGTTCTTCCGCTTATGTCCTGGTGTCTGCTCAGCCAGGAGTTAATTAAAAAAACCCTCAAAGAAATAAGAAAAAAAAAGCATGGGTGCATGGAACTGCCAAGGGGACAGCACGAATCATGGGGCAAAGCTGAGTGTGGCAACTTGCTGAGTGGTCAGCAGGGACCTGCTGTAAACTCATTCCGATGAAGGTGCTGGGGAATGTTTGGCCATCGCCCAGGACTTGGCTGTTGTGTGTCTCAACCAGTGCTCAAGGGTTTATTTTGGGTGCCAGACTGGCAGTGTGGGCACTGCTTGGGGCTGTGCCCATGTGGGATGGTGGCAGTGCCCAGACTGACCATTCCCCTGGGGATTCCAGCACTAACAATGGACTGACAGCAGCAGCCTGCAACTTCCACCTTCTTCCTCTTAGTTTCATTAATAAAAATCAAACAAACCCTCACCTTTCCCTCCCACTAGCCTACCAAGTCCTGTGATTTCTGTCACCACTGCTCCTTAAACAGTGTCCCTTCCATTTCACAGTGATCCTCTAAGCTAGCGATGCCAGGGCAGGTGTGAGATCCATGCCGAGAACATGAGGATTTGTTGTTCTTCAGAACAGCTCTGTTGCAGAGCCCTTTGCTAATGCAGTGTCTGTGCAGTCAAAAGCATAAAGGCTTTTTTCCCTTTTCTTAAAGCTGTGATGCATTCTTGTAACTTGTGTGCATAAGTATGTGAATGAACTTATAAACAGGAACCCGAGGTTTTCATGAAGATAACCCCAAAGCAGTGTATTCCTGGCTGGTACATTAAGTGCTCTGCCTCTGCTGCACTGAGCTGGTAACATTGCACATTGAAGGCCTTCACTACTGATGAACTTCTATCTAAAGCAAGTGTGAGCTGGTGATGCAGGGATCATGGTGTGTTTCCTCAGAAATCATCACCCAGTCTGGGAAGCACCAGAAACCAGCTGGTTTTTACTTTGATCTTCCATCCTACAACAGCCAATTCTCATTTAATAGCTAATAATCCATATCATTGCAAGGACAGCCATGGATGAGAATGAAAAGCTTTTGCTTGTCTCTGATGGAGAGCCAATCTGCGAGGCACTGAGTGCCACCACCAAGGTGGATGGAGGGCATTACCCTCGCTGCCAGGGCTGTTGGGGCAGGCTGGGTGCTAGAGCCACTCCAGGGGCTACATGCAGGTCTTTTGGCTGTACTCCTGCATCCAGAGGAGTGAGATGAAGCCTGAGGAGATGCAGGAGTGTTGGCACTACACTGCACTGGCCATTAAATGCTCAAGTGTGAGAAGCTTCTCAGCCCACAATCAGTGAAGGGCGGTGTTAGCATGGCACGGGGGGAGCTGGACAGGGAGCACAGAAGAGAGGATAGATACATGGAAGACAGTGAGAAAGGAAAAATCAGTAAAAGAATAACAGAAATAACAATTCTGTAGTAAAAAACTTTGGCCTCTCTGTTCACACTGTCAGAGGAAAATAGCTATTGTGGAAGTAAAGGTGTCCTGAAGCAATAATCTGGAATTTCTTACAGTAATGTTGCTACAGTGCTTTCGGCCACCATCCCAAAACATGGTAAAATAGCATCTTGTAAGAGCTTGAAAAGAATCCTGACAATGTTTGCCCCAGCTTGCTGCCATTATACTAGTTACGGATTTAAATATGGAAGGTGATGGCCTAAGTTCAGAAAAGCACTTAACTGGGTTCAGGTTCAAATAAGCCTGTCAGACATACTCTTGAAAGTATTGAGGCTGTGTGTGCTTCCTTACTGTAGAGCACATGCTTAAGCTGGCAAGTAAAGCAGGCCCAGAGTGACCAGCTCTCCGAGCTCTGCTTGGTCAGTTTGTGTGTTAAACCACTGTAATAAAAATAAATTAAAACCAAAATTAAAACAAATAAATTCAGAACACCTCTGAATTGCTGTCCTTACGCCTCAGCTGTGGGTACCAGTGTCAAGTCCCACCATCTGTAAGAATGCCCCAGACTCCTTTTGTTAGGCTAGGTATCACACTTTGTCATGCTTTGCTCAGTGTGAGTTTAGGATCAGTTCTTGAGACACCTGATACAGAGACGGTAGATATCCTTCATGGAACCTCCAGCCCCTCCTGTTGCATGTCCCTCTGCAGAGCTGGAGGGGAATCCCAGCCTCTCCTGCTGCCAGGGGCACGTTGGCTCTCACACAGTCACAAGGTTTAGGTGTAAGACAAACTACAAGTGGAGCAGATGCCATGCAGTGACCATGAAGAGATGGGTTTTTGCTTGCTGGTCCTCAGCGTTCTTGTCTCTTACTGCTAATGGGCTCACAACTGGGTTTAGAAAATTATACTTGAAAGAGATGGTAAACAAACAGTTGCTAGAACTGAAGCAGCCTTCAGTAGGGAGTCCTGTTCTTTAGAGGTGATACTTTTTTCTGCTTGGAAGCTGAACAATGTCTACTGACTGGCTGTAAACTTCTCCAGGGAAAGAAATGCCTTTCTAGTCAGATGATATTCACAGATGGGCTGGCCCACGGAGTAGTTTTGCTCCTTCACTGTCCTCATAAGGTGCTCTCAGCTCGAAAGGAGTGTTTGGTGTAAGTGCTTTAGTGCCATAGGGGCTCACCTTTTGGAGACTTCACCCAGGCCAAATGATTCCCTGAACACCATCTCAGGACTCTCTGGAGTTGATGACAGAGGCTTGTCAGGATGAGGGGTGCCTGAAGACAACAATGGTTGCACCACCAGCTGGGCTTGAACACGTATGGCAAATCCACATGCCGGGAAGGTCCTATACATAGATGCCAAGTCTTGGCACGATTCCCACCAGGGGTATTTTCTGTTACTGAAGCTTGAACCAGCAGGTCTGATGATGCTGCAGTACTCATCACATGTAAATACAATTCTCCTTTTTTTTAATATTTATTTTTCTACTCTCTCTTTTTTTTTTTTTTAAAAAGGCAGTTCGGAAGATTTACATTGTACGTAACAGGGAAGTGAATAATACCAGCACTTATGGTTCCTTTCAGTTATGTTTTGAAGATGGCATAGTAGTCAGGTAGAATTGATCTGCTACGGTCTATGAAACCTGAAACCCAAGGGGAAAAAAAAAAGAGAACCGCTAAGATAATATCCTCGCATGTATATTGCACATAAAAAAATAGGAGAACTAATTGCTACAGGGACACCTTTAGGCAGTTCAATTCCTGCAGCATTGACAGCAGCCATGCTGGCAAGAGGACCCAGAACAGACAGGCACTCCCACTTTCTTGGTCCTTGCCAGACTCACAGTTCATAGGCAGAAGCTGTTTGCACCAAAATCTACCAGAGACATTCATGCACTTCGGGTCCATCCTATGGGATCCCTGAGTGGGTGATAGCAGATCCACTCGCCCTCTTTCAGGCCATACAAGGCCTGATTCTACAAAAATTGTCTGGTTTAGACAAACCTTATGCTATTCTGCCAGAAAGATATACATACAGTTTAACTATGATTATTCCTTAATGTTGGAGGCTAAAGAGACAAATGGAGCTAAAATGGCCACCCTTCCTGCAAGGCACCCTGTGTCAGGAGGCCTGCGTTTGTCCGATCTGCAAATACATTTTTTTTAAGCTTTGATTTTTCACTCTATTATGAATTAATTAATGTGTCCCACTAGTAAAGTGACACTCACATTCTTTGCTCATGCCACTGCTTAATGACATGAAGAGCTCATTACCTTGCTAATGACTTTATAACGGTGATTTATCTAAGTTTATTTAAGGGAATTACTCTCTTTTGTTTAAGCATGCTTCCTTCAAGTGCCTATTTCCCAAAGCCACTCGTCTAACCAGTAAGTCCTACTGCTCTTCAGGCAAGCCCTTATTCCAGGGTCTGTTATATGAGCTACACCTCTCTGTATGCCTGGCCCAGACTTACTGAGTCCAAGCTGCTCAGCAGCTTTCAGATACAAACTTTAAAGGGTCACTGCTCACTCCAACACTGGAAGAGAAGGAAAACACTGCCCAGAAACCCGTGAAAGCCAAGCAGCCAGAGAGACTTCTGGACAACAGCACTCAGTCTATATACTGTGGGATGCTAAAGGCTTCATGGAATTCAATGGAGGTCTCAATGGAGCTTAACTACTTGTAGCAACACCCCCTTTAAAACAGCCTCATCCTTTCTACATTTGTCACCTCGCCCTGGAGGAGCCAAATGTCCCTCAAAGGCTCAGTCACCAGGGTCAGCAGATCGAGGCCAATTGTACATCCTAAGGCTTCTCCCAGACCTTATGGCTCAGGAGCAGCTGGCTTGTCTCTACCAGCACTCTGTCTCTACAACCCCCAGTGCAACCAGCCTAGGACATGCTAGGATGGAGAAGGGAGATAGTTTCTGCAAGGTAATATATGCATAATACATGTGGTGAATTTTAATATAATTATTAATTTATACACATAAAAATCCCCTAATGCAAAATTAATTTTGCCTTAAGCTTTTCTGTATTTTTCCTAAAAGTATGGCCTGCATTTTTCATGAGCACTGAGCAGATGAACACATTAATACAAGGGCAGCTCCAGTTCTGCACCAGATCTCACTGTCACTTGTCCTCAGTACCCAACACTTGGCTTTAAAGTCTGAAGTATTGATTTGCAAAGGCCTCACATCAGCCCTAGCCTGTCAGAGAGGAAGGTGGTTGATCTGGGCTCATGGATAATTCATTCAGTCTCTACCTTTAAAACAAAAAAAACAGCCCAAGGTGTAAATAACAGTGTCTCTCTTACAGCGTGGATCTTGCCATGCCCCACTGCATCACCCATGGCCGGACATGGAGGACAAGACTGAGGGATCTGTGGGTGGGAACTGCGTGGTGTGGAACAGCTGCACGCTCAGCAGGGCTTAGTGTGCGCTCATTCAGACTTTGCTACGTGCTCCTCAAGGGTTCCCTGTCCTCCTTCAGACACCAACACTGCTTTTAAACTTTTGATCTCAGAAGAACAGAGAAGCAGCATGATGATTTAAAAAAAAGGAGGCTATACTTCATTAAACGGCACGTGCCTGCATAATGCCACATAATGGGGCAGCGTGTGTTCGTCTGTGTGAGCTGCTTTTACAGCCTGTAATTCTAAATGTTGTCTAGACCTCATGGTGTGTGCAGTGCATGTTGGAGAAACAGCTGCTGGCTTTGTTTTTTTTTTCTGAAAACAACAGTATTCATTTATAGTCTTAAAAAATTAATCTCTCAGCTTACCTTGTTAGATGCCTACTTAATTCATGAACTTCCATTTCAGAGCTTTTAAATTCATTAAGCTCCTTTCGAATGGCTGCCTGCAAAGGACAAAAAACCTCATAAATGTATAAATGAGAGAGATCAAAATAAATTCACTTTGTCCTCAAAATAGTGTATTAAAAGTAAAGCACATAGATAACATTATCAGAGAGAAAAAGACAACCATAAAGACTTTAAAATGTGAAAAGGAACAGAGATAAGCATGTTCTAAATCACATAAAGGGAAGAGAGATGCTTCGGTGGAATGGCTCAATTTGAAAACATATCACAGACAATGCAGGTACAGAACCCAATTCTGGCTTATTATGTAAACATTTACATGTACAAAATCCAAATTAGCACAAGCATGAGGGAAAAAAGAAAAAGTGCACTGCAATCTGTGAAACACTGTGATCTGTTCCAGAGCTGGACTGTGACTAGACTAGGCCCAGATCCTGACAGACTTGTGTTTGAGATGTCTTCTGCCTTTATTGGTCCTGAATTTCCTCAGGTGAAGTTACCTGAAGCAACTGAACTTACTCGGGAAGGAATGAGGGATACCTGGCTCCCTGCCCTCTACTCTGCCTGGGGCTGTGCCCCTCTGCCCTGCTCCTCCCTTCTGACCCAGCTGTGCAATTTATTGAACTGATTCAACAAATTAACCCAGCAGAAAACCTGCCATGGTGTGGTGGTATTCAGCCTCTGTGGCTTGTCTGTGAGCGAAAAGCAAACCAGGGGCATTGTCAGGAAGAGAAATATTGAAGAACAAAAAAACTGAGGGGGTGACTTGGAGGGACCCAGCTGCATGGTAAAGATGGTGCTCAGCACAAATGGCTCAAGTCCCAGGCCCAAAGTCAAGACCTCTGACAGCCCTGTGATATTTGTAGCTCATGAGTGGTTTCACTGGGAGCATTTGGAGGGGATGTACAATGTGTCTGCTGTGGCCAAACACACCCATGGGTCCAGGGTGTGTGCACTGCCTTTCTGTGTGATGCTGAAAACATCAGCATCAGAGGTGGAAAGGGGATATTCCAGTAAGTGGTATTTGTGTCTGTCAGGAATTTTTCTCAGTGGAGGAAATCTAAACCAATACGAGTAGCATGAGCCCAGAACAGGACATTCGCAACAGCCACTGATTCAGTCACCAACTACCTTTGCTTTGACAAGCCCTAAGTGATGGATTTTGCTAGTGTTTTTCTACAGAAAAGGTCCTTTTTGCTCCTTCTCCACAGCTTTGGTTTCTTATTTCCCTTAGAAGTGCCTGTCAGGTGCTGCCTCATCCATCAGGACAGAGTGATGGCTATGCAGCAGCTCCAGGGCTGCCTTCAGCACACCAATCTGCTACTGAAGTGACTGTGAAGGAGGCCACAGGGGCTGCTGACTCCTACAGGGACTGAGATCTATTCCCCCCTCCATCCCTTGTCTGTTGGAGAGATGCAAAAATGTCCTTTTCCTTCCCCTAAGAGTCAGACCTGCTAAAGACAAACTCTGACTGAAGGCAGTTCCCTTCACCCAGCACACAGAGCAAGATTTACTGGCAAACAGAAAAGCCCATTGCTAAAATCTGTTTTGGCAATAAATCTGGCCTGTGCTGACCAGTGAAGACAGCTATTGAATCACAGCTCTGGAAGAAAATAATCCTATATAGGATGATGCAGCTTTGTTTCAATTTGTCTGGCTATTTTTTCCAGCAGTGGACATAGTGTTGAGGAAAAGCAGGTAATCTGAATGGCAGAAATCAGAATACTGCCCATAGGACCCAAACAAAAAACAATCTATCTGCTTCCTTATGCCATAAAGGGCATTAATATTAAAATGACAAACATCTCTTCTTCTGATGGTGTTTTGCTGAGAAAAGGTTAATTTGAAGGACTTAACCCTTTTCTCTGACTACTGAACTTGCACATTCATTATAAAAAAAGTGATATCAAAGTCCTCTGCCTTAATGCTAAACTCTTTATTAGGTTATATTTAATAGTGGTATTTAATGCTTGTTTTTTTCAGAGACACAGGATGAGAAAGGACTTGTTTGGAAATCAAATCTCCATGCCCAGCTGAAGTTTCTCCATGCCTTTCATCCCAGACAGGGATCTCTCAAAGGCTGAAGAACCAGTTGGGAGATTTATTCTCTCCCTCATCTACCAATTAAGAGAATAAAATTAACTCAGTTGACTAATATCTTGTCAAACATGGTGAGGTAAAATGAGAAAAGCTAATTTAACCCAGTATATCATGGTCTATGGACAGTCCAGAGGAAATTTTTCTTTTTTTTCAGATCAGTTTATGCTACATTAACTTAACCAAAGCCAAACTGAAAAAAATCCCTCTATCAAGGAGGAGACCAATGTCACAAAACTATACAAGTCCTTTGGTTGAATTATACAAGTATAACAGGCTGTCCTTTGTGAATAAAACCAAGAGCAGCACAGATGAGTGGCATGGCTGGAAATTCTGCTAGTTCTCTAAACACTGGACATCATGCTCTCCATTGCTCAATGAGTGAATTCCATGACAAAGAAATAGTCAAGGCTTGAATTCAGGTATCTGAAAGTCTTTAAAATGACAAGGGCATCATAGAGTGACTGTAAGATTCATGACTGAATCACTGAGCCTCATAGTCCTTGCTTCTTATAACATTCATAAAATCTTTTAGATCTTTTTCCTGAGGTCTCATTAAGACCCTCAGCATATGACTGATATAATTTGCCAGCATTTTAATCCCTCTGCCATCAATGCCAACACCAGAGACACTGATTAGTGGAAGTTCCACCAGTGCTCAGAGGGCAGTGCCATCAATACCAAACGTGTGCTTTTTTTTCATCTGCAGGTCTTGTGTGATTTCAGTTCAGTGCTTAAAACACTCTGTGGCAGAAATCCTGAGAAAAGGCCCCTGTTGTAACACAGTAGAGAGAAGTGACCTGGCTTTGGAGGGATGGAGGTACCTTTGCCAAATTGACCTGCTGGCATTTTCACACCCAAGCCTGTCCTGTCCTGGCACAGCCATTCTGGCACACGCTCCTGTCTCACCGCTCTGCTACGTCTTGCCAGAGTTCTCAGCTGGCAGCATAATGTGGCAAACCCAAAACCAACCAACAAATACCAGGGCTGTCATTAACACCTTTCCTCAAGGGGCTTGGGATTCCTTCCCTGTCCTGGTTTCCATGCATATAGAAACCTTCTTGCCAAAGATTTATGCTTCAAACAAACAAACCAAGCTTGCGAATGGGAAAAAACCACAGGTGTGTTGGGAAGGGATGTCAGGTGGATGTTTACCCCTTGACAGCCATGGGACCCAAAGGATGCTGTTTGCCACAACGTGCTCTGGCTGTTCAGGCCATGGCTCTCCCAGAGTTGCCCCACTTACTTTGTCAGCGGCTGTGAGTCGTGTCCAGGGTTTGTCCGCCCTCCTGTCGTAGTCCTGCGCGTCTGCCACTTCCACGTAGTCGCTGAAGCGGATGAGGATCTTCCTCTCACGTAGCTCTTCTACTGTGGGCCTTTGACTCAGCTGCAGGTTTGAGGAAGGAGTGGAAAAAGACATCAGGACTTTGCTTTTTCCCTACAGAGTGCTGCTTGGGGATTTATTTTACTACAACCACTGTCACGGTAATAAGAGGGTTTGGACATTCCCAGTGCTTTGTTTCTATTGGCCTTTCACAGAACTGCTACCTGGGAAATGCCCTCTTGTTGTAACACCTTGAATATCATCTCACCTTGCTGCCAGAGCAGCCCACTGTTCTTTGGGAAGCTGCTGTGGCTGGAGACCCCAATTCCCAGCTGAGCTTGATCACCCTTGGCAGAAGTGAGATGTAACGCAAGAAAGTCTCTTAGCGCACTGATGTCCCAGGAAGAGACAAAGACCACAGCACAACTTTAAAACTACCTGCACAGGCTGTTCATTTTCCAGCCTTCTGCTGTGGTTGTCTGTAATTCTGCACTGCCTAGGAAGAGTCAGGCCAAGGCATGGAGTAGCTCCTGCCCTGAATTACGTGCAAAAGGTGAAAACCAACTTTCTTTACCATTCTGATATTCTGCAGACCTGTCCTTGTCTCCAGAAAAGGCAGGCAGGATGATTAGTGCTCATTGAACTTTTTGCTGTATTTATTGACAGCTGTGGTTTGTGTCACAGCATATTTGACTTCTAAAAGTTTCTGTTGCATGCTACAAGCCAAAAAAAAAAAGGCAAAGGTGGATTGTATCATGTCAGGAAAGTATCTTTATTGTTTCAAAGCATTTCTTTCAAATTCCACAGCAGAATAGGCACCCACAGTCAAAACTCCTCTTGAATCAGTGTGCTGATAGTCCACGTGTTGCTCAGCCAGTTACATGGGCAGGGACAGGAGATGGCTTTCAGGGATCAATTCTCCTTGGATGCACAGCATGCTGGTGAATGTCAAAAGCAATTACACAATTGTTTCTAAAAAAGGTGCTACACAAATGTGTGCATGTGGCGGTAGATTAGCTGAAAATTTTCACTGTTAGAGTAGAACACTTGTAACCAGGATATATCAGTAAAAATAATAGCCTGATAATAATTTCCTACACGGTGTATGATGCTCTTCTCACTCACTAGAAATAGATGTGTTTGAAATATTTACCCTTGTGAAGGGTGAAAGGCCTAAATATTTAATAAAATGCTTGAGATTCTATTCTGCAACATTATTTATGTTCCTAAATCCACCTTTCTTCCAAATTAAGTATCTCAGTTCCCTGCATGTCATCTTACAGAGAGAATTACGATCTAAAACAGCCAGGATACTAAGTGAAGGGTGAAAAAATCCCTCCTTTCTTCAGCATTTGAGTGGAGCTCCACTGCCCTATCCTGCATCTGGCTGTAAGCCCGTGTGCTTGTTCTTGGCACGGTTGGTTGTCTTTCTCTTCTCTTCTCTGTTTAGAAAAGATGATTGTGATGGGAGGTGGCAGTGGGGCTGCTCTCCTTACACCAGCATCCCTGAGCATGCACACACAAATTGGGTTCAAACACCTCATGTGCAGGTGGTCTGCAGAGCTGCACTAATGTCCTGCCTGTGAGATGCTCAGGAGAATGGGAACGAAGATGGAAAAAGATGCACTGACTCTTGTGCCAGTGCTCTGGCTGTGAAAGAGTCCTGAAATCCATGGCTGATATCACATAGTTCATGTGTAGCCATAAATCTGCATATATTTCCATATATAAATACACACGCACAAAATACATTCAGTACATTAAACCAAAGTGCCAATCTGATCATGCTAAGTGTAAAGAGAGAGACAACCACACTAAGTCATTTTCTAAAAGCCATTAATTAAAGCTACATTATTTGAATGGTTAACAAATTTCCCTGCCTTCTTATGCCATTGCAGAGATTTCCTGTGACCTTCTAAGTGTGAGGGTCTTGCAGTATCTTTGGGCTGCCCAGAGCTCCCTTAACTCTTGAACAGCTGGGGAAGCAGCTTTGCAGGACAGACTGTAAGCAGCCCACTCCAGGTGTCAGTTCAGTGTGTGTCCACGTTGAGGGCACAGCTCATCTGAGATCTCACCTTGCAGTTTATTTTTATGACCTGTGAGCTGTGGCCCCTTGGGTCTAAATTGCTTAATGCTACAGAGTCCTTCTCAAGCAACAACTGAGAAGGAGCTCTTCTAACAGGCAGAAAGAATAGAGCACATTCAAAAATTACAGGACAAGGACATGGCCAAGGGCACGATGCAATCGTCTGCACAAGGTGTGGTGCTGCAAGCAGGGAGAAGGGGTTCTTCATGAGTCGGACCCTTTTTAATTTACTTCTGTTAATGTCAAAGGGATGTACATGCATGAGTGTGTCTGGACTTTCTCTGTGCGCACTACCTGGGCATTTATATTTCTATTTACCTATTTGTGAAGATTTGGGAGCTGAGGGAGCAGGGTAATTCTATGGCGAGTGACTCATTATTTGAAGGTGAACCAGGGTAAAATTCCCTTTCAAAATAAATGGATTTGTATTAATGCAAAAGCACTAAATGAGGATAGGACCTCTCATGCCTTGTCACAGGAGGTCAAATTTTCTTCTCTATATTCTGGAGCACTGTAGATACAAATAGGCATTTCCCAGGCTTTGATACTAAGGCACTTTGGAAGGGAAGGTTTAGTAACACAACCCCCTTTGTCCGTGGCATGGGAAATGAAGCAAACCCAAGCACCACCACCAGGTAAAGTGGAGGGGGACTTACTCTTGCCAGTCTGGTTTTGGGATTTAGTCAAATGCAAAATGCTGAGTTTGCTCCATTTCAGTCACAAAGAGGCTTGTTGTCTTGGCAGATCATATTGCCTGCTCTGTTACTCGTTAAAATGTTATAGTTGTTATTTAAGAAAGAAATCAAGCTGAAAAATCCCAAACCCTAACCAGCAGCATACACAACCCCCTCTCTCCTCTGCTCCCCACCTTCTGCAGTAAAGACATAGAAGCAGGATGTGATGCAAGTGCCCTGAAGACCTTTCCCTCTGACTATAAATGCAGTTTATCCAAATTAGCCACTAACCTTTTTTTCTTCTCTGACCTTTCTCCTCCCTGCTGCCTCTCTCTCACCTCTCTCTGATGAGTCCCATCTCTCTCAAGAGTTCATTATTTTCAACAGCCTTTGCTGATGCAAGCCAGTGGAGGTCAGTTAAAGAAAAGCTTGAACATCTTCTAGCAAGGGAGACTTTTCCCAGAGAGACACTAGTGAACAGAGAGTTTAAATTGGACCAGGGCAGGAATTTAACTGGAGCAAAGATTACAGATTATTCCACGGATTTTAGGAAACAGCCACACCTCTTCAATTTGGTAGTCAGAGTTACAGCTCTGACAGATTTCATTTTGGAGCTAGACCTCTGAGAAAAATAAGCCATTGGCAGTGGGGGGATAGGAAGCAGTAAAGCCATCTGGGGATTGGGGAGCATGGTGCCATTTAAGAGAAGAGAAGGTAGGTAAAGAAGAGATCTTCTTCCACTTTGCAAGTGATTTGTTATGTGCTCTGTTAAACCAGGCTATGATTCTCTCTCTGTAATGGAAGTCCTCAGGGGACATTCAGGCCTGTGTTAATTGCCTTGGTGCTTGGCCAAGTTTGTTGTGATGCAGAGAGGATACATTCTTGGTAGTAATTCCTGGGGGCCCAGATCTCCCTGTGGATGTGACCCATCTGCAACCCTTCCAGAGGGCTTCTGCACATTAATATTCTTTGAATGGGCTGGGGGTCGAGACCAGTGCTCAGAGAAAAAAACGTTCCTAAGCCACATGTCCTTCTGCTCAAATGATGCAAGTCCATGTGCCCAAAGGTGCTCGGTGGGCCTGAGGGGCAGGGAGAGAGAGGGCAGGGGTGGCTGGACATCTCAGGTGACAGGCAAATATGCTCTCCCTCTCCTTCCTTGGGCAGGAGGGACACCAGCTACTGAGAAACTCAGCCAACAGCATGTGCCTCCATTTTGTTATTTGAATGGTAGCTATTCCTCACCCCAGTTAATGGGGAGCTAGATGAGTCTGAGAGGATGGAAAGTGCTAACAGGGGCAGCTCGCTATAGGTCACCTGATTTCTTTATAATTTTTTTTTTAGAAATTGCCTGTCCAGATGATGAATTCAACAGGATATTTATTGCTGACTTTAATAAGGCATCTAGACCTAGCAAGGTAATCTTACTTATTACAGCATGTCATGTTACAACTTATCATCATAACACTGTAGCAAAATGTCAGTGCTGAAGGAATTTTAAGAACAGCTTTTTTATGGATGGAGTGGGTTCTTCCCTTGGAATTGGAACGTTGCCACCAGAAAAAGTGGGGACAGTAGCAGTTTCTGTAGAGCAAGGTCAAAAGTCTCATCAGTGGCTTCTACCCTTCCCTTCTTACTCCCAACCACACAGGTTTACAAAAGAGGCAACATGGCAGAGTTTCCTTATGTTGAATTTACCCTGTGGGCATGTGTGTGCTTGAAAACTCAGTGCAAACAGAAAGGGCTGCTGGGCAACACACTTGCTGTGCTCAATTAAACTTCTGCTTGATCTGAGGTGTAAAATCCTTTGGTAATAAGACTTCAGTACAAACCGACAGAAGGAGTTTGCCACTCTGCTGTAAACACAACGACACATCTGGGACAGGCTCATGAAAGACACAGCTGGGGAATAACAACTATTTTTGCAGGATTCACTCGGTGGTTGGCATTTCTAGTTGTTATCTAAACCACTTGCACACTTTATTCACTTCTTTTCTCTAGCGATTTCTGAGCTTTTATGATGGTATGTTTGGTAGGTGAGAACAAAATCTGCTGTTAGATCAGCCCTGCAGTTCTTTCATTAAAATTACATGTGTCACTAGAACAATTTACAACAGTTTAAAAAGATGATCCAAATTAAACAATGCTAAGTTGTGTTGCTATCAACCTCAGAAGTGTGGGGGAGAAAAATCTTTACTAGAGGGGAAGCCAAAAAAAGACTAAAAGGTATGTGACCAAGAACAGGGGTATGAACATTAAAGAGCCAAATGCCAGGGCCTCGGACTGATGCTGCTCTCCCTGTTGTTCCTACTTAAAAGTGCAAACAAGACAAAGCAAGAAATCTCACAGAAAACTGCTGAGGTTTTAGGGAGCAGACACTGATGTGAAGCAGCGGCAGCCTGGGTGCTTTAGCTGAGCTGTGGCCTCTGACAAACAATTCCTGTGCTCGGCACCTTTCCTACAGGATAGTGGAGGATGGGAACTGTGTGGAGATGATGCCGGCTCAGCCAGCAAGCCCTCACTTCTCAGGCGGCACACTGGGCATGGGGAGCTGTGCTCTGTATCTATTATAGCCACTCCTCAAATGGCATCAAGCTCTGCATTGGATTCCTGCATGTGTTTACTCTTCAATGTACAGGGAAATTGAAAGCCTGGTAAAATGGTGTTTCCAGCCTTTGTGCAGAGCCTCAATCCCATGAAACATCTGCAATGCAGTTAGGATCTTTTCTTTCAGGCAGTGCTAAGAGGGAATGCAAAATCATCCCTGTCATTGTGGTCAGAAATATGTGTTTTACAAACAATATTATGGCTCTCTAGCTCCTGCAGACAACAGCAGTATCCCCCCACCAGTGACCAAGAATTCTACCTATTTACATGAACTGAGAATAAGGCATGAGATTTTTAACTATGGAAGAAAGCAATTCAGTTCTCTGAATGTAACCTTTTCACACATATTTAGAGACTTTTCCTTGTTATTATTTATACCATGAAAGTTGTGATCACATAGGTCAAAAAAACTAAGCCATCTAAAACTGTACAGAAAGAGAAAGGTGCTGCTTCACAAGTATGTGAGTTTTTTAGGGGGCTTTCTTCACCTCTGGAGATAGGAAATATATCAGTGGTGAAAGGAAGTTTATCTGCAATAGCAGGATGGATTGTTCACTGTATATGTTTGGGCATCTGTAGACATTTACGCCAGCTGCAAAACTGAATGTGTATCTCTAAAATGACTGTGCTTCAGTTTGAAGAGTAAATGACTTTTGAATCAAGCGATGCTGTTTTGTTTGTCCCTCCCTGCCAATACAAGATTGTTTTCTGTACTATACGCTTTTTTGCAAATGCTTGTCTCTATTTAGTTTAAAATGCCTCAACTGACAACCTCCCTTTCCAGAAAATGTTTAGCTTCCAGTTTTATGAGGGTTTTTTTTTTGGTGGAATTTTCAAATCCACATTGCTTTCACTTTGCTCTCTGTAATGGCTACAGAAGCCATTACATTTACAAGAAGCATTGGTCCTTGTAAATGCTGGTCTCTATCCTTCACTGTTCAAAACTCCTTCAGTTATGAAGACTAGATCTTGTTTTGTTCTGTTTGAAATGTTACCAGCAGAAGCCTGAAAAATGGATTGCTTTGCTCTCTGTGGACTTACACCCTGCAACATTGCTGATTTCTTTTAAAGATTTTTTTTCTTAAGACTTGTTTCACACTCTACTTTTGAAAATGGTGCTGAAGAAAAGGAAAAAGGCAAACAACTGTGCAGTAGGGAGAAAGTTACAGTAGTGTCATAATAGGATCAAAGTCGCTTCTCACCTTACGTGTTAATCTTCTCTTAATCTCTCGTTTTTCCTCCTGCTCCTCTTGCTCATTCCGGGCTGTAAAAGATTTACAAGGATCTCAGACTATGGACTCATCAGGCATGCACAGTTGGCAACAAAATAAGCCTTTCCATCAGTATATTAATGTTTCAGGACCTCTCTGATGCACAGTATGTCCCTTTGGGGCTGGTGAATGTCCTCGATCGGTAGCTACTGCGCTTCTTCACACGCTTCATAAAACATCTACAGCTTCCTTCCTTTCCCTGTGTTGGCACCTCTTCATGTGTGTCACTTTCTAGAAGGGCTGGGCAGCAAGCCAGCTCTTCAAAAAATGTTATCTCCCTGCCCACAGGCCTGGCGGCCTGGGGGGGCTCAGCTATGATATGGTCGCATTCTGCAAGGTCAATGGTTGGAAAAGAAACACATGCATTTTTTTTCCACCTACAGAATAACTTCTTGCAGCTACTCTTTGGAGATAATAGAAAAAACCCTTTGGAACAGAGGTGCCAGGCAAATCATGCAACTTTCCACAGCCTGAGCAGAGTTAAGGAGAGCGTTTCCTTCCATCACGAGCCTTCAAAGTATCACACTGGAGCATAAAAGCACATCCTAGGGCAATTAACTTCCAACATGAGGCCAAAAGACCACGTGCTACAAGTTCTTACCAGGGCGTGCCTCAACTCTTCTCCCTCAAGAGCACAATAACATTTGAGTACACTAACTCTTCTTCAGCTTAGGAGCAGGCTGTCATGCATTGTCTTTGCATTGAACTTTACCAAAAGTCCCTAAAATCCCAGGTTTCCAGGTACTCAGCTTCTTATCAGTTAGGATCTGTCTCCACTGCTTTGGTGATGGCTGAAATGCTCCTTACTCCAATCATGCTGGCACATAACAGGTGAGAGCAAACACAACTCGTCAGCTTTTCCAGTAAGTACTCTGTGCTCCTGCTGGGATCCAGTTTTTGCTCAGATAGGGCTAGCTCAGGCAGGAATAACTCTCTGCAGGGGAGATTATGGACCTCAAAGGCCAGCTGAGGATAGGTGCCTTGATTTAAATTGTTAAACTTCGGACTGAACTAAACTCAAGGGGGAATCCCACGTTCCCCTCTGCTGATCCTGCAGATGGAGCAGGCACCTCCTGCAGAGAGGCAGTAACAATCCACCAGCCATAGCTTCTTCAGCTGTGAGAGCACGAGCCAGCACTCCCACTAGAAAACTGGGGCTTTCCCCTCACAGAAATGAGAGCTAAGGTTTAGAGACCACAGAAGCCTCTGAGCAGGTGAGGAGGGCTAGGCTGGAAGCCAGGTTTCTCACTGCTCAGGACAGTGTGTGATGGTGCTGTCACAACTGCTCACTGACCTCAGCAGGACTGGGAAATCTCCACCGAAGTGGACAAAGAACCTATCTATGGTATGATGTTTCACTCTACACTTCTGATCTTTAAGTGCCATTTTACCCAAAAATACTGCTTATATTTTCAGAAGGAAGGAAACCAGGAGGGGAGTAAAAAGAACATAAGACAGCAGGGAGTCACACCTGTCTTTTTAAGTGATCACTGGAGTACCTACACCGATAAATGTAATTTTCCTCTTTCAGTGGTTTCTGTCCCTACTGGGCTGGATTCTCTTCTAGCAATTGATCCTCTAGCAATTTTTTCCTTCCCCTTGTGTCTCAAATTTGGTGGAGTCGGTCCTGCAAATGCCTGCTTTCAGACACAGCACTAAAGAGAGTCCACACAGAGTGAGTAGAACTGCAAGCAGCCAAGGAGTTGTGTATAAAACTTAGTTATAGCTATTCATTTTTGTCCTCACTCTCAGCCCAGCCACCCACCTTCAGAGACAGCCAAGCAGGCTTAAGACTTCAGGCAAGTAAAAGCTGGAAAATAAGAATACATTCTCCTTCCAAACTAGAAAGTGACTTTGTTTTAGCTATTTCTTTGAAGTTAAGTCATGCCAATCTTCTGAAGCTACAGAACTGATGCTTTATTTTATCTTATGTGTTCAGGGGATTCTCTGTTTCTCTAAACTGTCAGGGTGAGTGGCTGGGTGTAGGTGCAATTTTCATGCCTGACTTCTGTGCCTGCGTGAAATGTCCCCCAATACAGTTTGAGTTATTCAGAGCCTACCTAACCATCATTTCTGTGCGGAATTTATGCCGCGCTGAATGTGCCAGGCTGACAACTGGACTACTTTTATCCACCTGTGAGGTGGCACAGGGGTGGTGCATGATGGGGGATTTGAGGCATCCTTCCTTATACACTTGGACAGCAAGAATAACTGCAAAGTGTTCTTTAGTCTTCAAACTAACCCTGCAGGTCTGGACTCCTCCCACTACATGCCTTTGACCTAAATATGAGTCAGTGAATGGAATATACTTCAGTGAAGGACCCTACAAGAACCAGTTGTCTCTGCTCTGTTTCCTTGCTGTGGCTGCTGTGATCTTACTTATGCTATCAGCAAGCAGTGGAACTTGGCAATGGATGCTTTGCCCTTGTAAAGATAACTCATAATTATTGCAGCAGCACAGAGCTAGGAAACGTTCAATTCATGTATGAAGACTGGCTGTCCAACCACATTTTGCCTCATTTTTTCCCATCAGCATGGGCAGTAATGCAGTTACACATGTAATAGGAACATCGTGGTACCAGACATGACATTTTCACCTGGGATATTTTGGCTTTAACTGCAAAGAAAATCCTGTTTAGTCTGCTCGAGAGCTTGGTAGGTTTTCTTTTGTGTGTGTGTGTGTGTGTGCTCTGAGCTGGGCTTTTGCAAATTGCTTGACCTGCTTATGCAGAGAATTTAGACTCTTTTTATTATCACTCCCTAAGTCTCTCTTTCCTGACATTCCATTATATTTATTATAATTTTCCATCTCAGAAGTCTAGGGGAAGGGGACAAAGTGATGTACAAACCAGAAAATATTTATATTTACTTGTTTAAGGGTAGAGCATTTTTATGCTTTCTTTTTTAAATTATGTAAGTATTTTAATCTTTTTCTTTCCTGCTGTGGTTCACCAAAAGTTGGAATGCCTTGGAAATACTACATTACTCTTTCCTGTAAATTGGAAGCTATTTGTCTACCAAGACACATGTTTTGCGGCAGATCTGTGCTAAAGCGAGCTACAAAAATCCCATTTAGGAAATACAATATGGTTCTGGATTCAGGGTAATATTTTCAAACATCCATGTCATTTAAGAGCCTTTATTCAATTAAAAAAGAAACTGATGTTACCCAGGGGGTAGTTCCTCTGAAATGTAAGACATCTTTAGGGTGCTCTGTGACTGCTGTGCTTGGCAACCTGACCTTTAGGAATGTCTGCAAGGCACCCAGTGTTGGAGATGCTGCTCTCTGCTGATGCTGGTTCAAACACTGCTGGTTCAAACACAAAACAGGTGCCCAAGACCCCACCTTCCCCAGTGCCAGGGCAGTGTTTGCTGGTCACACTCCAGTGCCAGGTGGTGCCTGATGTGTTTGTTCATAGGTCCCAGATGACAACATGAGCTGCCAGAGAATTGGCCTCTGTCCCTCTGCGCCTGAGCCTGGCATCAGTCACGTCGCAAGTTCCCCCTTCTCCAGCTGTTCTGCTATGCCCCTGTGAGGCAATCACATCTGGATGTGCCAAATATTTCCCCAGGTTCTGCCCCTGACTTCCTCCAGCAGACAGTCACTGGAGTTAGAAGTAGACAGCAGGAGCACAGTTATTAAGAGAGGGCTGGTTCCCAACAAATGGCTTTTCTGGCAGCCTCAGGCTCGCTCGAGCCTCTCTGCTGTCCAGTCTTTTCTCCTCTTTGCATTGACAGTGGTGTCTCTCTCTCTCTATCTGCCACGTGTAATAACATGAACAGATGAAAAGACCCTGTTGGGCATTACCATGATCATTATTTTGCTAAGAATTTGATTTTGAAGCATTTAATAAATGAATTCTGCTGATTTTCAGGGAATTAATCTTCTGCTGCCACGTTTTTATGATTCTGTACAATGCGGTTATTCGAACAAAAGGTGAATTATGGACCTACCTAAGGAGACATTATGTATAAGGTACCATTTAGGAATACTTTTTTCTGTAGTAATTTTTGAAAATTTTCCTGGAAATATGTATTTACTAACTTAAAAGGGGAAGAACTTGTTTCTTTTGTTTTCTGTTTCCAAAGTAACAACAACAATTAGATAAACAGGTTTTTTGGTTTTTTTTAATATTCAAACCACCTCCATGTGAGCAAAGAAACTGTTATTTTCTTCCTGTCCATTCATGAGGTTATGAAAGTTGGACTCAGTCCAGCTTCCCTTGAAGTCAGTGGCAATGTATCTGCTAACTTGGTTCACGATTTCTAAATGGTATTTTGTCCCTTTAAAAGATGACATGCCGAGGATCTACCAGCAAATTTTTGGCTGATTTAAAGGAAGAGTTTCAGGGGAACATTTCAGGGAAATAACCCTGAGTCACACTGGATTCTTTTTTTAATTGAATAAAGGCTCCAGCTAGAGTAGATTGCTGTGAAGATTTTTAGGAAAACTAATCAAACTATGCCCTAATGTCTTTACTAACTTACAATGGGATGCTCATCTGTATGTGCTGCATCAAGGAGGCTTTTCAGGATGACTGACCCCCTGCTTGGAATGCCATTCAGCATCTGGGTTTTTTTCTTCATAGGTTGTTTATTCTTGTAAATTTACTGACTCTGATTTTAAAGAACTGTTTCTGCAGATCTAGATGTTATTACAGACTTCTACGCTTATTTGCACTTACGATGCCCTTTATTATTTTAAATTATTATTAGTGATGCTTACACAGAATAATTGATGTTCATAAAAAACACCAAATGTACATGAAATCTAATCCAAATTATCTGGCTTCAGGGTAAATGTTAGCAGAATCAGGACTTACGTTTCAATATGTTCCTCTGTTCCAATTCTTCAGCAGTTGGCCTCTGGCTCAGTCGTCTGCGGAAAAAGTCCAAGATCAGTTTTTGGACCATATCATATTCTCCTCAGTTCTCTGTCTTGAAGAGTTACTTTGGAGTGTGAAAGGCAGAACAGAAAGCACTGACACTGCTCCATTATGTACTTGGAATGCCCAGACCATGCGTGACACACACCATGCTTCGCTTTCGCAGTTTCCTCTGTTTCCAACCCACGAAAGACAAAATATGTTATGTCATCATAGGCATGACTCTCCCACCCCTACCCCAGGCAGAGCTGCTGAACGCTAAGCCACACAGATGTCTCCACTTAATTTCCTTCCTTCCATGCCTGCTTCCTGACTTGCACAAGTATTTCTAGCTAGGATCCAGCTAACCCTCTCGCTGCCCTCTCGCCAGCCTCCTGACTGCGCCCCGTTTGTTCACACAGTTTGAACACACAGACACAGTCCACAGAAAAAACAAGAGACTCTTTGGCAGCACTGAGGGCAGAACAATAGCAGCCCTCCTCCTCCTCACCACACTCACTTCCCTCCTCCTCCTCTTGTGACTTTTATTAAATCCTATGTTGAAGGATCAGTGTGACTTGCTAGTCAACCTGTACATAACAGGGTCACAAACCCCACAGTCTAATTACAAATGGGGACTCTGTACATAGGAATGACCTGAATATTCAGAATACAAAGCAGGCACAAAAGGGTCTTTGCAAAACAAAGTGAACCAGAGAGATGACATCAGAAGTCAGCACTGTTGGGCATCCTCATACTCTTATCTGAGTCAATGGGAGTTTTGTCAGTGATACCAATGACAGGACAGAGCCTTTTCTTCCTTCAGACTTGGTCATTCAGAGACATTTCCAACTTGAGGGCCCCAGTCTCTGCCAGCTGGACCACTTTCCCTGCACATTACTGATAGGCACTGATAGGAAATGATAAGAATGCTGCATGGCTTCATCTTCTGCAATGAATGTTCCCCTGACCCTGGGCACAGCAGCTCCCTGAAATGGAGCTGGGTCTGCAAGGCTGGACGAGAGATGTCTGACAATGGCTCCTCACCAAACAGGGGCTAAAGCTGCTGCTGCACACTCATCCCCAGCCTTCTCCAGAGCCAGGAGCTCATGTGCGTGTCAGTTCAAGGACCCTGCCCCTCACACTGTGTGCGGAGCACAGGGCTGAACAAAGCAAATGCAGCGTTTCTACCAGCAGAGGTGATACCAGCCATATATCCTTTGGGGGCACTTCACACCATGAAAACAAAGCAGCAGAACATAGCCCTATTTCAGTGTAGAATTTGGAGTCAGGAGCTTTGTCCCTTTCTCATGGCAGATTGAACATTTATCTCATTAGAAAAGTGTTAAAAGGGACAGAAACTGATCCTTAATTCAGAAGCAAAGAATGTCTGCAAAGTACTTTGAAGACAGAAAGTGCTATTCAAATGCTTGCCATTACCGTCTTTAAGATACAGTAGCTGTTGCTAATGGGAGACTTTGCCTTAGGACTATGAAGCAATTAAAACTACTTCATTTCTAGCAGCACATGAGAACCAAAAAGAAAAAGTTGCCACTTAGCCCCACCATGTGTGTCTGCAGGAACTGTGTTATAAATGTTTTTAATCCCTTGCACCATTATGCTCTTCAAGAGGATGGATCAGAGGGATGTTCAGGATAAACTCCAGCCATCCAGCATGTGGATGGCTTCTACAGAAACACACATCATAGTAAAAGGAGAAAGAAGAAAAAGCTCCCCAAAAGGTCCTCCCCTTTCCAAGAAAACAGGGATTGAAGGACTCAGACAACTGTTCTGTCATGAACAGTTCACACCAGGATGTTTCTAACAGAAGGCAGAAGTTTTATCTTCGTACAGAAGTGATTTGCAACAAGGATCAAGTCTTCCATGTGTTCAGTGAGGTATCTACCATGAAGTATATGCATTTAAATTAAGCTTTTACTCCATGTTACCATGTCATTGCTTCCACACAAGACGACAGATTTCCTCCAACTATGCCCTTGTTATTATATGCATCCTCTACTCCTGTGCTGCTCAGGACCTATAGACCATGGGATTCTTCCCCACACTGTCTGGTAGGGCCCCTAGTGAAAGCCAGCCAAGGATACCCATGTTCCCCATCAAAAGTCAAATTACTTTGTAGAGCCCATTATCCACCCTTTTCAGTCTGCAGAGTGCTCCTGCCTAAATGGTGACCACTATTTTTAAGTGATGCACAGCAGAAAAAGCCATGACACTTTGGATAGATTCATTCACTGATTATCAATCACTTCTGGAGTTTTATAAACCCAAGAATTTTTAATAATATGACTTAGGCAGTAGGAAAAGCTAAGGTATCCTTGTAGTGGAACAAAATCTTAATTAGTCCTTACAGTGCAAGTAGTAAAGCAGCACTGGAGGATGAAGAAGGTCATGAATAGAAGCTGTGGAGATTCCTGGCCTCCAGTACCACTGTCTGCTTTCATCTCCATGAACTGCTGTTATATTCCCATTACCATCATCCTTTGGGACTGACTGAGCCTGATCCTACTCCATCATTGTAAGTCCCTCCTTGATGAACTCTTCAAACAAACCCAGCCCCTTCCACAGCCCTTCCCTTCCAAGCTCTCACAATTATCTCTTTTCATGGTCTCTTGCTCATTTAATTTAATTTCTTCTCATGCTGTTACAGTGACTTCTACCCCCCAAACTATCAGGGCTTTACAACCACCTCCACCAGCTCCTCAGAGCAGCACCATTTTAGTTCTTGTTTCTTGCCTCCTAACTTCTAGGTTTGCCAGATGTTGAACAGCTGTTAACATCTCTGTCACTCTTGGAAAATATTGATACTAGTTACAGATAACGTAAATCAAGAAACGCAAGCAGCTCTTGCTTTATTACTATGGCTGCAAAGACATGTTTTTTTCTTTCACACTAAATTTCAGTACATCATCTCCAGCATACAGCTCTGACCTTGGCAAACACCTGTGGCGACAGCTCCCCTCTTCTGCCTTCCTTCCTGTGCTGCCCAGCATAAAAAGTTGTTAATGAAGCCCACCTAGCTTGCAGAGGTTGATTTCAGTGGTTTGATTGCTGGCTTGCTGCTGTGCCTTATTTCATTTAACATCACAGGGGCTGCATAAGGCAGTCAGGAGGCCACAGGTCAGCAAAAAGGTGTCTCATTAGCAGCACAATCAGAATAAATGGGAGAAAATGGAAGTGAGGAAGGAACCTGGTGCCATGGCAAAGAACGGATCTGCTTGTGCAGACTGTAAGGATGGAGTGGGATGTGTGCTGCTGCTGTTGATCAGAAAGGTAACTCCAGATGTTTCATGAAACTGAGTGCAGGTGTCTAACCAAGGAACAGGAAAGACAGACCTTAACAAGTAACCACCTCTAACAGCACTTTCTGTATTTAAAATCCCTTGTGTGAACATGCCTGACCTTCACTGTGCCATCCATACAGCTTTGCAATATCCTTCGGGCATTCAAGAGGACAGGAAAGCTTTTTGTAATTTGTGCTTTACAGTGTATTGCTTGGTTTATACTTCATATGTTTTTGCAATATTGATTACAACAGTTTTGCAAATACACTGTGACAAAGGTTTTACTACAAAGGAAACCTTCGTACGATTTATGGTGACATAAGGAAAGCCTTGCTAGGATTTCACTGAAAAAATCATATCCAAATGAGACTGTCCATGAAAAATAAAAAGTTTGCTCACATTTACAAAGATAAACTTGACAGCAAACCAATTTTCTGAATTAATTGCCTGCATGATCAAATGCATCACACTTCTTGTGCTAGACAATAAGAGCTGAGCAGTTCTTCACAGTGTACACTGAGGCTTATTTTGTTGGGTGTTTTTATTTTTTTGTTTGTTTGCTTGTTCTTTTGAATTTGCTCTGGGCTGGACTGGTCACATTATGGCAGAGAGTAGGAGTTTGGGGCCAGAAAGGACAATCATGCAAAATCAGTTGCTGTAGATCTAAAATATTGGCTGGTGTGGGTGTAATCTCTTCAGGAAGCAACAGGAAAGAAAGGCAGCATTTTCGCTGATGGATGCTACTGTTTGGAGCCTCTCTAGCAAACTGAGAACTCAGAATGAAAAGTTTCTGCTCCATGTGTCAAGCGTTCTGCAGGAGCAATAAAAGGAAAAACATCTCCTTGGGCACAACAAAACACTTAAATGAAGTACACAGTGATGCTTACCCTGCTCTGCAGTGTGGCCATTCCCTGAGGGCTCTCAGGACAGTAGCCAACCCGTTGTGGGGCCTCGGCTCAGATTTTTGCAGCCCTTTGTCTGGAAGCACCTTTGAAGCAAGATGCTCCTGGCTGCCTAGGCTGTCCCCTACCAGGAATCATGGGTTTTCTCTCCTTGACCTCTTGTTTTGCTGTGGATGAGCTCCAAGAAAAAGCTGATTCATGCCATCCAGCTTGTTATGTGAACGGGATGATGTGGGATATGTGTTTTTTGTGCACCAGGAATTAATCTTTGCCTCTGTGCAGAGGACAAGAAAATTTAAGAGCCTAGTGTGGGGTCATACGCAAGTATAATGGCTGAATATAATACAGGGCTTGCCGGAAAATGATTCCCCACACACTTGCCAGGCTTATTAACTGTGAGTGTTTGCAGACACGAAAGGCAGAACCTAGCAGCTCTCCAGTGCTTGAATGGTGACATCTGGTGTGTGTGACCCATGAACAGGACTGGTGGACATGACAGGGCCCACAGCAGTATGATGTCTAGAATATCCCCAAGGCATCTCTGAGCCAAGTCATGCTCACACAGCTGTTCCTCATGACTTAAGCCACCCTGATGTAAAATAACTTCTGAGCACAGCGGAGCGTAACCTCTGGAGCAACTCCTGAAATTATTCTGTACGTGAAAATATCTTTAATCAGCTGCAACTGGGCGCATACTACCCTAGGCACTGCTCTAACAGAGCAGTAAATCTGAGCTGGGCACATGAGAAACCAGCTGCTACAAAGAACTACTTGTCACATTGCTCTTTAGCTGACATGAATGAGCGTGACTGAAGCCAGTAGAACTGCACTGATTTACATAGCAAAATAAGTCCACATGAGGAAAATTCAATGGGAGTAAAGAGTCTTAATTTACCTCGCCTTTCCCAATAATAATAATGCTGATAGCAAAGCAGAATTGATGAAGTAAAGGCTATCAGGGGCTCTTTGCACTCCCATGCCACATAGAGAAAATTTAGAGAAAAAGGGAGGAGAAGAAAATCTTGTATTTGCTTCTACCAGTTAACTGTTAGCAGAGGGCAGGAATGAAGTACCTCCTTTCCTTACATCACTGCACAATAAGCAAATAATCATTGTAAGCCTGGAGGTTCACTTTCTCTGAAGTGTCAGCCCAGATATTCCCAGCCAGACTGCAGAGTCTACAGAGGACTGTCATTCTCCTAAACAGGATTTATAAAATGGGATTAAATACAGTTTTATCAATGAGTGAATAAACTGAATGCATATTAAATAGAAAATCCCTACCCAAAGAAGCAAGTGTAACAGTTTTATACCAAAAAAATTCTTGTACTAGAGTCCATTAAAATGTTGGCTAATCTGTAGGATTATCACTTTCTTTAA
This sequence comes from Aleadryas rufinucha, assembly GCA_013397815.1. NCBI lineage: Eukaryota > Metazoa > Chordata > Aves > Passeriformes > Aleadryas > Aleadryas rufinucha. Next base: position 539,633 of record VZTH01014960.1, on the reverse strand, counting down.
GCTCACTCATAGGTAAGTCTGACAAGTCTCCTGGTATCAGTCATGATAATACGCTTTATAACTCCTTTTCCTGAGAAATTAGAGCAATAAAACCATAAGGAGTATTTGCCATGATTCAGCTGTCATGTAACGACTGTTCTCCACTTCCCTGTTGATTTAAAATATTTAGCCTCTGGGAGATGGTGGTGCTTCTGCAGCTATAAAGAAGCCTGTGGCAATGACTAAAGCAGACCAATGTGGGCAGAGATGCCTGTTCATCCCTAGGAAAATGGGTGAAGCATCACTGTGACAGAATGTAGCACAGAACTAGTTAGACAATTTTGGTAGGAGGTGTTTGCTTTCAGTGAAAATCTAAAATACTGCCAAATGTCAGTTGAAGATAAAAGTACTTCCTGACGGTGCCTTACTGGCAAGGTACTACTTCTGCCTTAGTATCCCAATGTGTTCCCCGGACTGGACCATTTGGTCCAGGATAGCTACAACAGTCCCATACCCTGAAGGAGAGAGGCAATGCTTTTGCTCTTGCAGTGTTAGTGCACTGCAAGAAATACAGAACAGCCTGGAATGTGAGCCAACCAAATTACAGTTCCCGTAACACATCTGCAGTTGTGTTTCCAGCTGGGCTCTACAGGAAAATCAGATTTACAACTAAAATTATTCAGACTTTAATTCAGGCTCTAAGCAGTCATTTACTACCTCCCAAAATTATCCTTATCCCCAACTTGATTTTGTGTTGAGAAACAGCTTCAATATAGACTTTAAAGCTCCGATTAGTCTAGATTGCAGTGAGGATTTCTGGGAAAACTAATCAGCAAATTTTCTGCTTGCTCAAGCATCTGTGTATAATGAAAAATATAACCAAGCTGGCCCTTTGTTTAAAACTCTTAAAACTGACCAATTTGTTTTCCCATTCTTCAGATCATGTGAATCTATTCTTGAGTCATGGCTCAAATGATGCTGTTTTTTCTGTTTCAGCTCACTGAGGGATTGAATGATTATGATCTTGATTTATTCTTTGGAAAGTTACAAGCTTCCTGAGAAAGAACTGTCTGCCCAGAGTAAGTCTCCTGGGAAAAGAGAATCATATTCAAAATGTAGATTTCAACAATTCATTAAGTTTGCATAAGGTTAAAATCTCATTCATCATCTATGGAAAAAAATTCTTTAAAATACCCCAATAAAACAGAATTATCCTGGGCCATGAAGTCTGTATTTCGTTAAAAGAAATAAAGCAATGACTAGACAGCCCTATAACTCTGACTAGAAACAGTGTGAATAATGACATACCCAAGTCATCAGTCTTCCATCAGACCACTATCACAATGCATACACCTGCATTTTCCCAAGGAATCACTTCATTTCTTTTCTAAAGATGATGCCAAGCAGTGATAGACACACAAATTCAGATTTTGGTCCCCTATTCAATAGTACTAACTGCTAAATGCCTACTGGTTTATGGAACATTGCAAGATCATGCCTCACACCTCAAGCTTTAAATTGGGCCTCCTCTGTTTCATTACTGTGATGTTCCATTAATGTCAAAGCTCTCAGCCAAATGCTGGCTATTCACATAAAATATGATCATGTAAGTTTAAATGATTTTAAAAAAAGAGACATGGCTAAATTAAGATAGTTATACCACATAAGCTTTGCAGCATTATTTCTCCAATCTCTTATCCCTAGTCCCAAGAACAAAATATCCAACAATTGCAGTAGGAAACAAAGAACAATCTTTTTTAGAAGAGGGAATTTACTATGTATCTAATTCAAGAATGTATTTTTGGAACAATAATAATGGGATATTTTTGTGTACTAGAAATCCAGAGGGAGAAGTGTACTGAATGCTTTAGGTTGAAAACCTAAAGCATGCCAGAAAAAACAGATGGATGTTAGGACCCATTGTAATAGAGAAAAAAATGTTCTAAAATGTTAGCAATTGTCCTTCTGTTGTCTATACAGCATTGTGAGAAGACACTTGCTTCACCAAATGTAATAATATTGAATTAAAAGCTGATTCTACAAAGCTACCGAGATCATAATTCACAGTTCAAGGTCAATCTATGAATGACTTGAGCAAAATGGCACCAAAAATAATCAATCTGAGCTGAACAGATATGCTTGCTGTCTACAGGCATTATTGCATGGTTTGTTTTAAAATCTCTTCTCTCTATGGTAATGTTGTTTTGTCTCTGTGAACAAACATACAGCAATGAATCTTTAAAGATATATTTTTGAAGTAAAGATCTAGAACCTGAACCTTTGGCCTTAAGGTTTAGTTGCCTTACAACTCAGAGCAAGTTTTTTTTTTTTCTGGTTAAATACAACATTGTTTTCCTCCAAACACTGGTTTTCGAAGGCTTCTCCTACCAGCTTCCGCACTTACTCAGTTTTGAGGTGGAACCTTGTATTTGGAAGATCTGTAGGAGACCAGATCACCACTATTATATTTGCAAAGGTGTCCCCAGTCTCTTGTGTGTGTAGAGTTTCATGGAGCATCCTATGGACCACCCTGCCAAACAACAGATCTGAGGTGGGGGCCCAGACCCCTTCAGCTCTGTATCACCCAGCCAAGTCAGCTGTGACCGGAGTTGTGATACCACCCCTGGTGTTTTTAGCAACTTGGATCAAACAAATCTGGGATGTCTCTCAAGTTTCCAGCACAGAGGTGCTTCTTACCATAAAAGTTATACTCCTAAAAACAGAGCCATCTCCAAGTGTGAGCCAGAAGAGCAGAACCCCTTTCTCTGTCGGAATTTTCCCCACCCTGGCTCCTGATGCTTAGGGAAGCTTGGATGTTGGAACATATTTCATATAGGAATAAAGCAGTTATTCCTCTGTGTATGTGGCATGGCCTTGGGATGGAGACAAAAACCAATGCTTTAGGTGGGAAGATCTGTGGAACCAGGGAAGAAAACATGGAGGGAGGCTGAGGGATGACAATGGAAGTACAGCCCCACTCCCCAAAGCTCCTCACCTAAAGCCCCAGTGATCTTTCCCAGCAACACTCTCTTCTAAGGACCCTCTTCTGAGAAATCTGCTGTCACAAACCTAAATGTAACTTACCCTGAGGAGTAGCTGCTGGCTCTGAGGAAAGGTTGAGAGCTGAAGCACGTAATGGAGGAACCATCTTCCCTACATTTAGTTAGCTTGAAGATCAAACCCTCTGACGGGCCTCTATGGACCACAGTGACTGCATGGTGTTTATCTATGGACCACACTGACTGCACACACACGACCTGGGTATTAGCAGGTGTGTTACACCTCTAGCACTGCCAATACACAATATGTTTAATGAAAAAAGCAGCAGCACCTTATCTTCTTATTCACATATGCACTAACACAACTGTAACCCTTAAATATCAAGCCAGGGACAATTTAAACATGTAAGCAAATAAACCAACTTTGCTTGACAGTCCAAGTAATCTGTGACCAATCACAGAAAATCTCAATCCAAAATGTAAAAAGCTGTTCATTTTAAGGAAGGAAATCTGGGTGGAGAGCTTCATCAGCTTGCTGATGTCAATCTCAACATATACATGGCCAACTTGATAAAGTCTCCTCTGTTACTACAGCAGCTACAGACCACTCAAAAGAGAGGAATTACTGAGGAATTACTCAAAAATTCCTCACTCAAAGAGAGAGGAATTACAATAGAACGGATTGGGTTGGAAAGGACTTTAATGATTATCTAGTTCCAACCTCCCTGTCATGGGCAGGAACACTTTCCACTAGACCAGGTTGCTCAAAGCCCCATCCAACCTGGCCCTGACCACTTTCAGGGATGAGACAACCCAAGCTTCTCTGGGCAACCTGTTCCAGTGTCTCATTACCCTCACAGTAAAGAACTTCTTACTAATATTTAATCTAAACCCACTGTCTTTCAGTGTACAGCCATTCTACCTTGTCTTGTCACTACATGCCCTTGTAAAATGTCCCTCTCCATCTTTCTTGCAGAACTCCCTTTAGGCACTGTAAGGCTGCTCTAAGGTGTCCCTGGAGCCTTCTCTTCTCCAGGCTGAACAACCCCAGCTCTCTCACCCTGTGTCACATAAACTCCCTGACCATATTAGTTTGTCGTAGACCATTTTACCAGTGCCAGCATGAAGAAGGGCAAATAAACAATAGTGCAGAAATAAAATTCATCTCCAAATAGGCACTTTACACTGGTAATGTCAAAAAAAAGCAACTTACACACTTTCTGCTAAATGAATCAAAAGCTAAAATACTCAGTGACTTGCAGCAGTCACAATATAGGAACTCCAAATAAAAGCTTTTATAGCAGAAGTTGGCAGTGTTAGCAATTCAAACCCATGATAATTCAGTTTCTAGTAGAAAAGATGCATAGGAAATAGCATGGTGCCCATACATTGTCTTGTTATTGAAGTGGAAAATTCCTGGAAGTGAACAAATTTGAGAGCTTTAAGAGTGACTAACTATTTTGTGACAGAGGGATTTAATATCCCCAGACTGCGATTTCGGATCCCTAGACTTCATAACAGGCAGGTGATAAATAGCAGTAACTTTTTGCAAAGGGCTGTGCCTAGAATTTTCACTTGAAGATTAAGAATTAGGACTGTCTGAAATGTTTGTGACAAACACTAGAATTGCTGGACAATTGAGTTCTAGAAGGTCAGAAACTATCTGCAAGGTGAGGTCAAACTTAGTGAGTAGTTTCAGCTGAAAAAAACAACTCACTAGATACACTTTTCTTAAAAATAATAACATTTAAAAAGCATTAAAAATGCACTGGACAGTATTTAATTCTGACCTGAAATACTAGTTTTCAGTGTGTAATAAAAAATTAATGATGCCTGTACTTGCTATTTTTAGTCAGTTTTCCCTACTGCACTTGTTAATTATTTTGTTCCATTTGAGTACCAAATACAAAAAATCCCTTATTCAGCCAAGTCCAGTAGACACAACTCTCTCTCCAGTAACTGCTACAGTGATTCCAAGCACAAAGGATTTGTGGATTACAATAACTCTCCCTAGCACCTGCGATGCAGACTTCAGTGCAGGAGCCTTGGTCATTCCTCACCATTTAATGTGATAACTGCTGGTCAGACCGGGTCTTTGCATATGTTTTACAACATTGATTCTTTTGTATCTGCATCACCAACTGCACGTTAATTTTTTATCTTTTTAGAGAATGTCATGTTTCACCACCCTATCCAGAGATTTGCCCGTTGTACAAATTCCCAGCTGGTGTGTATTTAACACCTTCACTGCCAGAGCCTACTTCTGCCTCTATGCATTAACAAAGGCCAGAAATAATTTTAAAATCCTAGCATCTCATAGAACATCAATGAAAACATGTTGTACCAGAGAGAGAAAATAGCAAAAATGTCTAGCTTTAAAAACAAAACCAGAAGAAATAATTTACTTGATTAAAATTAAAAACTCCATGCTTTAGGAAACTGTGTATTTATTATTTTGACAAGATAATAGATATGATTATTTCACAGTTATATCATCGCCTTTAGGTTCATATCTAGTGGCCTAAAAGCATGACAAAATATTTTTTACTCAGGAGAATTCTTGTCCCATCTGCCTTTTCTTCTCTTGAAGTTACTGAGATGCACATAATTACCTGGAGGCTAAATTTGGACCAAAAAGCGATAAGCTTTTTTTCTGTTTTTGCTTTGTACATATTTCCACAGCAAAACAAATGGAATGCTATAAAGAGGCTTATCACATCAAATAGGGAATTAGCAGCGGGAATCAATAATCTCCAAAGTAACAAAGATCCTATTTCCAGGCAAATACTCTTAACTTCAAAATAAACAACCACCCCCTTGTGAAACAAAAGCCTTCCATAGGGACATTCAAACCCTCTGTGCTATGCTGAACAGGCTGCAGCCTTTCTCTTTGTCCCCTGCATAGTGTGACATCAGCTTTTTACACTTTCTCCTGGAAGTTTTGAGGGCTCAGTTCACCCCCTACTGAAGTTTCTCCACTCTCAATTTTCTGCCTAATGTCAGGTGCCTTGTACTCTTGCCTGCACATTCCCCTGTTCCACCTGACACATTATCAATGTGAAAACCTGCTTCATCACCACAATCTAGCTGCTGGGGTGATACCAGTATTCTTTAGACTATTTTTTTCCCTAACTAGAGGTGATGTTGAACTATGAAGGAGGAGAGAATGCCCAATGACATCGTCCATCTTCCTTATATAAAATGGGAGAGAAAACTATTCCTGGCCCTGTTGACCTAAAGAATCATTTCTTCTTTACAGTTCAAACACTTCAGTTCTTAAATATCATTGGGAAGGTGTTGTAAATATCTTCCCTGTGATATTTCAAATGAGGGTGCTATCAAAATCCACACTTTTTGCAATTGTTTGCCCTCTAAAGAAAGACTGCCTTACATTGGTGACTGTTTTTGAGCTCCTTACTGAATAGTTATGCAGCTGGCATTCAGGCAGAAAAGCTGAAGAGAATGAATATTTAAAAGACTTTGTGCTCAAGACGAACACAGTATGTTTGTTCACGGCTGCTGACATGCCATAGGAGAAGCCTGGATTTCCCTGCAGGGCACATTCAAATGCCAGGACTGAAATACCTTGGTCCTGGGTGTTCAGTGCCCTGGTTTTGTGGGTACATTTGTTTTCTGCATATCTAGCTGCAGTGATGGCAAGGACAGGGGGCTTGGAAAAAGGCAGCAAAGGAAATAATCAGTCACCCTGACAAAGATCCCCTCTGAGTATTTACTGATGATGCACAAAGTGTTCATGAAACTGGAAACTGCACCCACTGCTATGAGAGGCTGCAGATTGGACTAAAACATGCTGGCTAGGACGGCCTGGGCAAACAGACACCGTGCCTGCTTCCCAGCTCTGCTCAAATTCTTCATTAGTTTAAAACATGCAATTTCTCATTCATCCACATTGAGCTGAAGTAAAAGGATACACCCTCTCAGCCCCTCCTTCCAGCCCCAATGGCCACAGCCGTGTGGACTTGTGTTTTGCTTTACAGGCATACTGAATTTACATCTGTACCCTATAGTTTTTTGGGTGGCAAGCCTACTCTCATGACTGGAGATTATCTAGTGCTAATAACAACTTTGCTCAGCTAATGAACACCAGCTGCTAAGAAATGGGAGGCAGGGGGGAATGTCTCACAACTACTACACTCCGCCAGCTTTACAAACTCCTCTGAGCAGTGTTTTTAGCAAAATGTGCATTAAATACACACTTCCACTCTATTTTCTTCTTTAGAGACATCAGAACACTGCTGTACAATGCATTACTAGAGATCATTGCTGCTGTATAGATACCAGGCAGCACCACTGCAGGCTGTCTGGGTTGTTTGTGAGAGGGCCAAGCTCTCAATTCCCCAGACTGAGAAAGAACAATAATTTGCTGATTTTTGTCTCTGGATTCACCCACAAATAGATAGAAAGTGTTGAGGGCAGATCTTAAGGTTCTGCTTCAGACAGAAAAGGAGAAGAGCGCTATACAAGGGTGCAGGGACACTGAAAACTCTTGGAAGGGAAACTGTGACTGTTTTTTGGGGTTTTTTTGGGTTTTTTTTTCGCTGTGGCAGAGGTGGACTGAGGGGATGGGGAAGTGCAGGGCTGAGAGAAATGCTTGTTGAAGGAAGTTGGGTGTCTGGAGTTGATTTCCATGTAAATGCAGCATGTCTGTGAGATGTTCTTGTTTAGAAACTGAGTCCTGGTAACGTTTTCCATAGAGCAGAACACAAGGAGTTTGGTCTCAAGGGCTAACCCGACACTCTCCTGGGACTGAAGTAAGCTAGAGACTCTTACAGTCTACATGTCATAGATGGGCATTTGTCAGAGCTTGTGACCTGGCTAAATTGTCTGTGCTGGCACAGCCATTGTGCAATAACCCAAGTCAGAAGAAATTAGTCAAGCATTGCAGCAGAATAGCTTTACTAAACATATTCATAGAAACCTTGGACTGCAGAGATTGAAGGGACTCATGATTTGGGGAAGTCTGAGACAGAATTTGGCCAAAGGCACACAAAAAAACCCAGCCACCAATGTCATACACTTCAAAAGCCAAAGATGTTGCTAATATACATTGACATTGTGAGTTCTTTTGATACCTTGTGCTATCGCAGAATGGTGAGTTTGGCAGGGATCTCTGAAGCCCATCTGATCCAACCCCTCTGTTCAAGCAGGGCTGCCTAGAGCTGGGACTGTGTCCAAATGACTTTTTGAATATCTCCACAGAGAGAAACTTCACAATCCCCCTGGTCAACCTGTGGCAGTGTTTGGTCACCCTCAGAATAGAAATAATGTTTCCTGATGTTCAGTGGGAACCTCTTTGTTGTGTTTATGCCTGGTGCCTCTGGTCCTGTCACTGGGCCCCACTGAGGAGAGCTTGGCTCTGTCCCCACTGTACTCTTCCTTCAGGTATTTACACACATTGATAAGATCCTCTGAGCCTTTTCTTATCTAGGCTCAACAGTCCCAGCTCTCTCAGCTGTTCACAGGGAGGATGCTCCAGTTCATCATCTCCATCATCTCTGTGGCCCTTCATTGGACTCTCTCCCATATGCCCATATCTCTTTTCTATGGAGAAGCCTTGATGATCCTTGTAGGTCCCTTCCAACTCAGAATATTCTGTGATTCTGAGCAAGAAGTAGACACAGCACTCCAGATGTGGCCTCACCAGTGCTCACTAGAAGGGAAACATCACATCCCTTGGTCTGCTGGCAATACTATTTCAGTGCAGCCCAGAATACCATTAGCCATTTTTTTCCCCCACCAAGTTGCTGGCTTATGTCCAACTTCATGTCCATCAGGACCCCCAGATCCTTTTTTGCCAAGCTGCTCTCCAGCTGGGTAGCTCCCAGCATATACTGGTGCATGGGGTTGTTCCTTCCTAGGTACAGCAATTAGCACTTGCCTTTGATGAATGAGACTTTTGTCAGCCCATCTCTCCAGCTTGTCAAAGTCCCTCTGGATGGCAGCACTATCCTGCAGTGCATCACCTATGCCTCCCAGTTTGGTGTCACCAGCAAGTTTGCTGAGGATATCTTCTGCCTGTCATCCAGATCATTAACAAAGGATGTGAAAGAGGACTGGACCCAGTACTGACCCCTTGGGGTGTACTGCTAGTTACTGGAGTCCAACTAGACTTGGTGCCACTGAACACCAGCCTCTGGACTGGATGGGTAAATGGACTGAGAAGTCCGAATGGCTGCACCCATTCTTGGACACGTGAGGAATCTTATGGGAGACAATGATGAAAGCCTTACTGAAATCTACACAGACATTATCTACTACTCCCCGGCTGTCTACCAGTTCAGTAACTTCATTGTACAAGTTCATCACATTGATCAAGCATGACTTCCCCTTGCGAATCCATGTTGACTACTGATGACTTTTTTTGTCCTTTATGTGCCTGAATATGGTTTCCAGGATTAGCTGCTCCATCACTTTCCCAGTGATGAAGGTGAGGTCAACTGGCCTATAACTCCCTGACTCCTCCTTGAATATAACAGCGACATTTACTTTCCTTCTTGTCTTTGAGCACTTCTCCCAGCTGCCATGATCAATCAAAGAAATATTAAAGAAAATAAGGATGGCACTGAATCTTTAGTAATGCCAGGTCAAGTTCACCCTTTCAGATATCCTTTTATGCTGAATAGTGAGGCAGCACTGCTCTCTGGAAGATTTTAACACATGCCCTAATTGTTAAAACATGACATATCTAGTGACAAGTACACAGAACTGAGAGAAAGGCAAGGTACAGTGATGGGCAGGTGGGAGAATCAAATCTGAGGCAGTCGAGTGTGCAACAATCAGGGAGGATGCTGAGACAAGTGAGCTGTCATGCCTTGTATTTCTCCACTGATGCCTTGCATTTCCCCATTTCTGTCTTGATATCTGCTCCAAAATCCTTCAGACTGAGGCCAAGTGCTGCACAATATCTCAAACCAAGGTAGGGTGGTGAGGGGCTACTAGCAGTACTGAAATACAGTGAAAAAGAAGACAGAATAAGGACCTGAAGAATTAGTCAAGAGAATGGCAAAGAGAAGTACCTCCCAAAAATGTGCCATATATGATGGTTTTCAGAGGCAAAAATTCTATCTTTCCACTGCTGAGCCTTTTTTAATCTGTCATGTCACATTAGAAAACATGATGGAGCCCTTGGCTGGCATTAAACAGTGCAGTGCAAAATGCTGGCAGCTCTTCTAACTGCAGTAGAGTATTAGATCTTCTTTGCTAGTCTAGTCTGAAGGGGAAGATGAAATGGATGGTGGAGTATCACATGGCTCTATGATGCATGCAATTGCCCAGGTCTCTGTGTCTCATCTTTTATGTCTGCTCAAACGAGGGAAGAGTGAATGGTTCTGGCACAACCTGAGAGTGAAGGACACCAGACATTTACACTCAGTTGTTAACCAGGAAAAGGTTAAGTCTCAGGGGATGTTCTGGCCTCGAAACATCAGCTACTCCTTTCCCTGAAAGGAGCAGAGGGAGGTTTTGGGATCAGCTGGAGAATCCCATGATGGGGAGATGTAACGGCACCAAATTCTTGTCAGAGAAGTTGCTCCCCACTTTGAGACTGATGTGCAGCTCCAAACAAACCAGTTCCTGTTAGAGGGGCTGCCTGCCCTCTTTCTTTTATAGCTGAACCTTGGATATTAAAGCTTCCCTGGGGCAGGGAAGTCCTTGTATGGGGGTGCAGAGTGCTTTGGGAAGGCCAGAATTGGAGCAGAGTTTGGGTGCTCCAACTTCCCAGTGCATGGCCAGAGGCTGAAGGAGCTTGTTTCCCATGCTGCTTGCAGGTTTAGCTGGAGGTGGGCCAGCTGATGGGTCTGTGAAAATATCTTCACAGCAAATGACCAGGAACCTTTCCCTGTACCTTCTGTGAGGGGTTCCCAAGGAGAGAGTTTACTCACCCTTTACATATAGCAGCCTTCCGGTACCGTAAGGGGGCCCACAAGAGAGATGGAGAGGGACTTTTCACAAGGGTATGTAGTGACAGGACAATGGGGAATGGCTTTAAACTGACAGAGGGAGGGTTAAGATTAGGTATTAGGAAGAAATTCTTTGCTGTAGGGGTGGTGAGGCCCTGAAACAAATTCTCCAGAAAAGTGGTGGATGCCCCATCCCTGGACGTGTTCAAGGTCAGGTTGGATGGGGCTTTGAGCACCCTGGTCTAGTGGGAGGTGCCTCTGCCCATGGCAGGGAAGTTAAAACCAGATGGTCTTTAAGGTCCTTTCCAACCCAAACCATTCTATGATGAAATGAATCTGTGACCTCCTGCATGCTCCCCTAAAGGGTGTGGGTGCAACCAAGCTGCCATCTGCAACCCCACCAGGTAACTGAGGTCCCTGAGCATGTAGAAGAGACGGGGCCCTGGTCCAGGAGCCATCCCTGTTCCCCACTGAAGAAGCAGGTTGGAGCCTCTGCAGCCCCTGATGTTTGAGATCAGGGTCCCTGCTTGCAAGGCTTTTAAATCAAAGCCAGCCGATTGCAGGGAGGCAGGAAGATCATTTCTGTCTTGATTACTGCAATAAAGAGAATATTGAAGACTTTTCCAGCATGCTGAAAACTCCAATATTCTGCAGGATAAATAGTCTAGCCTGACATTAGAGATGCTTGCTCATTGAGCAAATACAATATATTGAATGCTTATTTTATTAATTATTCATTAACCACTAGTGTTGCTGCCTCCTGAATTCAGGGATGTCAGTGAAGAACCAGGTTACTGAATTAATCTTGGTGCTAATGTGCTTCCCCTGTAGTTTGCTGGTTTGTTATTTATTATCAGAAAGGAAAGTAATGAATATTACAGGCTGCACACTTAGAGACACATTGATGTGCTCTACCACACATGAGAACACTTCCTCTTCACTAAAGTTATTAACATAAATGGTAATTTCACACGGTCAGGTCTGAGGCTAAGGACTTAGTTTAATTCCCACATATGGTCTGTGCAGTGCTTGTGCATCCCAGTGCACTGAAACAGGAGCATAATTCTTATCCAAACCTGCCTCTAAAAGACCGGTTGTAACTTTTCGGCACATATGCAAAAAAAGACCCCATCCATCTCTAAGTGATCCTTTTGTTAACACTACGTCTTAGTGGAAATGTGCAAAATTCCAACACTACATAATTGTACCAGGTGTAATGGTAAGGATATTTGCTTTCTTGATGCATTTGTCCAAAAGATGTTTAGTCCTACACAAAACAAACACAAACATTAAATCTTATTTACTCCTCTTCAGAAGGCACCTCTGGTTACTCACATGCAATAGCCTGCATGTGAAACTCCACAGAGTTTCTGGATATAGATGGATGACCATGCACACGAGTCAGACTTACTCCTCTAGAAGTCCTCCTTGTACTCACATAATAGCCACAGTGAACACAAATGACCACATATATAAACACAATATTTTAATCCTGACTTGGATCAGCTTTTAAATACATGTTTGACTGCTTTACAAGGATTGCCTCTGTTAAATCTCCTGCATATGTGTTGCTAAATAGGCCATAATACATTGAAGTGGAGGGGAAATGCAAACTGTAACTTCTGAGGGAGGTTAAATATTTTGCTCAAAGAGCAATTTCTCCATTTTACAATCATCAGACTATAAAGAGAAATTTATTCCTGCCAGTCTGCTTCTTTTATCTACTTGTACTCCCACATGATTTGTTTCCTTTACAGAAATTACAAGGTCATCCAAGCTAAGCAACTGTTGTGCTTGTGATTAACTACCTACAATCAGCAGGTACAAATATGAAGATTTATGGTTAGATTTTTTAGACGTGGAATTCTATGAGCTAGTTCTTAATGGAGCTGCCCTAAATTTGTCAGTATTAACCAGCAAAAGAAAAAGACAAACCCAACAAATTAACCACCTTTGTTTTTAAAGCCAGAATATAACATTTTGAAGGTGGTTCTTCCTTGATTGTTTGTTTCACCTGTTTTTATTAATGCCGTTCTTTTACTCAAAAGAGAGTAGTACTGCACAGACTCCATGTGGCCTCTTGTTTACTGGAGAAATAAGACTATTTCTGTTACAAAAATATGTTACTCTATTACTGCCACAAGCTTTATTTATATCACCATGAATTATTTTGCCCAGCAGAGAAATGTGGCTTCCTCTTATATAAAAGCTGACAGTAGTTTGACAACTAAAAGCAAAACTGCAATCAATTTGGGGCGGAAAACGAATGATACCACACCCCACTGAAACTGCAAAGGAAATTAAGGTAGATTTAATATATTTGTCTCAGCTGTGTTGACAGCCTGAATTAGACCTCAAATACAGACTGTGTCAGGGAGCTGAAGAGTATGGGAAGCATGAAGGGGAAATTGTAACCCCATAATGCATTTTGCCTTGACTTCTGCAGAGAAAGGATGGGAGAAACAGATGTTGCAATGACAGGGTGGTGTGACTTGCACTGCTTCCATGAGAGCAGAAACAGGAACAGTGACAGGCCCCAGGAACAACAAATTCCTTTCTGGGCTGGTGACATTTCTGATTGAAATGAACTTTTGACATGATGAAAACACTTTCCATTTCATCAGTGGTCACACAGGTGCCTCTGGGGAGACCTTGCCCTCAAGTGCCATTCCCTGCTGCCTGTTGCCTATCATTAAAATCATCCCTCTCCTCAGAACAAGTTTTCCTCCTTTATAGTAGCATAAATAAAATGTCTCTGTACATTTGGACCTCCATCTTCTAACATGGAGAGACACATCTGCCCAAGGACAGACTATATCTACTCTGCAAGGCTTTGCTTCCATAAATAACAAAACATCTGTTGGCCCTAGCTGAGCAAAACTGATGGGGGCAGGGTTTCATCCATCCCAAGGTGGAGCTGCAAAGGTTAAGGACACTGTTCATCCCCTGAACCAGGGCGTATGTAGAGATGATGTGTTCTGTGGTGACACTGTCACGTCCCCTTTCCCTTGACTGCTCCACTGACCTTTTGCCATAGCAAATCACTCAGACAAAGCAAACGCATACTGTTAGCTATGAAATGCAAAACAACCATCAACTATCAAAACAATAGTAATCGCATCATGATGTTAGACATGCCTTTTTCTGTGATGAAAAAGCCATGGAAATTCCTCATAAAAAGAGGTAAGTGCAAACCACGCACAGAAATGAGGATCCCTGTCTTACTGAAACGCAGAGTTTAGATGTTTGAAGAGAACTTGGTATTGGGGTGGTTTTTTTGAAAGCACACAAACATTGCTGTCAATGAGAGTTCATCAACGAATGGAATGTTACAAAGTCCATAGGCATGTATACACTTTCTGAGACCCCCAACACACCTTAAATAAATAAACAAACAAACAAATATTTGTGTGTGTGTCTCTTTCAGTGGCTTGCCTAAGGTTGGAAAGCTGGTGGAAGATGCAGCCTTCTTGGAATATTTTAACTACAAAGCCACCTTTCCTTTCAGCAGAGCAGAGCTCACCAGCACATTGATCACAGAAAAGAGGGCTGACAAGGGCCTTGAACGTCCATCTCCCATCTGCACCCATGCATAGAACCCAGACCAGTTCTGCTCAGAGTATTTATTACCAGTGGTTGAGCTCAGATGTGTAACGATAGCTCAGTTTCAGCTTGTCACCCATAAATAATCACCTGCTTTTCCTGCCTTCCTCCTGATGCTAAGGGCAATTTCTATAGCTCCCTTGGGGTTTTCCCAAATGAACAGCTTCCTCATGCAGCTAAACTAAAAGGGAAAAAAATGCCATTCTCCCTAGGTACCATCGCAGCTAAAACCGAGGCTCAGCCCTTTGCAGTTTCTCTCCGTCACCCCATTCATGTATCTAGTGCTGTCGCATTGTCCCCTCTAATCCAGGACTTAGATGAGCTTGTTTACCACAATCCCATTTTCTGTGTGATTTATCCCCAGCACCCTGCATGCGAAGAGGCAAGCTCCACACACACCCGCGCGTGCGTGCTGCCGTCAGGGATGAGCTCTTGCTTTAGGCACTTGCTTTTCTCTCATTAGTGGAAGCTAACAATAAGTGTGAGAATTGCAGACGTCAAACGTAATTAGGAAGAAATTATTTCACGTTACCCAACAAAATGAGGTCTGTGAATAAAGCCTAATCCTGCAGTCTGCCCATTCTTTGTATCCCTAAATGACTTGGAGATGGGGAGGGTACAAAATGCCCTCCACAGCACTGGATGGGAGCAGCCACAAGGAGATTCAGCCATGCTCAACGGGGGCCATCATGCTGCCATCCTCTGGCTGAATAAATCCTTCCCTAGTGGGACTGCAATGCTGTTTAAAGAATTGACCATTTCCAAAAGCTGAATCTCTTCACAGCCTAAATTTTGGTGGATAAAAATAATGGCTTCAAACTATTCAGTCCCCTCAGACCTCTGAAGAAACTGCCATGTGTTTCAGTGACTGTGCAAGCCTTGCAGACTGACCCTTCCTCAGTACTGGTAGTATTTGTCACCTTCATGGTGATGCTGACAGTCCAGGCCTCTTCCCAAACTGTCCAATTTTTCTACTCTTCTTTCTTCTTCTTCTTTCTAGTATCTGATATGAACAGGCCCAAAAACCTCGCAACAGCCTCATGACATATTAAAAATCAATGACAATTTCTTATACTTGTGGGAATTCACCAAGTTCATTCCATCACAGGATTTCTGTTTCTAAGCAGCATTTTTCATCACAACTAAGGAAGACGTGGTATTGATCAGGGAATGCGTAGATTACTTTTCTCAACAAGGTAGTAGGTGGCCATCATCTGTCAAACCTGCCATTCCATAAAGTTTTATGACTTCTCATGCTACATTTCTCAGTCACAGACATCTCCGTACTATTTCCAAAACATCAATGGGACTATAAAAACACATCTAGCAGGTGTGCATGTCCAAATCTCAAGTGTACTTATTTACAGCCATATGCACACAGACAGTGTCTCTGTGATCTACTGCCTCATGATCCTGGCAATATACTATTTATATTGCTTCAGATCACGACTTCCCTCTTGCTGGTGTAAGGACAGTACCCTGTGAGGTATTGTAGTGAATAAATCTAGGGCTATACAAAAAACAATGCAGAGCACTGCTGTATATCTAGCAGAGGAACTTGCCCCTAATTCACTGCTTTAAAGCCAGCAGAACACATATAGTGACACACACAGGATTCAGTGGAGCAATTGGAAGAGCATCCCTCAAAGTCACGGAAGAGGCAATAGGTAGTTTGTTACTTTCTTCTTTGTTTCTCATTTTACTAGTTAGCTAATGTGCAGAAGGCTGCTCCCCCACCTCATCTCTCTTTGCTTTCACACTGGGCATGATAAATATGACCCCTACAACTAACAGCTTTTGGCAGCAGCACAGCACAAACTCTTATTGGATTGCAAAATCTTACTGGCTTGCCTGTGGCACCTTCCAGTGAAGGGTAGCAGCCCCCTGACAACCACTACTGCCAGTGGACAGCCTTTATGTGTCTCCTCTGCCTCCTGATCTGCAGACAGTGAGTAGGAGTGTGCTGATGAGACAGACTTTAAGCTGACCGGTAGTAATACAGTGAATATCAAGAAGTTCGCTTGACACTGATTATTAACAACATGATGACAGCACACTGGGTTACCAGACTTTTTGTGTTATTAGATCATCCAATTCCAGCTGATGGGAGAAGCCAGGATGGAAACAATCAGGGAAAACAAATAAATACACCGTATTCTTGAAAAGCAGTGGACCAAAATCTCAGCTTTAATACTCCTGTATCTAATTGCTAATGAGCACCTTCACCAGAGTTGGTGGGTTAAGAGACTCAAAAATACTTGAATAGTTTAGAAATCCTCCCTTGTAGGATGTGTGGCAGATCAGTCAGTCTAAAAACACACCTTGTCTCAGGGTATGGGGCAGACTTTGTGAAAGACACACAAAGGAACCAGGTCTTCCCATTCCAAGGGAGCACAAAGTCCTCAGCAAAGTCTGGCATTTCTGTAAAGAGCTCTTGTGTTTACTAAATATGTTCATTGAGAAAGTCTGTGTGGTCTCTTATGACCACCATTAGGATTCCTTGGAGAAACAGCAATGTAAGGACTGGCACTGAAACACCTGTCTCAGCACCAGGGGACATTCCTACAGTCTCTGGGAGACACACAGCTCTGCTGTCCGTCACCCATCAGTGCTGGCCCTCCTTCTCACCAGGGCTTCCTGACAGGCCTTTATCATTGCCCTGGGAAAACCTCCAAGCTTCACCATCATAGCTTGGATATGCCCCATTCCTCTCACCCTGACAGCCACTGAAAGCTAAATCCAGGTCTTCTTGGCTGCTTCTCTAGCCTGAATAACCAGGGAACCTGTGCTTCTCACCAGATCCAACACAGCCAGTGAAACAGGCAGAAGTGAGAAGTCTGTCTTTTCCCTCCCTCTCCCTGTTAACATTCAGAGTCCTGTTTTATCTCCTGTTTTCTCTTTTCTGTCTTACAGTCACACATGCACACTTCTTGAGCAGCTCCAGAGGGACAAAATGGAGGAGGAGTTTGGGAAAAGCTGAACAGGGGGGAAAAAAAAAAAGGAACACCATAGCCACTTAAAGATTTACTTAGCACAGAAGGTTTGCATTTCAAAGTAGAAGTTAATGGAGTTGTAAAGGTTTTTAGCAGCCAAGAACATGGCCCCCAGCATCCATTTCCTGTCCTCATGTCACATGTAGTTTTGAGCTGAAAGTTCTGCATCTTAATTCACTTTTGCTCCTTACTTCATAGTAGATGTCACATTTTGGACTAACCCATCCTGGTTTGGTTAGAGGAGGAGGTCTTTAATTAATTGCTGTAATCAATTGCCATAATTGCTGTGTAAGGACTCCTCAGAAATGGTTTATGGTGCAGTGGCTTATTCGTGTGGCTGGAATATGATGTGGAATCTCCTGCCTTTGCTAGGACATATTTTGCCACCTTGGCCAAGAAGCTCCATTTTTGCTTGGGTTGGCATGTGCTGAGCCACGATACAGGACACAGATCAGCGAAGCACGACATTCATGTGAAGAGTTTCTATGACAGGCGCAAACAATTTATCTCATGGCTGAGTGAACACTGAGGTGTGTGACCTGTGGGCCAGGTCCTGCTATAAGATACAGTCCCTGCAGCTTCACCCTTACAACTGGCCTGGTGTAAGTCAAGGCACTATTCTCCCAGCATGGGAAACGGAATTCTGCTCTGGAGTCTCCCTTCCAGTTGGCTGATGTAACAATAAAATCATAACAATTTTCCGGGAATAACAGGAGGTTCAGAGGTTCCAAGCTACATTTAAACAGGATCTGAACAGACTTTTCTGAGCCAAATTGATTCCCGGTGCAACTCTAATAAGGCTGAAGGAACTGCACCTGGGATGATTTTGGTCCCACACAATATGTCAATGGCCAATCTCAGTACGCCTGGATAGAGGCATCTTTGAAAAAGACATTCTCTTTATAGTACTAAATTCTGATCTGCCAAATGTGGCAGCCAATGAGCTCTTCCAAACTAAATACTGTGAGGATTATGCATAAATACTGAAGTATCCTAATCAGCTTCTTGCTGAAAATTAATTGATCCATTACAGACAATAACTATATGCTGAAGTTTTTATTCTGCATTTTTTACTTCTGTAAGTAGCATATGTGATTTGATTGGCTGGATATTTTAAACCCTAGGGGACCATTGGTGGAGCAGTACAAATCCCTCTGAAATCCAAAACTGCCAGCTGCAATTATAGTCTGCATCTAGCATCTTCTCTAAGGACTATAAATGCTTCACTACTTTTATTTTGCTTGGCATTTGCATCACTGTGTGACAATTACCAAGCAACAGCAAAGGATGGATTCAGTAATAAAGTCTGGGCAGTAAGGAAATACTGTCCAAATTGAAATATTCTCTCTATTTCAATCTAATATTCATCATTCTGTGCACATGGATACATCACATTTAGATATAAAGCACTGGTAAGACAGGCATCTTTCCTTTTTCCTGCTGAAATGCCTGTGGATTCTTACATATTAGACATGAGCAAAATTGTTTTCTCCTCACATTTCTTGATTGTTTTCAACTACTCAAAAGGATGAGATACTAAGTTGAAAATACTAGTAGTTAAGAGGTCAGTCTGGCAACTATACCACACCAGTTAAGGCTTGTGAAATTCTACCCATTTCAGTGATGTTATGCTGATACAAAGCAGGAATGAAACAGCAATTTCATTCAACTTAGCTATATTTTGAACTCATATATATACAGTTTTAATTATTTGAACTATTTGTGATTGTCCCTAAGTCCTAGCCATATTAGATGACAAGATCAAGCATTATAGCTCAAACTATTAACTCAAATTAGCAGAAATACAATTGGGGAAACAAAAAAACAACATTATGAGAATATGGGGCTTAGACAAGAAGGGTTTTGGGTATTGCCAAAAATAGTTTCCCTTGTTAAAAAGGCATATGCTGAAAAAATATTGTTTAGCGAGGAAAAAAGCAGGATTTGGAGAGGTGAAAAATAAAATGCTTATAATGAAAAGGACCTGGTGCACAGTCAACTGTGCAGAATCAGTGTTTGTAAATGACACTACTTTCCTTCATCAGCCAGAGCAGGAAAACTTCAGAAAGACCTAAGTAATTTAGGCAAATAGGCAACACAGTGGAAACATTGTTCAATGTCATTGCAAGGTCAAGCAGTGAGAGACACTAAGAGACAAAATTTTAAATTCTTCACACGCTTCAAAATGGTTCAAATTTAATCATGTAAGCACCAGGACCTTGCTGTCCTGTGCTGTTCCTTGGGACCCAGAGCTCCATTGCAGGTGCCGTCTAACAAAGTTGGAATAAAGCTGAATAAAGACTGAACTGAAAAATCACAGTACCAGTAGCAGTGCAGCACCATCTTACATATTTTGGGCATGTTTGCTGAAGCCCCTCAACAAGAATACTGAAAAATTAGACAGGTTTGGAGTAGGCTGAGCATGATCCAGCACAAAAACTTTCAAAGACAGGTTGGAAAGGTGTGGTTAATTTATTCCAAAGAGACGATAAACAAGGCCATGAAAGAAAAGTAAATGAAATGCTGACAGTGGTATTTACCAGGAGCTCCTATTCCTCCTGTCTCCACAACATGGCAGCAATGTTTCCCCCTTACCCACCCACCCCCAAAATAAAAAAAATTAAAACCTGCAAGAAAATTCCCAGCAACTGGCTGGTCATCTCCTTGCGGTTTTCTCACTGGAGAGCAACTAACAACATTCACCAGCTCTGCACACCACCAAGTTGACAACATAAGAGGATTAAATTGATTACAGAAATCATGACACGCACATAGAAGGTTCTTAGACAGTTCTATCTGACCTCAGTTTACTAATTCTTGTCAGAAATCCTTCACATTTAATGGCCACCCCTTTACACCCCAAGCAACACAGAACACCAGAACAGTTGGTGAGTAACACTGTTACAAAGAAGAAAGTGTCTAGACAGGGTAAATCAGTCCAACCTGACCCAACAAAGGCAAGTACCAACCAAAGGACTTAACCTATTCTGCATCAAGAAAAGTCTCAGCTATTCACAGGAGATGCAGTCAGAAGAGAAAGTTATACCTCTGACCTTTGGCCAAACTAATAGCTTAAAAAATGGCACCTGCAGCTACAGTCCAGAATGTTATCAAAGCTGAACATTTTCGAATGAGGTGCCAAAAAGAACCAAATTCACATAGCTCATGCTGATACTTAACACAACCAAAGTTCCCATAGCATATGCCCGGAAAATGAAAACAGGAGTTGTATGGGAAGCTTTACTGGAGCAGAAATAATGTCTAGAGCCACTTTTCTCCTCTCCATGGCTTTCCTCTTGAACATTGCAACCAAACAGATCTCAAAAGTTTAAGGAAAAAGCTACATCCCACCACATATTCCCAAAAGCAAGAGTTAAAAAAAATATTTGTCTCTTACCTTGTTAGCTTTGTCCCAATCTGCTGCCTAAGCTCGAGCCTCTCTTCATCAGTCTGCATGGGGAGTATGTTCTTTTCCTCCAGCTCTCGCTTGGAAGGCCTGTTGCTTAGTTTGATTGCTAAAGAGTCCTTCCTGCAGAGTTTCCTTGCCAGGGGGCCTGTGGGAGAAAGGAGAGGCTGTGCCAAAGGAGGTGTCACCATTTTATTACAGCATGCAGCTGGCAAAGAAGCAGTAGCCAAGGGAGGATATGAAGCTCTCGTTTACACTGGTATGGACTATGGGAAAAGGGGTGTCATTAACTTCATGTGCTCAATTAACCTCAATTCATATCATAATAAGGAAAAGCTGAAATTGGTAGGTATACAGGAAATAGAAATTAATATATTGCTCCATAGAGGGGAGTGGAGAGCAAGGGCTTGTTTCAGAATTGCTAGTAGCATCTGTAGCTTTCTCCAGCACAGTATTTCTGAACCACATAATGGAACGAAAAATTCGACTTCAGAATGTGGGAAGGCAGCAGAGCTACAGCATATGAAAAGAGAGGGGTATCTGAATCTCTCTTGCAATGTAATATCAAGACATCCAAGCCAGCACTAGAAGGAATCAAAAGTCAATCAGAAGCAGCACAAATCTCTGTGTACATTAAATGACTGCTTTCCAGGCAGTGACAGTGGCAAAAACTAGTGGTGTTTTATGGCTCAAATTTGATTTCTTAGGCTTGTGTCCAAAGCAGTTTGAGCAAGGAAGACAGACACAAACAGAGAGACACAAACACATGAGAGGTTTTGGCCTTTGTCAGGAGAGTGCGAGATACTGCAGTTCTGCTCTGTTTTTAGTTTAGGAGCAAACACTGCCTCATTTCACTTGCAGGGTAAGGTGGGGTTCTGAGGAGATGAAATATGCCTGTTTTAGAATCTTCTTTCTGTGTGTTTTAAAAGGGATGTCGTTTGTACTGCTTCCAGTTTTCAGAAGAAAAGAAATGCAAGAGCCTGGAACTTCAATGTCTAGGATGACAAGCAGTTGTCATATATAAAGTACTATATCTTGTCTTCATGGGAGAGTCCTACGACGCCACACTGAGGCAGGAGTTGGGTTTCCTTACAGAGGTCAGGAAGGCCACAGGTCCTTTCCCAGTCTGTAATTGTGATATGGCTATCAATTAACCTCTTCTTATCTGAGCCCAATCCTCTGATTGTGACCCCTTTCAAAGCATGTGCACATTTATGATTCCGAAATGATTTAATATTGACTATATCTAAAAGCTCTGACTCTCTACGTGTGGCACTTATTTCATCCTCCTGAAGTAACTATTGAGATGATCTTGACTTAAGCCAAAGGCAGGGCTTCTCTTCACCACGGGCACTTGGGAAAGTGAATCCAAAAGCCAATTTGTAACTGAACTAATATAAGCCCAAACCTGTCATCTGAATTTGGCCTGAGCACTACCCAGACAGCAATTCATGTATGTTAGGGGAATCACAAAAAATTCCTACTACTTGTTACTTTGAATTAGCATCCCCATGTAGTCAAGCGATGATGATCAAGAGATGCGAGAGCCACAGCTATGAAAGAAAATACACAGGCCTTTTGTTTCCTTTGTGTATTGTGAGTTCAGAGTAAAACTTATTTAAGTGAGAAAGGAAAAATGGAATGAGTCTTACTTGTAAATAATGAGTTATCCTCCTCTTCATCTTCCTCTTCTTCCTCTTCCTGTCTTGGATAGAGGCAGGAAGAATCTTCATAGTCAGTTTCATGAGGCACATTTTCTTTATTGTCATCGCATTCGATCACAACAGTTGGCACTTGTCTCATGTCTGGAAGGCCCCCAGGTCCTGTTTTTGTAACACTGTCACTTGTGTGTAAACCAGAGCTGTTGGGAAAGAATAGCAAATAAATAAACTAAATGGAGCAGCTCAATGAAAGGCAGAGTTGCTTCTCTCACTGTGTATAGGAAAGTAGTGGTCTTTCAACCCTTTTTGAGAAGAAATGAGAACAGAAAGATCTTCAAGACCAGCAAGATATCTAATGGGTTTAAACTAAGTCCTTATTAGATTTAGGGTACAACACTTATTAGGGAGAGGTAGGACAGCATGCAGGCAGAAATACTGTCAGCCAGGATGAAGTTCTAAAGATCAGTGGCAAATACTTAGTGACCAGTTACAGAGTGGTAAGCACCAGCTACTCAGTGGTAAGCATGCCTTCAGCCTGGTGTCTGTGTGACCTCTCCCCTGGTGTGCAGGCAGCAAGGAGGAAATGTCTCACCTGAGTGCAAAAGGTGGAGTAAGACGGGGAGGAAGGAAGTATAGACTGTAGGGGAAAATTATAGAAAGGTAGAGGGAAAATATGGCTTGTACTATTTAGGCAAGATGATGTTAAGTGACTTGAGGGGAGGGCAGGGGCACAACTCTCTGATGTGCAGGGGAGTGAGCATGTGAAACTGGGCCTGGAGAAAAGAGACTTTGGGAGCAGGTGGGAGTAACCAGGGAAGTAGCTAAAACCTGGGAGGTTTGTTTGCTAATGGTACAGTTATATATTGGAGGGTGGCCATTACGATATCCCTTCTCCTACCCCAGCTCCTTATCCAGCCAGGTGCTGAAGATCAATCAGAATTGGTGCTAACATCATATTTCTTTTGTCACAGGTGTGATTGCTTATTTTCTGCATCTTACAAGGTTAAGACCAGTGGTGAGGACTGCTACCATCTACCTCTGTTTACGTGTTGAATTCAGAGCCCTTTACCAAATAACATATCAAGTAGGGAAACAGGAATATGAGGAGGTGAAGATCAATGTCAAACACAAAATGAAAGGAAAAGTCAGGAACAGAATCATGTTTCCCAACCAATTTTTATCCAAATAGCTCATGTTGCTTTTCCAGTGTGAAATCAGAATGAGAGACTGGCAGGCAAAAATGGTGGCAGCTCAGGATTATTTTTGAGACAAGAGAAACTGCCCTCTCTCTGAAGTCCAGGCTGATGCAACAGCTATATGAAAAATGGGGAACATTTGCCTGTTGGACACCCTCTCTATGTCAAACTCCTATTTTACCTTCCAGAAGAACATAGGTGTGAAAGCAGATGTGCTGGCCACAAACTTGTGACCTTGAGGCACACAAACTTGGATCTGACAAGTACTGAGTAGCCTCAATTGCCTTGAATATTTTGGCCTGCTCTGAATACTAGAGGTATTCTGCATGTTGAATAAAATGTAGTCTTCTCTTCAAAAGATTTCTACTGAAATCTACTGAATCTACTATTTTCAACTTGAAACATTTTGCTTTCTTCTAACCCAAAAGTTAGAATGGATTCTTAAATGACTGCCAGATAACATTCCACGGAGACTTTAAAAAATCTAGTTCTAGGAATATAATGCTACTCCAAAATATGCTTAGGGATGAAAGAGAAGAAAAGGCTTCAGATCCTGTGAACAAACCATACCATGCTGTTATTATCATCTTCCGCTTCAAAGAAATAATGTTGTTAATTCCAACATTTATTATTGAAGACAACAGTGAGATGCAGAGCTTTACTGGATGCCTTGAAGAGAGAAACTCCATTTTCTTAGTGATAGTCCATGTTTTGTATCACAGAGTAAGAGAGGTTCATGAAGAACTGGATTGCAAATTTTTGTATTGGACTTAAATGAGTTTGACACAAAAAACTTTATCCCAGAGTTAGTTTTAGAATTCATCAGCTGAATTCTCATAATGACACATCAACGCACTACAGTTTTCAAAAACTTTGAACTAACTTTTAATTTATTGAAATGCTTTTGGAATTTTTATATTATGAACTTCATTAAATCTGTTTTCTCTGTAAGTGAATTTTTGAGGAAGTCTTTTAAAGAGGAAAGGGAGGAAATTCAAAAGTCTGGAATGAAATTTTTGAGAAAAACGATAATATTGTGAAATTCTGCTAACATTGCTAAAAAGAATACCCAAACCCTTCCAATTGCACACATGCAACCACTGGATCATTCAGTTAATTTTAAAACAATACATACACAGAGAGTAAGTACAAATTCACTAAGCCCCTTCTGGAAGTACAAATGAAAGGTACAAGAAGTAGTTCAGCATCCAGAACTATTTGGTGCTTCCCTGTTCTGTGAAGAATGGATGTAGAATTACGGATGCATCCTTATGGGTGTGTACATAGGGTAGCAGATATCAAAATGATCCATCAGTTTAGGTTATCGAACAGATATTGGATGGCAATAAGATTTTCAAGTTAACACAGAGGATTTTTATTTGAGCTAGTGATCTAGAAATAGGCAGCTTCTCATCTCATTTTAAGTTTTCTGAATCATTCACTTTCTTGATAATACTACTTTCTATTTTAAGCCCCTCATTTTTCCTAGTGTTTTGTGTTGTTCTTGATTAAAATCAGCCCTTTCCACAGCAATTTGACTAAGTCAGCTGTCCAAGCAAAGTGCTTATGAAATACATGCAGTACTGCAGTATACTTAAGAAAGACAAATCAAGGTCACTGGGTATGTCCATTGTGTATAAACGACTCTGGATCATTAGCAAAACTCCCACATGGCCACAAAATTTTTTAGCATTATTCACTAAAAAGCACACTATTGTTTCAAAAAGCCCATTTTTAATCAGTTTTGTATTTTACAACAAAACTAGAGAAAAAAGCTACAGTCAAGCAAGTTCTTGTTTCAAGAGGATCTTAATGTAAGGATTTGAACAATTCATAGCTCCCTAGTACAAGACCTTGCAATTACTGCTGCATCATCTTTACATGATCAAAACAGCAAAAAAGTTACACCACTACAGCTTGCAATGTTTCTAGAGAGAAAATACTTTAATAAAAAATCACTATTTAAGCATATGAGTGACTCATAGTACAGCAAAAAAAAGGAAAAAAGTGAAATACCTCCTGTAAAATCTAGTGGGAAAACCCTGCACACTTCTCGTCTGTTATCCCAGCCCCTTTGATTTTGGAATAAAGGGTTACATTTTTATCAACATGTTTACAGATCCACAGTACACTTTTCTGTAGTTACCAGTTGCAACAAAAAAATCTGAAAAACCTTCAAACCATTGTATATACGTTTCTACTACAGGAATGTGTGTGAGAAACGGAGAGAGAAGGCAGAGCTATAAATATTAAGTGTTTCTATCCTTAGGCAATGCTAAAGTTTAGACAAGATGCAATTCTCTTGACAAGTTTTATGGAAGATAAATGTTTTCTGACTCAAATATGTTTCATAAGATTTACAAGACACTGGCAGTAATGTCTAATGCATCTCATTTCATAAATCTGCAGTCCGAAGCTGAGCTGGGTGTCCCATAGGAACTGCTCTCACACACAGTCTTTTTGGACACAGTGATTTTTCACTGCTCTGCCACAGAGGCAATTCTAGCCTGGAGTGAGATATTGCCACTTAACAGCTCTTTAGTATGTACATTGAACAAACTGAGGCCTGGATTCATCTGTGCCCATTCCTGTACATGAACCCACAGAGTAAATGAAATTAATTGTCACCTTTCCAGACAGGCTGAGAATTATACAGGCAAGGCAGAAAATCAGGCTATTTCAGATCAAGAAACTGCCTCACTAAGTCAAAATTAAAGACACATTTCAGTGTCACAAGAGGGTTTCTAAAGCTTCCTTAGCCACTGCTTGTGATGCACAGCTTTGGGGTACAGTCTTTCTTCTCAAATTCATTTCAGCCAGGAGGATGAAATCTGCGTATTTTGGTGGCAGGGTTTACCAGATATTTATGAACTCCTAAAATGCATTCTGAAATGGTAAAAAATGGTGTCCAGATCTAGAGCTTATGCTTGACACACACCCTTTGGTCTGAAGGGGAAAGCCATTTGCAGTAGGACACAAATTGGCAACAGAGGTTGCAGAAAAAAGGTTACATGGAAATTACACATTTCTCTGTTTCAACTTAATCTACCATAAAACTGGTAATTTATCAGGGAGAATAGAGGCAAACTGGCAGCACAAATGACATGTCATAATAGTCATACTATGACAAGGGGCAGATTGCCCTTCTGAGAATAGGTTATGAATAGATGTTATGAGTACCAGAAAATGTTTGCAATCAAAAGTGTTAAGTGCACAAATGAACTCAATGTTCTATAATGCCTGTAATAAAATTGAATTAAAAAAAAATTCCAAGAATTAACTGCCATTTTAAGCCATAAGAACAACTGGGACTTGAATAGCTATTACATGCCTTTTAATGCACCTTAAGACCTTAACTTACTAATATGCACTAGATCTAGGTGAGGCAATTACATGCAATCACTCCTGCAGAGGGGAAAACAGACATAGAGAGACTCAGTAACTTTCTCAAGGTCAAAGACAGAAAAATCTGGCTTCCAGGTCTGTACTGAGGGAGAGCTCATTTTTCTCTGGCAAGCCTGTGGCTCATTGGCAAAGCGCTGATTTCAACTATGAGTCTTCAGATGTTGTTAGACTATCCAAATTCCAGAGACCTTATCTGTGTAAGCAAAAAATCCAGAATGCTAGAGGAAGGGAATGTTTTAGCCTTTCATTCGTTGTTCATGTCCATGCTCAGAGACCTGGTGAAGAGGAGAGTTGTGAGGTCTAAGAAAAGTTTATTGGGCAAAATATGGATTTGATACAAACTGATTCAGCAAGTATCAAGAGAGCTTAAATGACCTTGAGGAGCTTCCACTGCACCGGGACCAAAGAAACTAGATACAAGGAAGAAGAGGAAAAATTCCAGAAGGCAAAGAAAAAATTTAGAGCTGAAACCTGATCTGTACTTGTCTATACGATCATCCCTTATTAAAAACAAAACACTATTCTAAATAATCCCCCAAATTACTAGACTTGGCAGCATTATTACTGCAGCACCATGGCAGTTATTCTGTAAAGCTGTAGGATACTTTTGAGATAATGTCTGAGATCAGAAGAAAAACCCCTTAGTATTCACCAGAAGGTGCCTCAGAGACTTATCAGGCTCTCTCATCTCCTCAAGATTATTGACCCAACAGCAGTGGCCCAGTACATTGTCAGCTTGGAAGGAACAGCAAAGCGTAGGATGTCACTCCAAATCCTGTGCGTGCTACGGAAGTGAACGCACTACCAAATTTCAAACAGAGGAAGGAGATCTAGGATCTTTGCAGTTTTAACAGGCCCTCAAGAGTTTTGGGCTGAAGTGTACAGTGACAAATACTGCAGTATAATTTCTCTTGGGTTTAATGCAGATTTTTACAATAAGGGAAAATAAGCACTGTCAAAAATAGTAGAAAACAGTGGCATTTGGTACAAATGATTGTCTCCCAAGTTAAATAAATATATTAAAAAAATCTGCACAAATCTTCAAGCAAACTTGGCAAATTTATCTAGATCAAAATGTGGCTTGAAAAAGCAAATGAAGAATTTAACAGCAAGATCAGCTCCACAGACCTGTAAATGGTTTGAAATACTTTTACCTCTAAATATTACAAAAATGACAATTGCTGTTGCAGAGGAGACAATCATGACCTATTTTCTTCCTTGTGAATGCAAAAGTTATTGATTTGTTTTGACAAGCAGCACAACCAAAGTACTCAATACATTAATCCATGATCTAAATAACAATTAATCAACACAAAGAAGGCTATGAAAAATCTGTCTCCAATACCATGAACTAGCATTCATATTAATTTTAAATGCGAAACATCAGTGCCACAACCTTTTCTTATTTTCTTCTTATTAATTGCAAAGGGAAGCAATTGCTTCACACTGGGACATGAATCCTTGCTTACTCAGTTTTTAACAAGCAGCAGAGCTTCAGCTTCAAATTAATAGTTAAACCCGAACAACATCAACCTTCTTTAAATCAGTTCAACGTATTTGTAGACATAAACATGATGGA
The DNA here is from genome assembly GCA_013397815.1 of Aleadryas rufinucha. Classification (NCBI taxonomy): domain Eukaryota; kingdom Metazoa; phylum Chordata; class Aves; order Passeriformes; genus Aleadryas; species Aleadryas rufinucha. The sequence continues at coordinate 510,893 of VZTH01014960.1, read as the reverse complement.
TGACTAGAAATTGGAGCATTCATTGCTGTGGGGCAACAGATGCCACAATGAAGTCACGCTCTGAGAGACGTCACTGGGCTCAGGATAACAAAGGGCCTTCTGCACACGGTGTGAGCCAGACATTAAGATGTCTGACCTAAGCTGGGCACAGCGTGGGCAGTGCAGCCCCACAGCAGCCTTTGGGACACAACAGCTATGCTCTGCGCCTGGTGCATTGAATTTTGGGGTGCTGCAGAGGCACCTGACCAGCCGTGCTGGCAATGTGAGAGGTAAATGGGTAGTCACTGGGCATGGCAGTGGGAGGCAATGTGGATGGTCTTTCTAATCTTACCTCTACAGCTCTTTCACTGATGGGAATAGGAATCTCCTTCATAGCCCTATTAGTTTTTTCCCAGCTGAGAATTCCCCTATGCTGTAGAAACATTAGCCCCATGATGTAATCACAGATGTGTCACTATTCTGGTACTAAAATAAGCTGGCAGTCTGAGACAGCCTCTGGTCTCCTGACTCTTTTTCACGCAGTAAGGTGAATCTGCCATCAATAATCCAGTTGTTTCCAACTATGGAATATAACGGAAGTAGCATTATCAGAAAGAAGTACTGGGGTAAATCATTAGGCATTTTGTCTGTTAGACCAAATATTTTGCCTTCCTATACAACAGAAGGATGTTCTGATGGTCCTAGAACAAGCTGGCTACAAAGCTCTCCTCAGTACTAAATAAAACATGTAATTTTTCAGACTATCTTCTGTGTTCTGGGACTTTTTCAGTTTTCCTCGGCAAGGGGAAATAGATTTTCCAAAGCTTCCTGATGTTGCAGTCTATGAGGGCAGCTTGCATTTATACAACATGCTTCACTTACTCAGACTACTTGGAGAAACACTCAGAGACACTCATAAGTGACAGTAACAAAAAATAGTCCCAAGGTGGGTAAGGCATTTCTGATCAAATGTGCCTCTTGCCAGATGCAAATAGCTAAGAAGGTAGCTGCTGTGGAATGGGTTAAATACTTATTTTAAGATCAAACATATAATTCAATTTAAATTAATTTAAATAATTTAAATACTGTATTAAAACCCTTCTAAGTGACTTGTAGGAAGTTCACATAAATTGTTTCGAGTTATTTGGTAATACTAATCAGATCCCCTGCTGGAGTGGCACATTGGATTCAAATTGCTCTTTTATGAATCTTCCTTTCCTTGCATTTAGCAATTCTCCACACAACTGGAGCTCTCCAGTTATGCCTCAGCAGTACATATTGCAAGCCAGGCATGTCCTATTAAAATCTTCTCCATTGGCTGTATTATCTACTTCCTTGAACAGGACAACAGGGTCCAGGAAATTTGGTCTTTATTTCCTTTCTGCCACAAACTTGTCAAACAAGCCTGGAAAGGCTCTTCTCCTGTCTCTGTTTCTCCAGAAATGACTCTGCCCTGAAGTTGTTAAACCCCAGAGGTGACACCTCATTCAAGTCCTATGCACATAACTCAAGCCATGATGTTGATACTGAGGTTAACAGGAAGCAGTGCACACCAGTGTGTAATTTTAAAAGTCGATCCATTACCTTTCTAGCCTGTGCATGGTCATGGCTAGTGTTTTGTTCAGTTCCTCGATCATCCGGCACCCTGAAGGGTGAATGGGCAACGTGCTGGACCCAGAAGGAAGGTGCTGGCTGTGGCTGCCGTACTGGAGCTGGTGCTGGTGAGCTGCTAACTGGGATGGCAGGACAGTGTGATGCTGCTGGGTCAAAGGCTGCTGGGAGCTCTTCTGTGTGGAATAGGATGAGAGAGAGAGGTCTGGCCCCCCTAAAGGCATGCAAATCATGACTTTCTTTGGAGGTAGTGGAGGTGACAGTTTAACTGGCATACAAGGCAGTTTCACAGGAGCGCCAGGATCTAAAAAAAAGAAAGAGAGCCCTGGTGTTAATTTTCATGTCAGTAAGATGGACATGAGAGTATCTGCCTGGGTGAGCAGGTACTGAGGTTGCTACTCATCACGGGAGTGCACACCTTCCCTGCTGTGACAGACAACTCCTATTGTATGCTCAGCATGGTCTCCAGAAAAAAATGCTGTTGTTTTGCAGCACTCCCGAGTCCCACAAAAAACATCCCAGGGCTGTGCATGCCCCTTAATAAACACATTAAGCAATACTTAACAAGGCTTGTGGCACACTTCGACGCTTTAAAGCCCTAATCCTCCAAAATAGCCCTGTGAGGTAGACGCAACTTCTCCCACTCAACAGGCACACAAATAGGGGGGGAGCAATTAGGGTGAGAGCAAGTCAGTGTCTGAAGTTACAGGATGACTCACTACCATCACTGCCAGAGCAAAAGCTCAGGGACTCCTGATCCATTTCAGCCACTGCAGTGCAATTACTACAAGTTACGCTTCTTACAGCTTTGTAATGTGCAAAACATCTGGTGTAAAAAATTACATTATAGGGCAAAAGAGAAAAGAAATAAAGTTTGAATACTAAACAGGAAAGGTTTGGAAAAATGGAGGGTACATGAGGAGAAAAGTTAAAGGGCAGTAGATTGTTAGGACTAATGTATTCTTTTACAGAAGTGGCAGGTACTTTTCTCGGGACTCATGTACTGAATTTTACCTTTTTAACTCTAGTTAAAATGTTCACTGAAACCCATAGTTGATCAGCTAGGCTGACTGATCAGCAAGACTTCCCTGACTTCAATGAGAAATCAGTGAGAGGTCCACAAGCAAACCTCTCTTCCAGAACTCAACTGCAGGATGGAGATTCTTGGAGTTGCATCGTGAAATATTTTCAGAAGGGAAAAGAAGTAACATGAGGGCTTGTAGTTGCCAAGATGGGAAGGGAAACGGTCACAACATATGCTTAGAGTGAAAGAGAGACAATATATATATATACTGTGAGCAACAACTCTGAGTTTGTCTCTAGGAGGAAGGCCAGGCCCTTTCCAGCCTGGAATACTGCACATCCTTGTCTCTGCAATGTAGCTCTGTGGGCAATGCTTGCATGACCTTTGGTCTCTTGCTGCTTCAGTCCATTCTTCTAGCTGCAACACTGTAAGGGAATTGCAGGGCCAGAATCTTTTTTTGACCTGAGGAAGCTTGGGAGTTAGATGCTGCTCTCCAAAGGTCATCATTCTCCTGCGCACTATCAGATTTCTAAAGTCCTTTTCCAGATGGCTCTTTTTAGTTTAAACTATCTTTTCCCCCATTCTCTTAATTCCTTCCTTCCTCTTGGCCTGTTCTGGGTGTTGCCTGTTCTTCTATCTGTATCTGAGAGCCAGGCTGATATGAGGACTAGCAAGCAGTAACAATTCTTGAAAATGATTAAGAATCGTAAGGTGAAAAAAGACCATGAGACAAGTCCAGATATGTCTCTTGACTTATTTTAGTGCTAGTCACATCTTCCACAGTATCCACTTGATATTAGTGCTTTTGCTATGCAAAGAACAACACATTGACAATGTAAACCTTCCCCCTCTCCAGAGTGTTTACAGGCTAACAACATAGAGGGGTCAAAGGGAGTGCAAAAATGAAATACCATGTGCTGGTTTTGCCTGGGGTAGAGTTAATTTTCTTCATGGTGTCTGGTATGAGGCTGTTTTGGATCTGTGCTGAACACAGGGTTGATAATATAGAGATATTTTTGTTATTGCTGAGCAGGGCTTGCACAGAACCAAGGCCTTTTCTACGTTTTGAACTGCAACACTGTTAAGGAAACCTGGGATGCATGGGAAGCTGAGAGGAGACACAGCTCAGACAGGTGACCCCAGCTGACCCAAAGGGCTGTTCCAGACCATATGAAATCATGATCAGTATATAAAGTGGAGGTAAGAAGGAGGAAGGGGGGGGTGTTGGGAGTGATGGCATTTGTATTTCCAAGTAGCCGTTACTTGTGATGGGTCCCTGCCCTCCTGGAGATGGCTGAACACCTGCCTGCCCGTGGGAAGCACTGAACAAATTCCTTGTTTTGCTTTGCTTGTGTGCATGGCTTTTGCTTTCCCTATTGAACTTTCTTTATGCCAACTCATTTGCTTTTTCACTCTTACCCTTCTGATTCTCTCCCCGATCCCACTGGTGGGGAAGAGTGAGTGGCTGTGTGGGGCTTGGCTGCTGGCTGGGGTTACACCATGATGTAGGGGCATGGAGAAAAAGTGGCCTTTCCACACTGCAGAGTGGAACAGTTATAGAGAGTAGAATCTAAGTCTTTTGCCTTTCAATGTAATATTAAATTCACTTAACATGTTGTCTCTTGCAGGCAAAAATTCTTCTGATGGCTCTGCTAAGGCTGAAATTTAATTCATGAGTTTGCGAAAGCAGTAAAAGAAAAAAAACTTTCAGGATTTTCTATTCAAGCATGCAAAGGTCTTCAAGTCACCTTGTTTTTCTTACAAATATGTTATTTGTATATATTTCCTCTTTGTATCCTGCATAAAGAATACACCTCTTCAAGAAAAGGTAAATAACAGAAAGAGTAAAGAGTAAATTGTATAGAGTCCTGAGAATAAGGCTCCTACGGGATTTGTAGTAAGAAAAAGTGGGTTTTTTCATACATTTATGCTTCAGGCAATTTTATTTCTGGAGCTTGTCCTGAATTACAAAGACTACACTGAGATCTGCACTTCCATTTTGACAAATACAGGTTGGTTTAAGATCCTTTTCTGCAGTATGTCATTTAAAGTCTTCATTTGACAGTGCCTGTGCCTGGATGCCCCATCACTCTGTGGCAGCCATCCTTAATGGTGAATTCAAAGAGATCCCAACTGCAGGCATCTCTGGCTTTTGACAAAAGAATAACTGGAAGTTCATCTGGGTTTGCTGCCTTCTGTGATCCTGAATATCAGAGCAATATTGTATGTTGGAAGTGAGCATGACATGTCAAATTGCTCAGGTATAAAGCAAACAAGGATCTTCCTTCTTTCTTCTAAATACAGTGAAAATTTATTTTCTCATGCAAGCATTCATGTAGTAGAGTTGTGGCACAGGCACTGCAGCTCTGGAATTGCACAGGAGAACAAGTCTAGCTTAATTATCCTGAGTAGCCACATATTCCTTCCATCATGAATCAGATGTGCATGCCCTGGTTTCGACTCTGCACAACAAATGTATGGACCTTTAGTTTCCACTTAAATTTAAACAAATGTTTCACATCAACATGTTTTCAATGGTACCAGTGCTGGGTGACTCCACTGGACACTTGGCAAAAATCTTGCAGATTATTTTTAACATCTTTATTCAGACTGACCGTGTTGTACCCAGGTTCTTGAGCTTGTCTGAATATGGTCCTAATACCAAAACAGACTCTTGGAAATGAACCAGAGGCATTAAATCTACTTGTCTGCCCTTCACCTTCAGGAGAATTCTACTTTGTTTAAATAAAATGGTTAAAAGGAGAATGAGTACAATGAGAAGAGACTTTGATCCATTTGCTGGGAAATGTAGCTGTGTATCTTCACTGACACCAGTAACGGAGACCTTGGTACTGCAAGTTTTAATGTGTGGTCTGATCAGTGACCATGCTGAACAAGTGGGGCCTTGTCCAAATCCATGGGCTCTGGGCACACTGTTGGAAACTGTGCTACCATCATCTACAGTGAAGGATAGAACAACTTCTCCCTGCACATTAAGAGTGAGGTGACCGAGTTATATAGATCTTTCCTCTGTTTAATTTCACAATGTACATGATTTATGAACTGGGGTAGTAACAATTGTTGCCTTCAGCATGGAATATACATCAGACATGGGCATCTGTAGATGAATAAGAAGCTGGACAGGGGAAATAAGAACAAGGAATCTATGATGTGCCTTCTCAGTGAAACATTACCAGAGTCTTAAATCATCGCACAAAGCGCTCATAACCGAAAAGAAGCAAACTGTGTGAAGCCAGGTGTGCAAGTCTGATTAATTTCTTCTGGCTGAAATTTTTCATGCTCAAGAGAATAATGAGCAATTTTGCAAGATGTTTGTTCCCAGTGGGGTTGTGACCACTCAGCACTGTGTAATAACTTGTATGTTAGAATTGATGAAAAAGATGTTAAGACATCAACCTCTCCACTCTTGGTGACAATCAATTACTTAAAAGACAGTCATGGGTGCCACAATATTTGCTACACTTCAGATTTTTGACAAGCAGGCCATCCCTTACCCTTTCCATACAGATCATTTTGCTAACATCTATAGTTACTGCATTTCTTCTGAGGTTTTCATGAGATAAACATATGTTTATTTGTTGCACAGGTTTGCTCCTATATGGTTTTTCTGATGTGTTAGTGGCACGCTGGAGCTGTGCACCAAGTACACCAAGTCTGATGCTTCCTTGTCACTGAACATGGCTGGAGAATTGGTCAGCACACATTGAAGATACAACTGCTGCAGATGAGACACTAGAAACTCCTGAAATGTATGGCAGCAAATGTTGCTGCAGCAGGGGTTGTAGAAAAGCTCATTAAAATCTTCAAATTCTGCCCCAGATCAACTACTGCATGGAGAAAGAGGCATGCCTGGGAATTGTTGGCTTGTGGCAGAGCTGGCTGTGTTTGCCATACTGCCAGTAGCAGAAATGCTCTTTCTTGACTCCTTGCCAAATGTAAACCAGCGTTGTACCCTGACAGCAAGGAAGGACAATAGACTCCTGGGTGGCATGAGAAAAAACAGGAGACCAAAGGATTCTTCTATTGATAGAAGGATCCACTTCTATTTAGCAGTCTTTAGACTGTATCTAGACTACTGCAAGCTTAGTATCCGCCAGGAAAGATATCAGAAAGCCAGAATGAGTCGAGCACAGGGTCACTGCAGTGGTTGAGCGCTAGAGCACTTCAGGGACTGAGCTGTGTTCAGCTTGGAGAAAAGACAGCTTGTGGGGGGAAACTTAACTGCAGACTCCCAGTACCTACAATCCAGGTTATCAATAAGGTGATACTTTTCAGTGGTATGTGGTGAGAGGAGGAAAGACAGTGGAAAAAAGTGAAACAAAAGAGGTTCAAGACTGGATTATAAGGAAAATGTCTTCCCTGCCATGAGATGAGCCAGTCAGTGGAGGTTTATCCAGACAGGTTGTACAGCTGGCATCCTCTGAAGTTTTCAAGACCCAGCTGGTCAAAGGCCTGAGCAACCTGGTCTCATCCCAAACTTGGCTCTGCTTTGAGCAGGAGGTTGGATTAAAGACCTGATGAGGTTCTTCCTCACCTGAATGGCCTTATACTGTGACCTTTGCTGTACTACGTACTACAAGTAATTTGCTGTACTTACTATAAGTAATACAACTTGTCATAAAGTTAATGAGATACTCTTTAAATTCCTTCAAAGTAATTAATTCTGTAAAATAATGTGCAAAAAACTCCCAAAACCCAACAAACAGGGCAAAAACCAGTGTGGCCTGTTGAGGGAGCTCCATAGCAGAAATGGGGTGATGTGCCTGATATTTGCTGGCACCATTTGGACAAGTAGCTTTTACTTTTTCAGGTCTTCTCTCCTGCAATCACTTGTACCTAAATGGTGGGAGTCTCTTTTCTTGTTTCAATGAGTTTTTGAGCAGATCCATAAAGACAAGTCAAAAACTGTTCTCAAAGATTTGCCATGCATCTCCTGCTGACTACAGCAAGATCTGCAGCCATGTCTTCAGGGGAAGATGTGAGACAGAAATTCTTTGCTGTTCTTCTGTACCACATATGCATCCAAGGCTCAGGTTGAATTTGGAGAACAAAAGCAAGACATGATTAGCCTAAAGTTTGAGAAGTATAGCTCTGCATGAATTCCTGTGCAGGGCCTTGAAGAGAGTTTCAAAGACAAGAAGATTTCCTGATGCTTGTATGTGATAGGTACTCCTCTCCAGGAAGCAGCACAGAGAGGAAGTATAGAGGGAGAAACTGCATCAGGGTCCCATTTCCCATGAGAACCTGGTGAAGGAGAACTGCTTTTGCTCTCTTGCTTCTCCCTTGAGCACACAGTGAGATAACTGTCCATTGCCCCCACATGAATGTAACCTCTCTTTGTGAATGTAGCCTGCCAGAGCAGGCAGCTGGAGGTAATGTCACAGTGGAGGAAGCTCATGGATTATGTCTTGGGCTCATCTACAGAGGAGTCTTCTGACACATATGTGACTACTGCATTATAAAATACTGTGGAGTATTTATTGGACAAATTGTAGTTGCAAAAACTTTTATAAAGCTATCACTAATAACCAGCTGCTGCAAGGCAGCAGGACCCCAGGCATTCATGTTCTCAAATATCATTCTTGTATGCATTGTAAGAAGTAACTTTTGAGGACTTTTAACATTTCCTACCCTGTTAAATGTTTGCCTCTAATTATGAATTAGTTCCGACTCTACACAGACATAATTAGAAAGCACTATATCTAAAAATAAACTAAAAATGTGCTGTCTCTTCAAAATCTTGAATGAAGAAAGCAAAAGAATACAAACAGCTTAAATGCAATAGATAAGTGGCCAGATAAAACCAAAGCTACACCTTACTCTAATATTAGGCTAAATTTGGGCTCAAATACACTCAGGTGTTACTGAGATCCCATCTTAGTGGCACATATTTTGTTCTCTGGTGTTTTAGGAGACTTTATGTGTTACTGGTGATTCAGTTGGAAAATATCTAATTAATTTCAGAAAACATTATCTGTGATGGTGAAAATTAACAGCTTAATGAATCAAGATCAAAGAGAACTTTACAACACTGGGGTCTATCAAATCAGACATGCCTAGTCTCCTGTCACTTGGCCATTAAAGATTTTATGATAATCTGGGGACTTTATCCCAGCACCCCAACTAAATTTGGTCCCAGGTGATTATTTCAACTCTTCCTAAATTTTCAGTGAGGGAAGCTACAATGTTGTCCTAAATGCCTGGGTTCTGCACGTGGATATTGGAGAAATAAAACAATGAAAGAAATTCTATCTGTGTGTCTAATACCAATCACGTTTGAAAACCAGTAGAAGGCTCACCAGGCGGTGACTGGCCAACAGGACATGCAGAGCAGTGAAACAACGGTATCAAAACAGTTAAGGCTCATGTTCTTCTCCTAGAGTTGCCTGTCTTCTAGGGCTACTCAGGCACTTCCACACCCAGTGCTGTGACAGAGACGTTCCCTGTGGAGGCAGCACCATCAAGACCACAGGCCATGGCGTGAGGAAAAGCACAGAGCATTTTCTGCAGTGGTGTTGGCACCATTCCCAGTGGCTGCCCTGCAGTCTGCTCTTGGCTCTGGCCCTGTTTCTATACTGTCCCATCCCTACAGAGCCCCAGCCTTGAGAAGATGCATGCCAAGGCTGTGTGATTTATATTTGCTAGAGGCAATTCTCTCTTCCTTCCATCTTTAAAATGGATTTTTTTCTTTTCATTCTCCACAAAATTAAATGTGCTCTTATGTGTTTATTTAGACCCGCTCTTTTATGTGCATTTCTTATCAACTGAAAGGCCAATCTTTGTCTTGGCACAGGGGTATAGATATTTGAGACGGCTCAAAATGCTTTCAGAGGAAAGTAATGTTTCTTTTCCATTTCTAAAACCTGTAATAAGTTCTTTGTCAAACCCGGCAAATCAGTCTGCATAACTTTTTTGGAACACTTTGGAATATTTTCACGGCAAGAGGTGGTCTGACTTTTTTCCCTCAAGGTTTGTAATTAAAATATTTTTCCTTTATTTTTTTTGCCTCTGACCATGTCTCTAGTGATTTTTTAATGTTTGTATAAAATATATTTCTATTAAATAGATACACTTACGTACACATACGCATATATGCATGTAGACAGAAGCTGAGTTGCTTCTGCATTTTCATGAGTGTACCTGAACCCTTCACAGGATCACATCTCCTCTTGCAGTCTCTTGAACAGAGCTACCAGACCATTAAACCTCTGTCACTCTCCACTACCATGCCTTGTATGTCTTAATTTGTCCTTCAACCTTTTCAAAAATTCTTCTGTAGAAAAATGTGTATGCAGCACAAACAGAAAAGTTTTCATTTTGAATGCCTGAATTCAGATTTTGCTTGTTTTCTCACTCACAAGCTGAGGATGTCTCTGGAGTAATTAGAAAAAGAATAGTATTAATTCTGCTTCTCACTGAGGAGGATGCTTCATTAGGATTGATTGCTCATTTCCAAAGATTGTACACGGCTAATATAATTACCAGTGGAGAACACAACGCACTGAGCAACATGTATATCCTTTGGACCACCAAAGTAAATGGACCCTTAAGAACAAGCTGAATACTTTTATTTATAAGGAATGTATAAAAGAGGGTTTCAGTTCCAGCAGGAATAACTGTCAATTAAATTATGGCTCTATGACTAAATTCGAATCTTTGTTCTTTTACCTTGAAGGTTCTGTATATGCACATACAAGAGTCTCTCTATATGCACATACAAGACTTTATATAGGACTAGATGAGACACCACTGAAGGCCACCACAAAATAAGAGAAGTCAGAGTTCTGTTTCTCTTTTATAGGAAAGTCATCATCATCAAGCAACTCACTTATGCTGATAATTTGAGCCTGATTCTACTTCACACAAAACCTGCAGCTGCAGAAAAAACAAAACTATTCCAGAAGCCCTCATCCTTTGATTCTTCTGTTATCTCTTACAAAAGAATGGCTTATGAATCAAGGACATTTAGTACCTCAGGTTTTTTCCTATGCTATTCCTATATTTTTATTTCTTCCACGTTGGCCTCATTTCTGAGCAACTTCTTATAATTGGGACAGAGTTCTATGGGAGATCATAGGAAGCTGGTTTCACCTAAGGAGGTGAAACCATTAATACTGCTGCCTGGCCTTGCAGGCTGCAGGACTGCCCATTCAGTTTGTAGCAAAAGGGAAAATATTAACCATTATGCGCAGATTTTGGGAGGTAAGAAAGTAAAGAGGTTTTACATACAATGTACAAAACTATACAGGACAAAAAAGTGTGGTCATCCAAACAGAAACATGAAGAGACTACGCAGAGATGAGAGAAAACCAGAACATATTCTTTCCTAATGAGCTCTTTCCTGATATAGATCTTAAACCTGAATAAAATGGGTATTAACTGTCTGGAAAAAAAAAATCTACAATATATAAATGTGGGCAGACCATTTCTCACATCAGCTCTGAAAATATCAGAGCAGCATTAACACAAGATCAACCCAGGAGGAAGACTGGTAGCTGCCCCATTACAAAGATGAACCACACCTCATGTTCAACTCAGGATTTTGAGGTGCTGCCTCCTGTACAGCAGCTGCAATTATGAGCAGACTGTTCAAAAGGTGCAGGCAAGCATTTAGGGAACCTATTTTGGTCTGCATAAATACAGCCATCCTTTGCTTCAGCAATCCAAATGAGAGACTGGGAGGAGGAGACACACCCATCCTCCTTCCACATCTGCCTAGAACTTTGAATCCCAAAGAGCTTGGACACTCGTGAAAACATGCGGAACACAAAACAGAGCCTATGTGTTTACTGTTGCTACCTTCCATGCAGTGAGAGCTAAACTGCAGCACAAAGTGCAGGACATCAAAATCCTGGTCATTGGGAATTGGAGCTGGAGTCATCAGTGGGAGGGGAGTAGTCAGAGCAGGGGTGGAAAGGGGCAGGCACTGTAAGCACTGAGGCAAAATGGCAAGGAGTCATGGGACAGAATTGCCGGTGTAAGGATCAGGGGGGCGAGATAAACATATGGAAAGATACAAGGTGTGTGGAAGGGGACCTGCCCATATGGCAGTTGAGGGGACAAGCAACAAAGGGCAAAAGGAGAAATCAAAACTCTCCCCTCAACTCTCATGCCTTTCCTCATTAAGGCCATTTAAAGACATCCTAGTATTTTTCTGATACTTCCTTTCCCATCAAAGCACATCCTGCAATTTCAGTGGTGATGGTAAGTCTTGATGAATAAGAGTGAGGAGGGTTAGGAAATACCACAGCGATCTTAGATGATTATAGCTGAGAGGGGAAGTGCCCTGGAGCAACCTTGATGAAGGTGCAGTCTGAAGATTTCGCGATCCCTGCTCTAGGTATGGCACGTACATTATCAGCACACACAACAAATGCAAACAGCATTACAGAAAGAGGAAGAACATTGAGAACCTTGCTACAAAGACAGCTTTTCCTAGAAGGGAAATGGTGGTGCTGAGGGTCCAGGAATACCTACTTACCAGTTAAGTGGCTGGCAATCCTGGCAATAGGTTTAGGAGGCAGGGCAGGGGGCTGTTTGAGGAGGGACAACTGTTTCACTGGGGTGTCCTCATGGTCTCCAGGGAAAGCAGCAGATTTTTTGGGGGGAAGTAGCAGGACTGGCTTAGCTGTAGGATCTTGGGACAGGAGGACGCCGGATTCATTGGATGTGGGGCTCTCTTCAGACACTGGAGGACACAACCACATCATAGACGCAACAACGTTACGAGCAAAGCAGCAGCAGATACAGCCAAAGTCAGACAAGAAAAGCAGCTCAGCAATGCAGATTAAGAATGACTCATAGATTTCACTCAAACATCGTATAACATAGAAAGAAGGAAAGAAAGAAAGAAAGTAAAAGAGAAAGAGTAACACACATCTACACAACAGCCAAATTTCCCATTACTTCTGACAGAAGCCAGCTCCCTTATGGCAGGTTGGGATGTACTCCCACAAGTGGAACACAAATCAAGTTTTATAATGTCACATCTCTGATGGTCTGTCACCACAGCTTGCCCAGGACCACATATGTAAGCAGGTGGCCTGTAAACTTACCCTGTTAAAAATAAAAAGCACCTCACAGGGCCTACTCTGTTTTGAAAAGGCTGCGTAGCTGTGCAAGATCATGGATGACAACTTCCACTGCTCACTTTTCCTCACTTGACCTTTGTCCACAACTCTCAGCAGCACAAAATGATGCAGAAAGAGGAGCTAACCTAGATGTAGGGCATTGCTGTCTCACTGCACAGGCTGGGGAAGAAGAGCAGTCAGCCTCACCCAGGGTAGGGCAGCTGATTGTGTTAGTTACTGACAGATGTGTGGTGTGAACATCACCCAGCACCACGTGGCAGTCAGAGAGGATGATGTTGTACCCCAGGGTTCAAACGTTGTCAGCTCTCTGCTCTAGAGCTCATTGGCACATATGAGATGTAGACAGCGAGCTGGAAACCTACTTTTATGTGTTCACAAAGTGCAGGGGTTTTGCCTTACTCCAAGAGAGGTTACTTGCTTAGAAGTAGAGGTTACTTCTACATCACGTCAGTCAAAATTTCTTGTGAAGCATTCAGTGACAATCTCTATGTTGTCACCTCCTTCTACACCAGAAGACCTTCATTTTGACAAGGATTTCTCAGGGCTAAACACCAAATGTTAGAAGTCAAAAACTTGTTTCAAGCAGCTTAGAGTATCTACACCGTAATGTAAATGAGATGTTACCTGTCCCATCCATGATCTCTGTAGTTGGGAGCACCTCATATGAGCAGGGTTCCACAGATGCTGGGACTGACTCCAGTTCTGCTAGGGCTGGCAGGGACACCTGGCTGGAGCTCAGCCCAGAGCCCAGAGGCTGCCCATTCTCCAAAGCTCCTTCTTCATTTGGTATGGAAAGTTCCCCATCTGTTCATAGTCGGAGGAAAGAAGAATGACAAAAAAGAGACATAAATAAGATGCAGACAGAATTTTAAAAGAAATCCATCTCCACTAGATTGTTTTCAAATGAGGAACCTGGACTGAGATCTTCTATGTATACATGCACTGGGTTTATGTGGAAATGTTTTGATAGCAGGGGGGCTACAGGTGTGACTTTTGTGAGAAGCTGCCAGAAGTTTCCCCATGTCTGATGGAGCCAGTTCCAAGCTGGACCCACTGCTGGCCAAGGCTAAGCCCATCAGTGATGGTGGTAGCACCTCTGGGGTAACATATAATTTATGTCAAATATCTGTATTGATCTTTGCTCTATGCTGGGATGGTCATTACGAACCATAGTCTAAGCTGGTTGGTTTCTGACCATCCTTGACCTATGTGGACATGCAGCCCCATCCCATGCCAAAAAAACCTGTTTTCTCTCTCTCTGTTGAATCTGGGAAGTCAGGAATGATAGTGGGCTGGAACTGAAGATATGAAGCTTTCTTAAACAATATTAATATATACTGTATACAATATATAATATTTTAATAATAATATCAACAAGAATTATTATCTTTCCCTCCACCAACTTTTATGCTATAAGGGACACAAGCAAAATCACAGGGGTATGTCCCTATTTTACATACAAATAACCACATTCTGTGTAAGGGAGAGAATAATTTTTATAGTTGCCTGATGTAAGGTCTTGATACTGGGATATATCAGATTCCATTTAGAAAGCCTGTTTTTATAGTTACTAATAATATCTCCTCTATCTGAGCAAAATTTCTGTGACAGCAGCTGGCATTTTCTTTCCTATCAAACACCACTTCACATTAGAAATAATAAAGAGCAGAAGAAAGGATTCAGACTATTCTCTATAGTGTCAACCTGCATGATTTTTATCTCCGAACTTGTTAAGCATAGCACTCTGGTACCTGGAGGCAATGACTACATGGACATCACAATTAGAGTTTTATAAAGCAAAGTGTTCAGCCCCTATGGTTACAAATGGAAGCCTGAAAATGTAACTGAAATGTGACCTGTAAGACTAAAAATCAGCAGGCAAATAAGCAGAACCTAATTTTACTAAGCATTTAAATTACTATTTAAAATGAAACTCAGAATTTCAGAATATGGTTTTAGATTTTTGGGCACCGCTGATTAGCCATATTACTGATCAATGTACTGAGTGGAGATGTACATCAGTCAAATGAGTGTACATTTTCCCCTCATAGGGCTAAGATGTACAAGCCACTTTGGAAAGCAATACTGAAAAGAGAAAAAAGTGAAGTCTCATTTTAGTGCTAGTACACAGCAATTAAAAAGTCTGAAAATACATTAGCTGATAACTATTCAGAATTATGTTTCTACCATTTAAAGCTTCTCTACAGCAAGTGAAGATGGTCTCCTGTTTATTTTGGAATTATAAATACCAAGGTCTTGACTTTCTTGGTTTTGTTGGAGGCTTTTTGGAGACCCAGAGAACTATTATGGTAATGCAGTCAAATCATACTAGACTGAAACCTGACCCATGGCTTTGAGAGCAATCAACTGAGCTGGCTAAAAGGTGGCAACATGAATTAAAGCTAAAGGCTTTGGCTAAGTGTTTGCAGCACAGCCTCTATTCTAATTGCTGTGGTCATTCTACACAAAGCTGTTTACTTCCCTAGGCAGCAAAAATCAAAAACCAGTTCAGCCAGTATTTAAAGCTGAACATTTTCTGACTTAGCTGTTGGGATAGAAATGCTGTGTATTCTGTGCTGGCTCTGTCTCCCTTTCATAAAGACACACACCTTTAGATGAGTTTGGGATAAGGACTGATGTTCTCTCAGTTACCTGGTTTCACAAAAGAGCGTAACTGTTTCTTATGTAGAGCATCTGCTTCTTGAATGAAAGGCAGTGACTGTGTCCAGCAATATGTTCATTAATTCAGTGCATTAATTCAGACTAAATTTGACTATAACTATGAGAAAAGTGTGCATGACAAACCCAGAAACGTTTGCTTTTGGGAGGGATGACTACACATTTTTCATGAAGTGAGATGCCTATTGTAATATGCTGAGCATCTTGAAATCCTACTGTCTTAAGTGTGCTATGTGCTTCTCAAGGTATATTAGCATGATTTAAGAAAACACCATTTGAATGACCCATGAAGACTTGTGATTGCAAAAAAAGTAAAATGTAAGATAAAATTTTGGCTTTTACCTTTTGTCATCATACTAAAGCATGGCAGATTTCTGTACTGACAGTGTAACCTTTTTTATTCATCTGAATATCTTTAATCTTGATTTAGAGTCTAAAACTTGTCCTTGGATTTGAATGAAATCGTCAGACATGGCATAGAATCATGACTGAAATATACACCCTAAATCAGGTATTGCTTAAAGAAGAGCTACATGAGGAGTTGCTCAAGTACAGCAAATAGATCAAAGATGAGGAAAAAATAATTTGTAGAGGCAAGAGTATCTTAGTGTGAATTAATCCTGCATCCAAGATATGCTTGACAACCTGATATAAAAGGCAAATTACTTATTATTTTCAAAGTATTAAAGCTATTCCAGTTGGCTGACATACAAATGAAAAGAATCTTGGTAATGCAATTATTACATATACATGGATGAACTGATCTGTTTTCAGGAACCAGCTATGAGTTTAAAGTTAATTTTGCACAGCGATAACATATGTAATCTTTTGTTCTCAGACTTGCTAAATCCTTTGCTGTTTTCAGTCTGGTGCTACTTAGTGGAGAATGACTTCCCCTAAGTCCATGAGCTTTAACAACATCAGCTGAGCATGAAACTGGACAGGTCCATGAGAGAGTAGTTTGACCGCTGCAGCAAGAGAGCACGTGAAGGCTGCTCTTCTCTTACTCAGGAGACTCTGCACACCTGAAGTCACTGAAGAAACAGGACCTCAGAGGAAACTCTCTGATGCAGAGGACTCTACCCAGACACTTTGATTCACCTTAGCATGTGAAAACAACAGCACGGGGAGAAGGCCCAGACACATAGATGATGTGTTCAAAACCTGTGGCTCCTAAGCATGGTTTGTACTCCTGAACACACCTGCCATTTCCACTCTCAGGTACTTAAAAAACATTGCCTGGTGTGAAGCACAGTACGCCATGCCGACTGACACAGACCAGTCCTGTTGTGTTCCTCCTGTTGTAGCTCTGCCTACCCTTTCACCGTGTCTTTTACTCTGAATACCTTGGACTATGCAACTTTTTGCATATCTGAAAAGTGCCAAGCTTATGCATTCCTTCTACAGAAGAATGGCTATGGAAGTCAAAATAGACAATTTGAAATCCTAGGTTAATTTCTGGATTGGGTTGTCTTCTTCAGTACTTGTCTGGTCTCAAGCAGACTGTCCAAGCAAGAGTTCTTGATGGCAAAGGCTAGGAAGGTAGAGCAAAACTCATTCTCATTCTCTGCCATGACCCCAAGAGTGGGGAATGGAAAACTGAGTGTTCTTGCATGTGGTCAAGACCTGCCCTTGGAACTGTTTCCTAGCCTTGGCGACTACCTTAGCACAGTAGCTGGGATACTCCACAGTTTCAGTCCCTAAGCAGATCCCTGATTTTGTGGGATCCCATGGAGTTTGAGACAGGCTGTTTCTGGTGGAATTCAAAACTTTTCAATTTCACTGCAGCACAACTGGCTCTCCAGTGGCTGCCATGCCTTCCTCCTTGTTGCAAAGCCACTTCTTCAAGTTTGTTCTCACATACTGTCACAAAATCTGCCTTAGTGCGTAAATGCAACATGTCCAAATCCTGTCAGGACTTAGGTTACCTGAAATTTAAGTCTAAATCCATAATTTTGATTAGATAGAGCATATAAAAATACAAGAATATAAAAGATGAAGACTGCCCATGTTTCCTTGAAAAACCATTGTACCATAGCCTTTGGAGCAAGCAATCAGTACACACTCATATTCAGAAATTTCTCACTACAGACAATCTCATCTACATTCAGAAAGAAGAAGAGGTATCAAAATACTACAAGTAGATTTAATTCTTTGACCTGCAGCATGAAAAAGTGGGCAATTCTAATGACAAATGCTTTTGGGATGGTTACACCTTCATGTGAAAATCAAGGTGTGTACCTATGTGTAGGAGCAATGGCATAGCAAAAATAAGAGTTTTTCTACAGGTTGAGGTATGTTCTGTGATGCAGGTGGAAGAGGTACTTTTAACCTCTCAGCACTACCTGACCACAAACTATTAGAACACCAGGAGCTTCATCAGATACTTCTTCGACTTACTATTTTCCAAAAGTACAGAGTATTTGAAAAAATTATAACCTTTGCCTACATTTTCAGAATACTCAAGTTACAGACCTCTGGAAATGGAAGATAACAGAAACTGATTCTGTCATGAGTGTGGCCCTTAGCAAGGGAAGAGCTCCCTGCAATTCAGTCTGGAGCAGCTCCACCTGACTAATTTAAGCGTGGGGGTCACTGAAGTGGTAACAGCATTTCTTGTTTTACAAATATAGCGGCTGGACTGCGGTGACTCTCTCATGTGTGAATACTGTGACTTACTGCACTCTGATAACTTTCAACTGCTAGGTGACACAAAGTCCTCTGAAAAGCCAGCAAATCCTGAAGCAAACAGGTCAGAGTGTCACATTAAACAGCAGGCAAACAAACCAGCTAATTATGCTTTTCATCAACATAGAAGATATGACAAAACTAACACTAAGCACATGGCCAGAATTTTTGTTCTTGGGTCAGTCTGTCCGCACTGTTTCCTTTGATCGGTATGGGTTTTTAAAGAAAGAAAAAGCCAAAACTACTCACAGCCTGATTCTGCCTGCTTTGCCCACCTCTTAGGAAAGAGATACAAAGAGATTTACACCTACTGTCTGTGCAAGATGCCTCTTGGCATGGAAGGTGCTACCATAATCAAATGAAGCGTTCTGCTAGGAAATGCTAAAGGTCTTGAAGGATTAGAGGCTCCCTAACAGGAATTACGAAGAAAATGTTACTTCCACTTAAGGTTCTCAGTGAGATATATCCTTTATTAGAATTACTCCCAGATTATTACACCACTGAAGGAAATAATGCTTTTGCTCTATACATCTTGCCTTGTCTATACCCTTGTATCATCATAGCTATTAGATTACTGCTGTGTATTACAGCAGTATTCTTGTGTATTACCACTTTCTTCTCTGCCCTACCTCTTTCTTTTCATATCAGCTTTGTAAAGGTGAAAAATTACTATAAAGAGGAAATAATCTTTTTCTTTCAAATACCTCCAAACAACTTAGTATCTACTTCACCAGATGACACAGAAGTTTACAAACTACATCATTATTTGATCAATAGAAAAAACTGTAGCGCTTTGGTAGCAATACAAGGGAAACCTCCCCAAGTTTCAAAATGGATGGCGGAGTCAGACTTCACAGAAAAGATTTTTCTTGGGGATGCCTTTAGGTGTATGTAGGGATGGTTCAGAAGGTGGCTACATGTGAGATGTGAGGCAGGGATGAAGGAGGTCACACCTGGGACAGAGGTGTGACTGAAGGCTGCCTTCTGAGCTGGCTGAGGCACTGATCACTTGGTGTGGACCACGCCTTGCTGGCTGCGGGTCCGATCTGAGTCTCACTACAAAACGTGGACAACACGAAACAGTGAGAAGGGCAAACCTATTGCCAGGAGTTGTTTTTACTCTGAAGTTGCATCTAGGATGATTTCTAAGCCAGCAGGTCATAAGGGAGAGCACACTACAACACATAACTGGTAGAAACGGTAAAATTTAATGATAAGCACCTTTTTGCTGTTATTCTTTGTTTTTCACTTAAAAAAATTAGCAGCCTGAGTTAGTAAATTTTTAAATTCCTAATAAGCTAGAGTAAAAAGTAGGTAGCAGATTTAAATACTCCTGAATTTCTGGAGCTATACTTCTTTAGGCTATACTTTAGCCTAATTTAGGCTATACTTCTAATATCTGTGAAAGTTTCTAACTTCTATTGATTTCTACCAGATATTGTACTGCTATTGTCAAAAACTTTTAGATTTCGAATTAATGAGGCTTTAAAGCATATGCATAAGTTCTATTGTGATTAAGAGGTAACTTTATTATGTCTTTATATAATTCGTTGAATTAATTGCCTTAGTTATTGACAAGGAAAGCAGCAAAACAAATAAAAGCTGCACTCAAAGACTGACATATATGTAATAGATGTGAACTATGTATTGTGTTATCAGTGTAAAACGATGTTTGTAAAACAGTGGCATTTTGCATAAATAAGACATTACCAAATCAACAATACCAACTCAACAAATTAATTAACCTGAACAAGGAATTATTATCTCTTCTGAGCTGTTTCAAGGGCAAGTACATTGTTCTGTACTCATCAGGATCCAAAATCTTTAAATGTTTCCCTTTTCCACAACAGTTAATCCCAAAGTGACTCAACCAGACAATGGCAACACACAGAGGCACGAACCCACCACATTCCTCCACAGTCTGGATGCTTTGCTCTTTTGCAGTCAGTGACTACTGCCTATTTCTGTGATTTTTATTTCTATTGTTTTACATTTCTGATTAGTTTTCATTTTTATTTGCTAAGTAACTATCACATGTATCCAACAGAGAGGGTCAGACCAAGGCAAAGTCAAGAGAAGTGTTTAGAGATCTTATTTTGCATGGTCTTGTAATTCAGAACTCTATTCCCAGTTCCTAGTGTTACAATTATGTAATGTCTGGCCATAAAACTATATGGGATGTCAATTTACTGTTGTGAAAAGAAGAACACTTACCTTTATCAAAAATTTCTTTCAGCACTCCTCGTTTTATAAGCTCCTCTCTGCTTTGCCTCATTGACATTTTTCTTTCCAAAGCTGTAAGCAAAGGATAAGGGTCAATATAAACAGAAAAGAAGGGAAATTATTGTTTTAAAAGGCTCCATGCCTTTTAAAGGCATTTTAAAAAATGCTCTTTCTCCTCTTCAAGTCAGTGGCAGTTTAGCATCTTGAAATAAAGGCTAGTGGCAGCCCAGAGAATCTGTCTGCTGCTGTAGTGTGGCTGTTATTGACAGAAATGGCAATAGACTGACTGATTTGAGGGCATGTCTGCACACCCATTGCTTGATTTTGACACATGAGCCAAGCATTTCTGATTTCTGTGAAGAATTAGAGACAGCAAAGGGAGAAAAAAGGAAATGAGTGCAGAAGCTGGAGAGGGAAGGGTAAGAAAGAAGGCAACACAAAGGCTCAAACCAAGGAAAGATGTGGCCAAGAACATGGCCACGGACTGTGTCCAGGCTGTGGAAGAGAATGGAAGCCAAAGCTTCTTTGCCACTTCCTCCAGTGAGGGCAGATTAAGGTGTTTGGGACACTGCAAAAATGAGCTATTTAACAGAGCCTTTTCTTCCCTTGAGGGGTGTTTTCCCCTAAAGAAATGTAAAGGAGGGAAACTCCAAGAGAGCCACTGCAATTTACACGAGATCTGAACAGCTCGAGTTCTGTATTGGCTGCTTGGAGACTGTGGTCACTGAGGCAGCAAAACGACAGATAGAAAATACATGTTTCTTTAGTGCAGGAGTAATTAAAACAATGTCCAATTAACCAAAACAACACAAAGGACACGCACGCAGGCAAAGACCTGAAAGCCATCAAGCCAGGGGTGCAAGAAGTGGTGTGAAGGAGTGGCTGTGACTGCACCCGCTCTGTGAGAAACATGCCTGTGCCTGCCAAAAAAGAGGCACAGTCAAGGGCAAATCACTTCTGCCATATGCTCCTCAATCAGACTCAGCACAGATGCACGCACACACAAATGAACTGGGACTTAGCATCCTCAGCCTGCCCTGCAGATTTAAAGCAAAAGAGGCTTGGAAACCTTCTCTCCTTCCTCGAAAACAGGAGGGTGCAACCTTTCTTGGTACTGCTGTGTGTTGACTGTTCCCACAGGGACACGTATATCTGGTGAATTAGCCGTGCTTATACTGGCACACTGTGCTCATTGCAACTTATTTGCTGCCAGATACTTAGGGCTCAGTATGAACAAGGCCAGCTCTTCTTAACTCTTCTCCATAGGATAAATTTAGGCTTCCCTGCTTTTAAAATCAGTTTTGAACACATATTCTTTGGGACAAAGATGACCAGTATGTACAGTCAGAAGCTAATTAAAAACCGTGGTCTCCCCAGGGACAGACACACTCTCTGAACTTCAGCATGGATCAGAATTAAAGGCAGGTCCCTTTGCTGAAGCACAAGGCCCCATACCCATTAACCAGCCACATGATGCAGTTTGATTTTGGAGGTTGTTAACATAACAGCCTCAGCATTTTCCAGAGTGCCTTAAACCCGTTTGAAGAAGTGCTTTAGGCACCTCAACTGACTTGCAATGAAACACTGATTTCTAAGTTTCTAATATGCTTTTGAAAAAAAAGGCCCAACAATCAAACTCTGGAGTCACACTGCAGACTGCTTGCTCCCCAAGCTGCCTTTTCCCCATGCTGAAGGGGTCTTTTTCTGGTACAGCATTTAAAGCTTTTTCCTCTTCCTCCTTAAGAATAGCTGCCCTCAGACCTTCCAAAAAAAGCCAGAACAAGCTGCAGCTAATTCCTGAGACTTCTCCCACCAAAGAAATTATTAAAACTCTGACTGAGTTTAAAGAGCAATTTGGTGGCACCTAGCACCTTTTCCAATAGGTCTCAAAAAGTGTAATTTTCTGTTAGAATAAGCAGCAAACTGAACTTGCTCCTCAGTGGGAGACCAAGGTGGGATAATCAGCAGCAAAGCAGCAGTTTCTGCATATGCACAGCAGCACTACCCACAGAAAAAAGGCACAAGCAAATTCTATTTCTCTACTTGACCATAGATAGCTAAGTAATAGATCCACATTTTACACACAAATTCATTGGCACCCACCTGGGTGCACTGCCTCACCCTCCTGCTCAGTCAACAGCGGGTTATGCAAGGTAGCAGCATTACTACTGACTTCATGGCTAGGAGGTCCCACCACATTATCACAGTACTGGTAAGAAACAGTAATTTTGAAGACTGGAGTTAAGGCTTTTGGGGAATCAGGTGCTAAAAAGGGCTATCAGGACATTTAGAAGAAGTGCAGGAGCATCTCTTCCAAACCAGTTGCTGAGGAAGACCCTCCAGTACTTGAAGTAGTGGACTATTTTTGCAGTTGCAGAATTTCAAAGATAGAATATATTTTCATATATTTGGAAGACTGTATATAGGCTTTTCAGATACCCCCCATTGTAATCTGCTTGTGTTCAAGAATGAAAAACCCACAACCCTCAAGCTGAAGCTCAGACAAAACCAATTTTTTTCAGTTTCTAAATCCTTTCTAAGTAGGTACAGGTCTTATAGTATTAATTATTTTCCTACTAAGCCAGTTTAATTAATAAGATATTTAGAGGAAGGGCATGCTGGGCTAAGAGCAGCACTGAATGATAATAACAGATGTTATACTAAAACTATGGAACATGCTGCCTTTCTTTAATACAAATCTTCCTCCCAAACAAGTGTCGTACATTTAAGTGCATAACCCGCTATGCTGCTGCTGATCAGATGGGAAAAAAATACAAGCACTTAGATGCAGAACTCATTAGGATCTAACAGCCTGAACAATGAAATGCTTTACTTGGTCTGGATTTCTCTGGCAAAGATTGTCAGTTCTTTTATGAAGGGTTTTCTTTCCAAGCAGAAAACTGGTATAAAATAAATTCATTCACTCTCCACTGAGAAGGAATCCATTCACAGCAGAGGATAAATATAAACCTTTGAATTAATCCTTGATTCATGAGAACCGTGTAAATTCTGTGATGGGAAAAAATGAAATATAATTAATATTTAAGAAAAGATGTATTACTTCATTAGCGATTTTCCTTGGTGATTAACCTCATTTTTTTTCATTTGTACAACCTTCCAGGAGATTAGAAATAAGCATTAAACCCTCTTTATGGGATCTACTTATGCCAGAAACTAGTTACTGTAACAAATTCATCCATTCTCCAAGAAACTCTCAGTTACTAGTTTATAGAAATGAGCCTATGTGTATTTTATGGTAGAAGTGTACAGATTTTGCCAGTGTGCTCTGCAGTACGCTGTTTCTTTTATGCTTTGATGAAGAAACAGTGGGAAATGTTTTTATTAATGTTTCTGAGCTGGTATTTTTGAACTTGTCCCTCAGGAGCAGCACCCCTCTGCTGTTCAAGCAGAGTTTTTCTCTGTGGCAGACCCATTAAGATCAGTAAAGCCTTGACAGGGTCAGGAGGAGTTTCTGCCCCTCCATTCTGGAAATCAAACACAGTTTTGTCTTTATTCCTTTAATAGGCTGCTGTGCTCCGTGATGGCAGCGGTTGTGGGCTGCTCCTCCAGCTGAGAAGGTGAAGCTCGCCGCTGCCTCTGTGCCCAGTGCTTCTGCTGCTCCATTAACCAGCCAAAGAGGGATTTATGCAGTCAGGACACACAACCTTTCTGTCCTCCCATCCTTCCCTCCAAGACTAAAACATCTCAGATGAAATATTCCAACCTGCATCTATATGAAACAATAATAAATTAATAATAAATATTATTATACAAGATAATAATAAACTGTCCTCCTTTGCAGCAATTGTCATGTTACTGTTTAAACCAAGGGGTGGACTAAATAAACAAGTTCTGCCCTTTTCTTTTCATCTGACAACTGAAACAAAATCCCAGTCTGTGCTGGCCAGTTGGATCTTAACCTTTAATTTTTCTGAGGTTGTCCTTGGCCTTTGTCTTAAAAAGCACTGGGGGATGCTTTGCATGAATTCTTCCTTTCAAAGGCCACTACAATTTTCATGATGATTTTAGAAAGCAAAGGTTGTTATAGGATGAAGCTGAGAGCAGAAGCTTTCTGGTGCATCAATTATACTTGCTTTCAGTAGGAATCTGCTTTGCTAATAATTCAGATCTGAATAATTAGAAATAAGCAAACCAATTGCTTTGCACAGTGTTTAGATAAACAACCATCAATGTTTTCTTTAGATTTATAAGGAAGAAGAGATTTTCAAATGGGATGGGTTATGTATTAAAAAATGTTACATCATTTTGCAATTTTCCCAGCTAGGTAGAGTTTCTTAGCAATCAAATGGAGCAGGATTCAGCTGATACAAATTATTACAGTGTGGACTTCTGCCTCTGAGTTGGCCTCCTTATATATTAAGAGCAAGTCTTGGGCATGATGAACCTCAGACTATTGTAAGAATCTAAACAAGACTGAACTGCACCTTGGAATTGCCTGTTAGGCTTCACTGACTGTAAAGAAAGCTAAGGGTAAGTAGCTGAGATAAAGATGCATAAAAATAGGGCTGAATATACTCCTGAAATCAAAATTGACTGAAGACAGTAGTTTTAAGAAAAGAAACGCTGCTGTAGATGAAAGTCTTAGACATAGCTGAGGAAAATATAGATGTGCCAGCTCACAGAGAGCTCCATTAATTTTGAGATTGTTTTAATAGCTGTGGCATGACACCCAGCACTGCTGCTGTGAGCTTGGGGTATGACCAATGCCAAAACATAGCTTGGTTGAAATAACTGTATTGCTTTGCTCATTGCTAAATATGAATTTTGCTTGGCTTCAAACATGCATAGGTCTCTTGAAGCCTGAGGAAAGTTAAAATCGCCCAACAGGTTTCTGAATCTTTGAGATTTAAGGTTTCTTACAGAAGATTTGAGTATCTCTAATACCAGCCTGGGTTTTCCTGCAACGGTAACATCTACAAAATCTAATTCAGACAGATTACTACCTAGACAGGATCAGGAGCCTCTTTTTGTCTGTGTCTGCCCATGACATTCCTTGTTCTGACTGTAGCCTAGCACTGCCATTCTATGAGATAACATAGTCTCCTTCTGAACATCAGAAGGAGAAAAATAGGCTGGTATAAAAGGTTCAGCTTGATTTAAAAAAGTGTATAGAAGTACCTCTTCAGATCAGCTGACCAAATGTGAATCACTTGGAAAACTTCTGTGGCATGTGCTACGAGACAAACTAGTAACACAGAAAAACCCCACAGCACTGATGCCACACTAATGCTTAACTCAAAGCACTCTTTAAGTGAACCAGGATCATCATCATAGAGGTGGAAAAGTGAGGTACAGACAAGCTGCAACAACTTGGCGTGTCACCTGCTACACCAGTAGCAAAGCATCAACAGCACCTGTTCTGCGACCAGGGGCCAACACTCTAGGCAAGGAAATGACCCTTCTAGACTTAAAATTTGTTACTGTAATCCAGGCAAATAAAGTAACAGGAAAAAGAGGCAAAAGTAAAATTAAACCACTCCTCCCCCCACCACCAAGTGATTAATTTTATTTCATTTCCAGTCTTGCAAGTACAACTGGATTTATTTTACATTATGACTATGTAAAAGCATAGAGAAGATGTTGTCAGGGCATCCCGCTACCACTCAAATTCAGACCAGCTCAAGACAATGGTCCATTTACAGTTAGCAGCACTGGACTGGGAGCATGATAAATCTTCATTTGTGACAGGTAAGCCTTTGAAATAACACAGTAAAAATGTACACATTCCTTTAAGAGTGCAGGATCAAATCTAAAATTCCTAGTTACTAACTGGAAGAGTTTAGGAGGTGTAACAGTTGGCACACCTGGTAACTACAGATAAAAATTCAATCATCTCTTCCTTACTGATTAAGACAGAAAGTAAAACTGGGGAAGAAGTGAAAGCAGCCTTAAGAAAACTCTAGACTTGTACTGACCATTACTACACTAAACTGCCAGCGGACAGACTTGGGAGGAAAGTGGATGCAAAGTCAAATCAGCAAACACAGAATTGCAGAAGCTAATCAAAATACTGCAAACCACACTAAGTGAGATCACAATACAGTAACACAACTCAGAAATATAGCATGGAATCAGAAATTCAGCAAACACAAGGAAAGGCAGAAAAATTATATCTGAACAACTCTACCATGATAGTTCTTAATTCTTTCTGTACTAAAGAAATGAGAAATCTAATTCAAAAACAGATGGACTGGGTTGGTTTTTTTTATACAGAAGGACTGAAAAAAAATCAATCAAAGAAGGTGTCTTCCTAGGGAAAGAACTTCACTTCAAGTTAGATCCAAAGAAACCCAACATAATGGATTTCACAGGCCAAGCTGAGCGAGCCTGGCAGAAAATGAATGCATGAAAACAGGAGATAAAACAAGAAATCTTGACAAACATAACAAAAGCTGTGTGTTTGAAAAAAAACCCCTAAGAAAGTGGATTTGAAAAGAAAACAAGATTGTAGACACCTTAAGAAAAATGTTACCACCCACAGCTGCCCTGCTAATAAACAGCAAAACAGAACTCCACTGTGTTGGTGAACTGTGATAATCTATCAATAGGATTTTGGAAAGACTCGCATTTTTATACCTTTTATACATAATTGCTTTTCTAGTCACACTTGAGAAGTTAGGGAGACGCTCAGAAAGCCGACCAGAATATCGAAAAAATGAAGAAAAGAACACTTCTTCTGTTCTTCCCTCTGAATTGCTGCACAGTGTTTTCATGAGTTCCTAGGCAGGACTAGGTCAAGAACTGGAAATCTGAGCCACCAACAGGTATTGCTTTCCACAGCTTAATGAAAAAGGAGATTCTGTATCTTAATTAAAGAAATTTGCAACAAGGTAGCATAGCATATCTTAACGTACACCTGCTCTGCAAATACAGCGTGACTGCAGAGTGGAAAGCCATAACTTAGCACTATGAGACTTAATTTAGGCATCAAAAACAGTAGTGAGGGGGTGGTACTGACTTATTTGAAGGCTTTCATCCAAGCAAGAAACTGGCAGGCTAGAATAGCCCCTGTTTAAGTCCATTCTGCTACCAGCACCGTATGTAGCTATAGCTATGCTGAAGTTAAATTCACCATAGTGATTACCACCAGAGTTCTTACTGCAACGAGGTTATGTCCTAAGCACCAGCAGAAGGCAGTCAGTGCAATCCTTATGGTAGGAGATCCATTTACATTTTCACAAATGATGGTTTCCCCTTCTGTGTAACAACATGCAGAAGTTGTAGTATCAAACAAAAGCTAAGAACACGGGTTCCACACATCAAACCTTTGCAACTGCACAAGATAAGTGATGCAACCTGAAAAAAATACATGGGAACATCAGCAGCAGTTGCACATCCCAAGGAACGGCTACTTTTTACTTTTCAGCTTGCTTTAGGTACCTTGCAGTCTCAGATTTCTGTACGTAAAACAGACAAAAACTATGCTAAAAGCAAACAGGTGAAGAGCTGGGTGAGGTATCTGCAAGGTGTTTGTTTCCTTTACCATGAGAAGATGGTTCCCAGAATGATGATACTGCAGTAGGAATCTGCAGTGTCATCTGTAACAGCAGAAATGTCTATTTGCAATATTCTGCAGCACAACAGTTCAAGCAACATTCCTCAAAGCAAAAACCGTGGTGGGCATTGCTTGAATAAGATAATGACTCCTGTGACTCTCTGGAGAGTTCTCTCCATTATGGAGTTTACACATGGCATGTAACTACCCAGGCACCCTGCTGCTTTTGGATTTGCTCCTCATCAGACAACACTTCCAGATGGCAAAATACAGAGCAGAGTTTACATAAAGAAGTCCAGCAGATGTCAGGAAACTGGATTCTCCAGAGTAGCTTTTAAAGGTGAAGGAGTCAGCTTTCCTGGGATGGAAAAAGGGGGAAAAACTGAGATAAAACCAAAACAGTGGCAGGCTGATGATAAGAAGGCAGAAAGAATGCTTGGACAGACCACCTGTAGATGACAACCAAGCTACTGGCCAGTATTTGGTCCCCTCGTTTGCCAGCTGGGAGGATAACCTTGCTGACAGAGACCTGTACTTGGTAAGACAAGCAGCACAACTCTTTCTACAACAACAGCCAACTGCTGTGTAGTTTTACAGCTTGAGTTTACCTTACAGCTGTTACTTTACAAACATATATTGCCTGGTACCCACTGCCAGACAGATGTGTAAATCCAGTGTTTTACTCCCTAACAACATCCTATTTTGGCTACACTGAAAAAAGCCTGCTCTGCTGGATGTTCCTATTTCACCAGAAAGGAATTTGAGGTAATTTAAAATATATTTGCACATTACTCAAACACTGTTGAAGTAAATTACAGTTTTCCACTTACACTGGAATAATTAGTACACTGTAGCCTCCCAAACTGACACACAAAATAGATGGGGACTTGTTTATCTGTGTCCACATGTACCTCTACTAAAAATAAATGCTACAAAGCACAGCTTGTGACTAAGAAATACCTACTTAAATCTAAAGTTGGCTTAGCACCGGTTTGAGAGAGATGTTATGAATATTTCATATACTTCTCAGAAACCATCGCTACTGTTGTACACCCAGAAAATCTTGACTAGGCACACACAAATTAAAAATCCATTTGTTATTGGAATGAACTGGCATCAACCCTTCAACACAGACCTCTGTTAGGAGCCAAACAGGAAATAATTCATTTAATGCTTGATTATAGGAACGACTGAATCACAAAGCAACAAACACTTCCTCCAAAATAAGAACATTCTTGAATTGCAGCTGTCACACCATCCAGCAATTATATTTGGATGATATTTCCAGCTTGTGCAATGGCACTAGCTGGCTGGTACATAATGCTGAAAAAACCCCAAAGTGTCTTTAACGCCAGCGTCTTATCTCCCAAAATAGTGCAGTCTGCTTTCTGGCTTGGTAGCTGATAACAGTTCAAGCGACAGTAAAGGCCCACCATGCAATTTCAGCATGTTTTACACATTCAGAGTCCTGGTCTGACTTTTTTTTTGGCTTCTTTGGGGTGAAAAGATAACATTCCCAGATGGAGGGAAACTTTCCATTATACATGGCAGTCCTCTGGAATCAACAGACTGAAAAAAGACCAGAGTCTGATTTCAGTTACAGTAAAATGAATGCAGAACAGCTTCATGAGAATTTGGCATGCACCATCTTGCTTGTAATATGAATCATTCCATTATATCAATAGGAGATATTTTTAAAAAAACCACCAATGATGACATTGTTTTATGCTCCTCTCCAGCAAATGTTGAAGTTATCTGAGAAAATAAGGCATTTTTACTCTTATGTTATCTTAGTGCTTTTTGCGTGTGTGTGCAAAAGCATAGTCCTGAGGCTTGTCTGGGATGGGGAGACAGAGATGAAGATACGAAACATGTTTAGATGGTAACAGTTTTGAACTGGTATAAGAAGCAAATTTGAAAAAGAATAGGCAGGAAGGACAGTGAAGTGAAGGAGATATGAGAATAGTCTGGACATTTCTTACAGTGTAATCACATTACAAATGTACATAATATTGTCAGTCTCATATCTCAGTATTCCAGTGTAAGTGTCCCTGTTTTCCAGAACCTAATAAAGTTTTTCTATTCACTGTGTCGAAAACCAAACAGAAAATTGGTAGAATCACAGATGATCTAAAGTTCAAAGCAATGGTACTGAAGGATAAAGGCCATGGTAAACAAGCCAAATATTTTTCACAGCAGTGCTAATCCTGAAGAGCTTCAGCAGAATTGCAGAGTGAAACTCTACAAGGAGCTGAGGAAGTTTTTCTAAGTGAAGTGTCACTTGGAGAGCTTTTTTAAGAAATCAATAAAATGGAGAGCAGCAAACTGCCAAGACCAGACAGTTTTCTTCCTAGAATTCCTCAGGAAATCAAATACAAACACAGTAAGTGTGACATGTAACCTAGACAAGAGAGAAAAGTGGGAGATGGCAAATAGAAGGTTGCTATTCTTTAGAGTCTGAAAGTCATCTGGGAATTACAGACCAGTTAGCCTGGTTCCCATACCACCAGTCTAGCAACAGTTACATAGAATAAAGCTAGAAATTGGAGACCTAGAACAGAACAGAGATGAGAGAAGAATCATCCCGGGTTTGAGGTGGGAAGTTCATAGAAATCAATGAATGAAGATGCTTGTTCCAAGTTGGCATCTTTAGAGTTCCAAAACTCCTATGTTAAGGTCATTGGAAGAATTAAAATTGCATTAGATAAGGGTGATTATCCTCTGGTGGAATAACATGTAGAAATCAAAAAGGAATGCCTCATACATAAGCAGAGGGATGTAGCACTACTCACTGTCTTCTTCACAAAAACACAGTTTAGAAAGGTTGACAATAGGGAGATGACTAAATTTGCTGACTGTGGTCAAAACTAAGGCTGACTGCAAAGAGCTACAGGAGTTCTTATGATACGAAATGACGCGTGACAAAATTCAACATTGATAAGAGCAAAAAAGACATTTGGGAAAAAGCAGCCCTAACTCTACACACTTAACAGCTGTATTAGTCATTCCCACTCAGAAGATACTGCTTGGAAACTCTGCAGAGAATTATTTGAAAACATCATCCTAACGCTTGGGGCAGTTAAAAAAAGGCAACAGAAATCTGAAATTACTAGGAAATAAATACAGCCCCTTTGTGCTAGTGCAATAGTCTACAGCTAACACAAATCTGGGTACTCATCTCCAAAAAGATACATCAAACCTAAAAAAATTATGAAAAAATGAAAAAAGCATGACTAAAGGGATGGGGTATCTTGCAGAGAAATAAAGAATAACAGCAGAACCGCATTTTTGGGTAATCTCTTCTTTTATAGCAAGGTCTTGGTTCCCCTGATATTCACAAAAATACATGGTAACTGTCATCTAGGCAGTGCACTGCATAAACCAGACCATTCCCTTGGAGGAAAATCAAGGCACAAAACAGGATGGACAACATCAGTACACATATTCTATACACCCTCTGACGGGAGCTGCACCAGACAGGGCTTCCTGGGCCTGGCATAGCCTTTCAAAGAACCCCACAGCCCACACATGCTTCCAGACCCAGAGACGAGGGGAAACTCATGCCATAAGGGCTTTTTCCTTCTGAATGAGGTGGCCTTTGGCAGCGCTGTGAGCTCCTGCCCTCATGCAGCGTGGTCATGACTCGCTGCTCCAGGTCGGGGCCATTACCAACACAGAGAGATGCACCACCTGCCCCTGGCACCATGGGCCACGCTGCAGCAAGCACTGCTGCAGCAAGGACAGAAGTCAACAGCGAACATGACAGAGGTCTGTAACACCATGAACAGTCATTCACTCATTCATGAAATGCCAGAGGGTGCAACTGCAAAAAAAGTGCTTTTGTGCACAGTGTCTTTTTTCGTTTTGGAATTGTCGGCAAGAGATATCCATTAAGGCTAAATTTGGTTCCAACAACACAAAGGATAAATCCACATGGCTTGATTTGGATGCAGCTTTTAGCTTATGAATTTCTGAGTGCTGCAATCTGATTTCTTAAGTCAGGAGTCAGATAAATAGATGCTTACCCTGCTTCTTGTATGTAACATAACCATGGAGTGCAAGAAGAGATACTGGACTACTACAAGTAGTTTGAGCTATTGTGTCTGTCCTGGACTATATTTATTTTTAAAACATGTGTTTAATGAATCAGGAGAAAACAACCTCAATCCTAACACACAAAACTATATAATTATGTAAGTGTCAGGAAATGTGCAAAGGCAGCTGATTTGCCTTTGAAAGAAACTTTAATTTTATCTCCTTACCATGCATGTCAGGGGATTTTTCTTGCATGATTAAATCAGACCTGTTAAGTAATACAGAGTTCAACATACTGACATCTAAAATTACAAAAATGGATTCAGGCTGCATGGCCTGTGTAGTGCTGGTTGCAAAAGTAGCTTACTAGCTAGTGTGGCACCTGGGCTTAGAATCCTTTTTCAACACAGGCTTCAGGAATTTTCACTCATTAATTTCAGAGAATACTAAGACTTCTTTTATTTTACTTTGTTTCTTTCAGTTCTAGGAAGTACAAGAGTGTATGCTGTAATTCATGTTGGACAAATCTTAATTATTATTAATTGCTTTCTGGCAATGCAGTACGTGAAGTGACAGTGGAATGTGAACCTGAAATCTGAAATTCTGCCCAGTATTGGGTTATGACCCAACTGTAGATGGTTTTTTAACAGAGAATAAGGTCGACTTGTTCTGCAGATTTTGACAAATACTTCACAGAAGAACCACAGAGATATTGCAAATCACTGCTCTGTGGCAATTACGTTTGATCAGAAGTGACACTACCTAGAAGTATTTTTCTGAAGATTATAGAAATGCCATTATGTTGTTATAAATACCTTAATTAAAATATTACTGCTGTAGCTTCAAATTTCAGATGTAAGTGAAGAAAAAAAATAACCATTTAGTGATTACCTAAATATTCTTCTGTTCCAACTTTATCCTGGCCTTTTTTTACATCCGTAAGATTTGGATGATTTATTTTTGTGAAATTTCACTTCTATCTGTTGCATAATAGCAGTAGAAGTCAGTCTATTTCTACCATCATAATTAGTTGCTGTGGAGATGGCTGAAATATCATGAATTATTATAATTGCAAATGAGGAATAAGCAGCAGGAAAAGATGACATTGATAATGTGCAAATATTGCAAGGTTCCTTGAAACTAGTTGACTACAAGATATTCGAATTTGCCATAGTAATGAGGAGGCTTACAGAATAAGGGGGTGGTGTACATTTCAAACGAATACACTGTGAAGAAACACGACAGTTACATATGATGGCATCTTAAATTTAGCTTAATGCTAAACCAAAATTATCATACAACCCCCACATCTTATGATTTTGTTACATATAATTTTGCTTAAGGCCTATAGAAAAGCCATTTGTGGTATTCACCTTTATTACTACGAGGCAAAAAAACCACAGCAGTAATCCATAAAATCAGTAGGTGTTATCCTGAACTAATCTTCTTTGGCAGATAAATGAAGGAGAAACAGGTGTTCAAGTATCTGCATGAAAAGCAGCTAGAATTATCCCTTTGACATCGTTCTTTAAAAGGCAGGAATCATACTCTATCTTCCACTGGAGACTAATGAACCTCTCGCAGGGAGAAAGGACTAAGGAGACAAAAATAAAATTCCTGATGTACTTTTTTATAGCAGAAGTCCTTTACATTGTGTTGTCTTTTGTTGCAGGGCTGCCTGGCAGTCCAATCTCACCTCAGAGCTGCATTAAGTGACTGAGTGTAATGATGCTGCCTTCATACAGACACTGTGTGCACTCCCAAATTGACAGCACTATTAAATCTTCGCCTTTTCTGCCTCAGTAGCATGAAGCAATTGTCCTGAACTGAAAAAAAAAAAAAAATCTCCAAATTATGCTTTTATGAAGAAACAAACTTTTAAAAGCTTGACTGAGCTACATATTGAGTTAAATGGTCTCTTATGTGTTGCTGTTCAGAGCCACGTTGTTGCATTCTGAAACACGAAGGGAAAGTGAGAAGCAGCTCTCTGCAAAACAAGATTTCTTACCCTTTCTGAGCACAGCTGAGTGACTGATATCAGAAATATATTCCCAAGATTTCCATGCCATTATTTGGATAGCTTTTTAAACACCAAACAAGTCTCCTGGCATCTTATGAAGATGGCAAAGACACCTTATGTGAGCTGACCTATAGATGGTTGAGCTCCAGAATATCAACGTATTTTTACTGATTGAGCAACCAAACAGCAGGTGTTTTTGGTATCAACAAAACTCCTCAGTTCAAAGACACTGGAATGGATTCTGTGAGGGTGAACTAATACATTCCATTCTGACCCACCCTATGTTCAGACAGGAGTTCTCACAAGCCTGTTAACAAGGCAAAATCTGAAACATGCTCCTTTGCTGTCTTATCCGTCTACTGCACCTTTACAAGGCACTGTTGCTGATGCAACAGTCTGATAATTAGACTAATTTGATGTGAAACCTCTTACTTTTAAACTCAGCAGTTAATAATACTGCTTAAAATTAAATTAAATTAATTAAAAAAATAAAATAAAATAAAAATAAATGTAAAACTGAAAATGCATCCGGTTTGGAAATTTTCTTCTCTGTGGTGGTCAAACTAAAGACTGCACATCTCCCATCCTCCCATAAAGGCTGGGTAGGATGTGCAGTGCCTACTTTTTACTTCTACATGGCAAATAAAACCATGTCACACAGCTGCATACTGCAGTATTACGCCTCGATACAGCTCTGAGCGATGCTCTAGTAACACTGAGAAAAGAACAAGTTTTACCCAGAACTTTTTATACATCCAATTCAATTGAGAATTATAAGCCTCCTACTGTTACATATAAGAAAAATACAAGAAGAAAAGACAAGAGGCAATGGACAAGTTGCAGCAAAGGAAATTCTGATCAGATACAAGCAAAATAGGTCCTCACACTAAGTGTAGTCAAATGCTGGAACTGGTCTTCTGGAGCCTTCATGTCTGTCCCTTGTAATATTTGAAAGCTGATTGAGAAACCTACAGAAGCTCCAGAGATGGCCCTGCTTTCAGCAAGGTTCACCCAGATGTGCTCCACATGTCTTCCAGTCTGTATTAGTCCATCATTTCCATTTAACAAAGGCTGCAAGTGCTGTTGCATGCACAGACATGGCACACTGGTGGATCATGCCGATACCATGGACTGCTGTTGGATGTAGTGTGATACCAGCAGGTCCCACTGCTTTGGCACTAAAGGCATAAAAGCCTTAAAAGCTGCACTGCTATCCTTGTGTTTCTTTGTGTACAAACAAAACCACATCACTTCACTCCAACTGAAATCAGCTCAAGTTATGTTTCTTTTCAAGTCTGAGCCTTTTCCTGCAATGCAGCCATACTGCAGCACACCATATGCATCCCAAAGGTACCACACCACAGATCCCTCTTGTCCTTTCAGCATCCCTGCTGAACACAGTAGTGACAATCTGGTGCACTCTGCTTCATAAGAAGTCCAAGTTAGCAATCTTAGAGCAGAATATGCGTAATGTTTAGAAAGGAGAATATCTTTAATCTCAGTCATTGCAAGTTTTAATTAGGCCGGGTTGAAGCCTGATTTGTGTGTATGAGATTCAAGCTACTATTTAAACAATAAATCCAGGGAAAAGTAGAAAATCAAAAAAATATTTTTTTTCCCACCTGGAATTCAGATGACATTGTTGTGGTTTTGAAGGTTGTATCTGAGAAGAAAGACAAGGGCTAAACATGGTGGAGGAGATGAATGTATGAAAACCACTGTGCAGTTACTGTGTTGGCTTTTTTGTAAGCATCTCTTGTGTGTTGTTTAAAAAATAAAACCCTGCAGGACTTAAAATCTGCTTAGCATTATCTTAAACATTTTGGAGCTCAAATAACCCTTTTTACGTTGTTTGTTAGACCTCAAGGAGAAGTCAGGAAGGTGTGTCTGCTAATCACAGAACTGTACAACGGTTTGGGTTGGAATGGTTTAAGGGACCTTAAAGATCTAGTTCCAACTCCCCTGCCATGGGCAGGGACACCTTCCACTAGACCAAGTTACTCAAAGCCCCAAGTACCACTGAAGGAAAATATTCAGTCAGCATTATATACGGAATGGAACAGGACATATTCAGAACAGGCTTACTGTCTTGGCAAAGGACAGAAGATAAATAAATAATTATGATTTTATATTTGCAGAAAATTATTTAATGACTCTGCATTTATTTAGTCAATTGATAGATATGAATATGGCAGCTGGCTTCTCCCCATCTCAACATATTATAGTGAGTTCTGACTTTCTTCCAAGAGTAAAAATAAAGGCCTGACTTAGGTAACTAATTACTACAATCACAGAACCAAATCCTGCTCTCATTACCTTTTTTAATCTTAGATTAAATTATTCACTAGAGTTCATGTGCTTGCTGCAGATATAAATTGATGCAGCAGGGTGCCCATATTTTTGCATTATTTAATTTACTCTAAACAATAGTGTAAGTTGACAGTTTAAAAAATAATTTAAAGAACAAGAATCTTTTCTTTTTTAAAAAAATCAATTTCTGTTGCTTGCCCTGTTTGGATTTTTTCTTAGTACAAAAAAGTTCTGAAAAAGATAGAGGCAATCAATAGTTTCATACTGTTGTTTTCACTCCATCTCAGAAATATCAGCTAAAAAGGTACTTGTTTAGCTCTGGTTTTGTTAATGACCTTTTAAGGGATTGAAATTGTATTTGTTGTGTAATGTAACTTGACTTTGTAAATTTGCTCTCTTTCCCCAAATATTATTGATGCTAGAAAAACCAAACTTTTGGACAGATTTGGTAAACATTTTTGCTACTCTCTTCTAGAGAGGACAGAAGTTGAATTACTTAGAATAACTGTCTTCCGGAGCAGATAAAAATTGGCAGTTTATATATGCATGAGAAAACGCAAATATAAATGCATAATAACGTCCATCTTCTTTGTAAATGTAAGAAAATGGAAACAGAAGTCCTCTTCCCACTGAAGGTCACTTTTACCAAAGATCAGACACCAGAGCTCAAAGGAAAATCTATGATGCATTTGATTTCCCACATTCTTTATAAAGAAGAGGCAATTTTTTTTCAAGTGACTTTTTGATTGTGTTCTGCCTCATCCCTTTCTTTGGGCCTGACATGCTGCAAGAAGAGCAATCACAGTAACATAAGCAATAGGTACAGGCTCTGACAACCAAATCAAACCTTAAAAAAAAAAAAAATCAATTGACACATTAAAATTGCTTTTGGTATTATATCTTTCATCAGAAGGACAGTAATACGTCCTGAGCCTATATAAACAGATTACTCAGCCACCCCTGAAGTGCAGCCAGTGCTGTGGTGGGAGGCAATAATTGTGATGTGCTAGCAAACACAGCACTGCGACTCTCGAGGGAAGGAAAAAACCCATCATCAGTTAAAATTTCAGGGGCAAAGAACGAATGGGGAAGGCTGAAATAATTGCCCTGGGTGGAACCTTATCCAAAGGCTAAGTAAGTGTTCTTGTTTTTGAGAAAATTTCTAAGTTGTCTTCACCGACTGAAGGAGTTCTTAAAGCCTGCCTTCCTCTGAAACATAATCTTTAGGAAAATTATTTTCCTTAGTTCATAGTTTAACTCAGAGAATACAGTGGATCCTGTAGCCAGTCACTAACCCTTTCCAGAGCTCTGCTGGTTTCCCTAGAAAGAATGTAAATACCAAGGGACAAAGAAACACGAAGTGTTATACAGTAAGAGCAAAACCTTTCAGAGAAGCACAGACCCTGCATTATAATATCCCTGTGCTGAAGTAGGATACCATGCTCCTCTTCCCTATGGCTTGGACCTGAACAAAACTGGTCTAGGACTGGACACGTACACTGATAGCAGCTGCAAAGGAAGTTTTTACACCAATCATGTGCAAAGGTAAGTGCACAGAATAGATACCAAAAGTTGGGAGAAAAAAAAGACCAGTTCTGGCTTAGATATTTTTAAGAGCTTTTTAAATAAAAGCTGTATATGAATTTTGATGGAGAAAAGAGATGAGCAAAGCCTGTCTGGTGAAATCTTGATTATTTATGAATTTGCCCTTGATAGAATTCATCAGCTTACCATGCTTGAAAAGCAAATATCTTGATAACGCAAGAAAGTTTTCCGAGCTTTTCCCAAAGTGTGTATGTAGGAAAATATGATAAGAGTTCAGCTTTCTAGAAACTATGAATAAATAAATATATAAATATGGGAATTTTCCTTCTGGCCAATTTTGCTAATAGACTATTTTGCTTTGCATACTGCTATAGTCCTTTAAACGTATCCTCATGTTCACATGGAACCGTGTACTGTAGCTTTACTCAAAGTGAGTAATGAAGAACACCAGCATCAGTGGGAGTTCATTGACTGTAGGCTAATTTTTTATAAGAGAAACATGAGTCTGCTTATTTTGCAGGGTGCAAAAGGAATATTAAAGAGTTGCTCATTAACTTAATCACAGAGGTATGGCATAGGGCCAGCCTTTCTTATACCACCAAAACTGGCAGACTTTTAACCACACTTCCGACAGTGGAGAGGTGATGTTTTCCACAGCATCACAATAGCTATGTGGCTTTTAAAAAAAAATTAGAATTATTTCAACATTTTGCTGAAGAATACTTCCTCAAGCCAGTTTTTATGAATAAAATAAAATATTTCCTTTAAACTGTAAAATCCTGCAGCTTTGGAACCTGACAAGAGGATGAGTCTGTCTTAAAGGCTGATTGTATCCAAACAAAATTATCAAATCCCAGGTGAGCCTGGATCTCCTTACCAGGAAGACCATACCCAAGAAGAATCATTGTTTCTTCTCTCTTTGCTGAATTTGTATTTTTTTTCAGGAACATGTTCTTTTCTCATTCTTTGATTCTTTTCCTCCCATTCGGTCCCTGAAAACATGCAGTAACTACATGCAGGCTGACTGGAGAAGAAGGGAGGAAGTTGCCTTGCCAGGCTGATAAAAGTAGTTGCTTATTAGCTTTGGTAAATCTGGGCTTGAGTGCTCATTTTTTTTTTTCCCAGATCCCCCAGTTTTTGTAAAATTCCATGGGGTTATTTTGCAGGACTCATAAATTATGGCACAACCCAATTCTCTTACTCTGTGAGGTGCTGTGCTGTAATTAATAAATCATTTGAATTTCAACAGCAGCTTCTGTCAAGGAAGATCAAAGAGCCCAAATATTAAGAGTAGTGTGTTAACATCCTCCCTCTCTCATACTATTCCTATGGGAAATCTAAGGCAAACTCCACATCTGTGCTTGATGCACAGATGAAGCTCCCTCACCACCCTTCAGCAGCTAATGCCAGAGGATGGAGAAGCCTGCCCTCCTGCCCCATAGATCTTGTAGGATGGAGCATCATTGTTCTCTGCCCCACAGATCTCGTAGCAATAAGCACCATGATGACTGCACACTACGTCTGCCCCCCACAAAGCCCTCTGTTCCTTAGAAAGTGGGAATACAACTCGTATTTTTACTACTACTCCCAGCTGATAATTTGAGTTGTGATTCCCATAATTTCCTGTGGATGAAGGAACTACTTGTACTGGTGGAGTGGTTACCATCATTATCTGATCACTTTGTTGGCTGGATCCATAAAGCTGGCCAAAAACAATAGCACCTACATCTCCAACCAATCTAGTTCCATACATACCCCAGAAACTATGGGTTTGCAGGAGTAACTCCTTTGAAATGAAAGCCCTGTTTCATTTGAAATTAACTGAACTTTGGTAAGTAAAAATATCAGGCTCACTCTGAAAATATTACAAATGCTATCTCTAAATGTACAAGTAAAACACAAATCTTGCTGGGAAAACTGAAACACGATGTTTTTCACATGAGTACTCATTTAAGGGAGGAAAATAAGCCTTTAGCCTTAATAAGTTCTGTTGCAGCTAGCTGAAAACTATCATCTTCCCTACAGACTTTAACATTTGTGATGACTTTGCTTTCTCCAGTAGAATTTAAATGAGGAAGAAATGGCTTCAACATAAATAAATAAAAAGTTTAAAATGTCTAAGAAGCTCTTATCATCAAAGATAGTAGATTTAAGAAATACCTTAGTAAGCCTCTTTTTAATTAGAAATATTAACCTTTCTGCTTGGAAATAAGCAAGTATATTATAGTGATACCCTCAGATAGGTTTGTGATGAGAGGTTCACTTAAGAGGAACCCAGTTTAAATGAGACAAGAGATAAGGTATTGTCCTAATATGAATTGCTTTCCTTTAAGATTACATTGCCTTCATCTAACATTTTTATTTAAAAAGACCCTGTCACGTATCTCTGCCTGAGTATGAATGCTCAGGGCAAATGCTCCCACAGTGTAATTTACTACTGAATTTAAGGAACCGAATAATGACAGATTTTATTAGTCCAGCAGAACAACCTTTAGATGGGTTTAGTTATCTGAACTCTGTTCATCAAGGACATTTTGTAAAGTGGTAGAAGGTCAAACTCCTTAAAGGCAACCTCCTTTCACTGGGAATAAAGCACTCATTATTTCCCTGTCTGTAGCAGTATTACTGGGGTGGTTAACAGAAATACTCTGAAGCATTATAACCATGTTCAACTGGACCAGGATCCAAGTCCACCAAGACAAAAATAACTAAGCCCAGCTTTCACCCGATGTCACCTATGGTTTTTTTTCCACTTAGAAACAGCAGACCTTGCTGATTATCAGCTACACCCCCTTGCCTTGCTTTAGTACCTATTAATGAAAATATCTTAAACTTATTCTAAACTTAAACCCATGCTATTTTGAATAAATTTATTATTATCCTTCCTGAGGGAATGAAGGCACACAGCTCACATCAACACAACTGTTGCAATCCCTTTTTCTGTTGCAATAAAAGGATTCAGGAAAACAGAATGTTTTGAAATCCAGAGAGAATGTTTCCCAAAAATCTTACCAAAACATCTCTGGGACAGAGGCATTTAAGGGCTCTGGAACTCATTTTCACATTTTCCTTATAAAGGCATCTTTTAGTTAAACACCACAGCATTTATCTTCTGGACTGAGCTGTGTATATCTGCACTAAAGAGAACAAAAAGAACCTGAAACTTTGTCAGCCAGGTTGAGCCTGTCCTAAGTTTTAGACTACCTTTATACAAAGATGCTCCTTTTGCCTTTTCAGGGCTGGCTGGTGCCTGCTGGAGCACATCTGTTCAGCTGCGTCTTCTTCTCTAGACTTTGTCACGTTATGGGTGAGGATGAAAGAACTAACACGTGTTCATTGCCTGGAGGAGGTCACAGGCCTGATTTTGCTCCAGGACATTGTTATGGGACAGGCACAGAGAGGAAAGAAGTGACTAAATCTTACATAGTTGTGTTGGTGGAGCAAATAAACCCTAACAATTTTCTCCATGCCCCACATCAGGAATCTGTTGCTAAGAAAGTATGGAGATAAGCTCCATCCCATACTCTTGAGAGTCTGAGAGAAGTAGTTGGAAGATGAACGGTGCTGATTACAACAAAGCTTGGTAAAATACTGTTGTCTCTGCAACTGGATCATGATGGCCCGGTACCTGGAGCTGTAAGTTTAAATCTCCAATGCTTGCACTGGGAATTTACATTCTGCAGCCCTGAAAAGGCTAGTAAATTTGCTTATTAGCAACCTAACATCATATTCTAAGTAGAAGTGTATTTCAACATAAAGCACAATGCACTGGTGATCTCGCCCATTGGGATGACTGATCATGGATTTGATGATTTACTAGAAACTACTACTAGACTTACACTTTTTCAAATGTTTTCCATGGGTCTTCAGGAAAACAGGATTAAATAGGGATGAAGGGGAGGTAGCTGCTGACAAAGCTACTTTAGAGGCAAGCTGTACTTTTATGAGACTGTACATACATGCGAGACCCGCCCCTCCCATCTTGGTATGCCTTCCTGAAACAATCTGTTTTTAAGATGTGACAAACAGCTAAGCAAGCATTACATAAAAAGATGTTGGCAGGCTGCTTTTTTTTTTTTTTTCCCTGTAAACTTTTGCCACATAATATTAAATACAATTATAAAGCATTCTCCAGATTAAATGTTAAAGAGGTCTAATGCTCCATCTCTTATGTCTGGCAATGAAGAGCTTAATCTAATTAAAGCCTTGAGCTGAATGTGTCTGCTGGTTCTAATCCTCAGCAATTTTATTGTTAGGTTATGCAATCCTAATTAAAGATAATTTTAGACAACAGGAAATTTTAATGAGAGAAAAATATACACAGTGTCCTTGTGGGTCTATTTAAGAATTATTTTTAAGGTTTATTTTTAGCCAGTCGTTTTCCATATATAAGCTACAACTACATTCCCTCAGAGAAATCTCTCATTTTAACATTTGCTATTGTAGTGCTGTCACTGTGTTTGCAGTTTGAATGCTACTACCTTAAATCAAGACTCACTTCAGTGCTGTTCAGTACATTAAAATACAGTGATATAACACAGCCTGTGCTTCTTGATTCTAGGTCTTAATTTTCAAAAAGTATTAAATATCGACAGTCTTACAACATTCTCAGATAAGCCATCTCAAAAAATATGAGTGCTCAAAACCACTGTTTCAGAAAACCTAAACCACAACACTCCGGAGAAAATACATTTCAGTTTTAGTTTTAGGAAGTGAAGAAAAATGTCATGGAATTTCATCCAAAGCTAGCTCCTCAACACCATGCTCTCCCTGTAGGGTGCTGCAGAAACAGTAATTTTGGTAAGAGTGACAGAATTATTGTAACTGTCAGGGAAACACTTTAGTCCCCTACAGATGCCTTAGGGCACTCAGGAAGACCTAGGTCTCTGCCTGCAACGATCTAAAACCGCAGCCAGAAACAGAACCAGGGGAAATGAAGCAGGAGATGTATAATTTCTCTTCCAGTATACCAGCTTTTTATTTATAAACTAAACAGGAGCTCAAAAAAAAGTATTGACGAAAGTTGAGCTTGATGTTATTATTCTGTGAATGCCAATCACAGCTGGAGAGATGGATCTACCAAAAGAGATTCTAGATGGCTGCAGCGGGGAGTAAGGGGGGAATATTTGCCTAATTTTATTGTCCATTGTGGTGAGTGCATTATTGCCCAGAAAAGTAGCTGCAGGGGCTGTGTCCAGCCATATGAATTCAAAATACAAGTGTTACTGGCCTTAAGGGGGTAAAAGTGCTCTAAGAGGCCAAAACTGTCCTCCTGAATTCACTCTATCCTTCTATAGCTGCATGGCAGAAACTGTCTGCTAAGAGCACGTCTAAAGCAGTCAGGTTTGCTGCTCTCTAAACTTAGCCTACATGGAGATTATCATATTCCTATTAGCCTACACCTCTGAGTGGTGGGGGCTCAGCTGTGAGAGACACCAATTCAGGATGTGCCTCCGAGGCACAGGCACAGAGGGATGACCCAGCTGCACGCCCCGATCCAGGCTGGCACTCCCCTGCTGCTGCTGGTTTAATGCCTTTGGCAAAGCAGGAGTAGCGAGGGTTGCAGGCATTTTTGTGAACAAAGGAGGAGAGGGAGGGAGAAACTGCTTGAGGAAGCATGCATAAATGAAGAGGGGAAAGCAAGCAAGAGCAAGCGCCAAAGGGAAATTCATGGTCCAGTTTGAAATGGCAAGGCAATATGCAGTTCACTCGCTGGCACAGGACCCTGTCCAACATGTTATTCTGCTCTAAGCTCACACAAAGGTTTCACAGGAAACCTCTAAGCTTGCAGAAGCTTTTAATGTAATTTTTTAAGGCCAGCAAGGTTTAATATGAAATGAAGGAAAAGCTTTCTCAGGTTAGATTCAGTAACATGAACAGGTCTTTTTGTGTACAAATTACTAATCCTAGTATGTCTGCATTTTACATTAAGGAAGAGCACACATCACTGCCATGCTGTGGATTCCCTGAAGAGCTGATGAATAAAGCAACAGAAATTGGTGAGATGTCTACAGTAAATCATTTGTGTGCCTTCCTGGTTCTCTAGTCAGCCAGATAAGAAATCTGAGCTATTACAGTGGAAGAAGTAAGGCATTTCAAAATATTATTTTTTTACCATGTATTTCTTCAAGTAACATCCTTGTAGGTGTTCTGTCACAACCAATGCCAATAATATTAATGTTCTTTTTAGAGAAAGGAAAGCCTCAAGTTATAGGAAACACTACTTATCTATTTAAGATTAATACTACAAAAAAAGAAGTTCCAATTTATTTTTCTGCTTTTTGTCTTTGACCTGGTCATCATCTTTTTGTCTTGTTGCCAAACCCATGACGTGGGAGGCAATTGCCTGGCTTGAATTTGAAGTCAAAATAAAATTGTAGACTAATTCTTGTCAGATGCTAGACAAGAATTGGGTCTAAAAATCTGAATTTGAAAGTCAAGTCTATTTTATATGGCAAAAATATTGAACAGTGGGCTTTATCTCATCACAGATTTTAATTTATCTTTCGTGTCACCTTTTGTGACTACGATT
Organism: Aleadryas rufinucha; assembly: GCA_013397815.1. Taxonomy (NCBI): domain Eukaryota; kingdom Metazoa; phylum Chordata; class Aves; order Passeriformes; genus Aleadryas; species Aleadryas rufinucha. Next base: position 466,619 of record VZTH01014960.1, on the reverse strand, counting down.
TTATTATACTCTTTTGGGAACACAGCAAATAAAATAAGTTTTCTCTTTGTAAGACTTAGCAGGCATATGACAAGATAGAGGTGGGTTACAGATAATTGTCTGTCTGCATTTAATTGCATTACAGCTACTTTAATGATAGAGAATAGACTGCTTAAATAAATAGCATAACTAGGCTGTTACAAAAAATCTGCTTGACCTTTCATATGCCTCACAAATAAAACAAGGCTGGGGGAAGTTAACCAAGGTTTTTCTGACAGCGTTCCCAAAGCCTGGATGCTTCTCTCTCCTTCTGTCTAGGGCTCAAGCACTGAATATAGTCACATCAAATATTTTACCCTTAACTCATTTTATACTCATATTTTGACATAAATTTTCAGTTCAAAAACATCTCCATTTAAATTGGTTACAAATGGGACCAAGTAGAAATAGCTTTTGATTAAACAGGCATGTTCTTCACATTTCTTATAGCCAGCTGCCTATAGCTAGTTTCTCTGCTGATCATGGAGAGGACCTTGGGCCATCAAAGACTTGTTCAGTGACTGAGCAACTTAACCAGCACTTAACCAGCTTCAACAGAGGCTGACCAGGTTTTGCCTTTTGGCAGAGGAGGTCACACGGCTGTTCTCAGTTCTAGGGCATGTTGAAATGACTGGGTGAAGGCTTACATTGATGTTCAGGGCAGCAAGGCTGAGGAGCAAGGTTTACTGAACAAGGCCTGAAAGGTCTGAAAGGCTAAGGTGACTGCTGGGGATGAAGGTCTTGCTTTGCAGACAGGCATGGTGATCTCCAAGCACACACAGAACATGACACTGGGAGCATCAAGTGAGCAGCCCCAGGATGACACCCCACCGAACACCACCATGGCAAAGCCCCTGCCTGCCTCAGGCAGGCTGCACGTGTGGAGATCTGCAGAAATGAAGAGCCACTGCACTGCACGGCAGATTGGCAGCAGAGCTCAGAGCATAACATGGTTTTCTGATTCCCAGCCCAGCTGCTTAGTCATCACTCTGACTTTAATCAACTTCAAAGTACAATGGTGAACAAAATTCAGGAAGTCCCACCCCTTGTTGCAATTTCCACCAAAACTGAACTTCTGCTACAATTTAAGCAGTTGTGTAAGTGTGGCAAAAAGCCTTTGGAGTAGACAGTGCAAACTTTGCAGAAACTGAAGGGAATGACTGGGTAAAGAGCCCTCTTACTGCTTTGTGGGGGGTGTGGGTAGCACCTACTGACCAGAGCCCAGCCTGGGAGCAAACAAATATGCTTTAGATCATCACCTTAAACTTATGCATGAGAATAACTGAGCTCAGCTGAAGAGGAAGGAGATCTCAGATAACACAGGAGGTGTCCTGACTACCCTCCATTTTTCACTAGCAGGGTTCCAACACTGGCTTTGACTGCTCTTCTTGTCTACTGCTCTCCTGGGCTCCCTTTAGAACTAGCAATATTAATGACTAGTGTAGCCACCTGAGGGAGATTTCCTTGCTGAATTTCATCTACACAAAATTTATCCGGTTAAGATGAATGGTTTCTCAAGAGCTATATTCTGTACTGAGCACTTCTTAAATACAGAAAGCTGAACACTTATCATGCACTGCCTAGCTAAAACCTGCAAAAGAAAATGAATCTTGAAAATGGAAATAAAAATATCTCCAGTGATTTAGAAAGTCTTGCTTGGTACTGTTATTTCTACAGCTTACATATATTTCCTACATATTCAAACAGTGCAAATAAAATAATCACATTGATTTTTTAATACATTTATTGAAGCAGTCTAACATTCTTGAACTGGTGTGACTGAGGCTCAACAAATCTTTCCCCTTCCACCACTGTCTTCATTCTCCATTGAGGTAAATCATGGAGAAGTTCATGCAGGGCAGTGCACATGTGTATGTTGAAGAGTCTGTGCTGGTGTAGTAGTCAGCTGTGATTGATCCCATCACCCAAATGCTGGTGAGTCACACAATCATTAGCAAAGGGGCTGTTACAAAAATGAGGCTGAGATATGAATTAGGTCAGTAACAGTTTAGACTTAATTTTGTTTCAAACGGCCTGCATTTTATTAGGTGTGAATCAGATCTGTGTGCGATGAGGCTAAGGCTCTGGTGACAGGACTTGGTAAATCCTGTCCATTTATGTTACTTCAAATATCTCTTCACATAAAAAATTATGGACACATTATCCAGCCAGCTAACTGCTTTTTTATAGGTAATCATGTGAGTGAAACTTGACTGTCCAAATATTTATGTAAAGAAAATGATATGCATGTCATATATGCATGACTGAAATAAATGAAAAATCACATAAAGAGATGTTTTTCCAGACTAATATTTATGAAAGCTAGGTATGCAAAACTTTAATGCTAAAGTAACACATCCATGCTTCTGCTTCAGGAAAATACAATTGTAGGAAAATAACCTAAAGCATGGCTTTATGACATGAGGTGCTCTTTAATTTTCATTCATTATAAATTACTTAAAGATACAGGGGAGTATTGCCATTTGTAACACCAAAACAATGTCAATTGATAAGTTTGGAACAAAAATTTTTCCTCAGTGCAGAAACGCTTCTCCTCTCACCCTCCAACTTTGCTCCATTTATGTCTCTGAGATCTCCCATCAGATCTTGTTTGAGAAATGTCTAATACTATGCAGTATATACTTTGCACCTTGGAAAATGCTATATGAAAAAGATTAACCCATAGCCAACCACAGCACATTTTAACACCCTTCTTTATGGCTTCAGCCATAGCAGCTGTGTGCGGGACAGCTGCTACGGAACACGGGTTGTCCAAGCTCCCAGCAGGAGTCTCTGAAAAAAGCAGTGAGCCAAGCCGCTCATCCCAGACCAACAACTTATACAGAGAAAAGACAACTAAAGCATGAGACTTCACTAATGAAAAATCCTTGCAGAGGACTTCCACTTGAAAGTGAAAAGCAAGAGGGAGCAGTGTCCACTGATTGTAACCTTTTTTCTCAGTCTATTCTTTGAGAAAGGCAAGTTCTGCAGGGCTGGTTTTCCTGGCTCTGAATTTTATGGAGATTTCTCCACACAAGGTTCAGAGCAGTTTTAATATGCAAATGCACATCAGCTTCCAGAAGCTTAGATGAAGATATTACAAAGTCCAATCATGGTATTGCTGCTAGGTTTTCAGTCCCCAGATTATAACATTTTTATCTGAGAATGTGCTTAAATGGATAATGCTCAGTATATGAATTTATGAGTATTTGTTTTTCTGGTCTGTTCAATACCAATTCTGCACTGTCAAGAGTTACACACTGAAGAAGAACAATAGGAGTACAGTTTTCTTTGCCATATCTGCATTATTCTGACTATACATCAAAAGAAATTAACAATGGGCACAGTTGTAACACAAACACGAGAATTTCCAGTAATATTCAATCAGGTATGAAAGCTTAGTGGTAACTGAACACCCAGCATTTTTGTACATTCCAGACCTAGTCGAAATGTTGTATGTATTTCATTGCTAGGAATTTAGATGTGAGCTTCACCAGAGTTCAAGGAATATTTGTACCCAAACATGTGATCTAGGCACATTTGTAGCTAACAGCATTATTAAAAATTAATCTTTATAAATACATAATCATATTTCTGTGTCAGGGCAACTTAAGTGGTTTCTGATCTCCTGCTGTTCTTCATAAAATGCTGCAATAATATATTTTGTCCTTTTCTAAAACAACCTTACTGCTGGTGCTGTGGATAACTATTGACTAGTATTAAAATAATACAGTTAATAGGCAAGAGTTGTGAGGTGTGTGCATACACAGATGGGTAGAGAGAAAGAGGTAGAGAGAACCATGTTTTGTAGGTGAGAAGTGCTGCAATTTTTCCTTTTAAAGAACAGTGTTTTTTGTCTTTCCAGTGCCAGTCTGTTTTGTTACTTAGCGGTTATTTGCCCGTCCTGATGCTATCACTCTATATATCCCCCAAGCTGAAGAAGAAGCACGGATTCTATTGAGTATTTTTCTAATTTGAGTAGAAAATTGCAATTATTTTGCCAAATCCTCTAATTAGCAGATGGTATTATTGCTATTGTCGGTCAGATACTTCTCTCAGTGCACCTGAGCAATCCCTTTATTCTCAAGCGGGTCACGGAGATGTAATCAATGACAGTATTTCCACTTTACTCTCCTGTAATTAAGTAGAATAGAGTGGGGAAACCACATGACAAATATAAGTCCACTGTTAAAATGTTTGAAACCCTGAAACTGTTTTGCTAGCATTGTGATAAAACCAACTCATAAAAACCATTATGGACTTTTTGATGGAGCATCCAATTTGCCTGTTCTCATCTTACATATATTTGCCTGAGGTTTGGGTACACCGGGAACATGGCTTTGATGAGAATTGTCATAAATAAAGCTCTCCAAGAATCTCAAAAGCACTTCATTAACATTAAAGTGATCTAATTAATTATACCTACATTATATACCTCTAAAAACTGATGCCACAAAACCACACCTACAGGTACATTTTTAAAGACCTGTTATTCTCAAACAGGAAGACAGTCCAAATATTAATACTGCAAAAAGGGTTGTTAGCTCCTTAAATCCTACCTTTGTGCTCACTGAGGCAAAAGCAGACTGTTAGTTTATTCCCTCGCCTTGGAATCACCAGGAACAGGTCCAGGTAGCCACACCTTCACTACAAACAGAATCTCTTCAAACTGGCCCACTGCTGTAAGCAGCACATAGTAGCCAGCAGAAGTGGGACAGGTAAACACACACACATCAAGACATCTGAGGCACACTAAAATAGGTTTATCAGGATTTACATTTCCCAGGAATCCAATATTTAACGTGAGAGTTTCTTTACCTGTGTCTGTAAAAAAGATTGGTGCTGGCAGCACTGAAAATGATGCCTGACTGGCTTTTTACATTGACTCTTTCCAAAGAATTTATTCCATTTCCACCATGCTGCTCCACGTTTTGTAGCCTCCCTGAGCTTAATGCACTGTATGCAAGTCTGACAAGCTATTCTGTCAGATCCAGTTTGTGCAGTTTCACCTGGCTGAATGTTCCCACCAAGGTCTGAATTCATTCACAACCCAATTCATTTGCATTGCCCTGGCACTTCACTCAGTAATGCTCAAAAATGCCCAAGAGTGTCCTGAGCCCCTCTGAACACTGTGGTGTGAAGCAACATCCAGAAACACAAAACACTAGGAATTGGGGTGAGAATTTTCACTTCTCATAAGCTTCCTGGCCACTAAGCATTTCAGTTGCAACTAAATCCAATAGGAGTTGTTAATCTGAAACTCTTGATGGGCTTTGACAGTCCTAGAGAGAAGGAAAGAGCATATGCCTGTGCACATTAATCTACTGCTAAAGGAAACATGGTATTCCTCCTGAATCTCATACTGAAATAGGAGCAGATGGAAGAATTAGGCACCTTCTTATGCAGGCCCAGACACTACACACTCACTTTACATCGTACTGGTGTTACCACAGCTGTATCACTAAGAGCCATGCAAATCTAGTAAAACATTTTACTTTTAGAGACTTCTCAGTGTCTGTATTTTTGGGGAGCATTAATCAAATAAGAAGAGCGAGCCCAAATTACTCATGTCTCATTTCAAAGCTAGAGGAAGGTGAAAACAGAAACCTACTACTTTTATGTGCTCCATTGCTTTTACTTCTGCTCAGGATCATCCAATCCATAAATTCAATTCAAAAGTAACATAAAATATGCATATGTTTACATGACAAAGGCTAAAAATGTTCTACAAATGGCAAGAATGGGAATGGCTTTTAAATTATATAGCAAAAGTGACAAATTAAAATAAAACATGGATAGTAAGAACTAGAACATATACCATTTTATGCCTCTCTAACTCATCCCAGCTTACTGAGTAATGCAATATCTTTTATTTATATATCTCTCTACATCTATATATATTGCCCTTGAATAAGCCGCTCTGGAAGGTTCACTCCCTAAATTGAGTCATTACATGTTTCTTGACACACTTAATCTCATAGAATGGCTGCTCACATCAATCCACACCTAGCACATGCTGTGAAAACATAATTTATGAGCTACATGTCTTCAGTATATGGATTTTGACTAGATTTTTAAGACCAGAGAGAGGAAAGTAAGAATGAAAGCATGCAAGCATGTGTAAACGTGCAATAATCACATCTACTCGTGCTTGTTTGTCTTCCTGCCATGTAGATTCAGCCTCTACCTTTGTTCCTCAGGTAACATATTGTCTGCCTCATACTTTTTATCCTCAAGCACTGAGCAGAGGTTCACTTCAAATTAGGAATCAGCTTGATAACTAAAAGACCTGTACCTGCACAGAATAAAAGGGACTGATAGAACAATGCACTTTAAGGCAGAATTTATGCTTTTCTTTACAATGCCAGTGTTACCCAGCCTGATGGATTTAATAGGAAATACCTAGACATAACTGCAAGCAAAATTTGACCTGAAATATCTGAAATAGGCAGTAAAGCAAAGTACAACTCAATCTTATGTAAGCAGAAGTCAATTGTTATTTGCTGCTTTATGTTATCCAAGTGACATTGGTGCCAACTATTAAAAAAATCAGAGAAAGATCACACTGCAAAATAAAATGAAGTGAAATCTTAGCCTGGCACTGCTCTGTGGCTAGCACGACTTAAAGGCAATCTGTGCTTTGTTTATCCTCTCCTTGCCTGCCCACTGGGCTGCAGGACAGAAGACAAGCTGAGAAAATACTGTGAGCCAAGGAGCTGGCCTAGATGCCTGCCTGAGATACCTAAAGGCAAGCTCATCCTTGGATGAGGCCCTGCTGGTCGTCTCTTACAGTTTCTCTGTGGGAGTTATTCTCTGGGCAGATCCAGGACTTCCGCAGGCATTTTACCTGATGTAAAAGGGCAGAAATGGGAGTGATGAGTCACACCACACCTCTTGTGCATGCTCTGTTCCTACCATGGGTAAGGTCTTCTGCTGTCAGTTCCTGCAGGGAACATAATACTGTCAACATCTGTCTGGGACATCTCTGGCAGGAAGAACTGGAGCCTCAGCTTACATTGTATTGAGGAAGCTGCTATCTGACTTAAGGATTCTCCCATGATATGCAGCATGGAAAAATGAAACAAAATTCTCCTGAGGTGCACTCTGAGTAATCTCAAAGCAGACAGTATTAAAAGGATGGAAAACAGCCCAGGTTTTAGTAAAATGCAGTGGGCCACTGGCTGCAGAGTATATCCTGTGGCGATCACAGGCAGTCGGCAAGAAGAGACAGGTCAGTGTGCTCATGTTAGCTCAGAGTTGATTCTAATTTTTAAAAATCTTATAGATTTCCTAGCCTAATACTTTGTGAAATTTAATTAAAGTGGTGTTTGGATTTAAGTATTTCACCATAAAATCAGCTACCCACTCAGTATAACACTGCTCTCGTCACAGACAGACTGACTGTGGTTTATACAGCACTTGCTGCTTCTCCACAGAGGGCTGATTGGTCCCATGATGATCATGCTCCTCCTGATTTCCAGCTGTTACATTTCATTAGGAGACAGCTGAAATTGCATCAGTGGTTTTCTCATATTACTTTTCCACATAAGCAGTTGGTTCGATTACCATGGGGATGCCAAGAAGTCAGGAACAGGATGAGAGGGTGGCCCGTGAGAATCTCTTCCTACACAGAGGTAGTCCCACTTCAAAAGACTTCGGGAAAGTCTTGTGAGCAACTCACAAATGAAAATGCCTAAACATCTCCTGGAGACTAATGGAACGAATGCATTTACATTATTCAATGAAAATGAAACAGGAAAAATTAAGTAAACAATGAGAAATCAGCATTTTGTAAACAATCTCCTATTTGTTATTCATCAACATAATTTTTTCCACAGTTATCTCCTCTAATAAATGTGTGTGCATTTTTTGTGTTATTCTTTCCTTGAGAGCATTACTTAAAATAGTCTTCTCACTATTTGGAGTGCCGCAGATACACAGGAGAAAGCCTCCTGCAGAAAGCCTTCACTACATTTTTACAGAGGGTCAGGCCCGTTGTCACTGAAGGTGATGAGATTTTACAATCGAGTTTAACACACGAAAGGATGTCCTGTATCATCTGCTGCAGGCAGGCAATGTAGTGAGCTCAAACGTGTATACATTCCAGGGGAAGAAAGTAGGACATAAGCATATATACATATACAGGTTTTACAGAAATAGCAGGTGTTAGATGAATAGGGAGACTCTACCCTACTTGCTGCAAATCAACTATAATATGGATCTAGGGCTCCTGAATATTAGCCCTCTTTTTATCCAGCTTCTCTGCAGCACAAGAGGCATCATTAGACCAGCAGCAGAAGTACTTTGCTTAGCCCATACCTTGCCACATATGCTTGATAAAGCTATTGCTTTGCTCATCTTAATCTACAGGGAGTTTCAGACCAAGGACACACACCAATTATTCATAATATGCATACTGGTACCATGTTTGCTCTGACACTGGCTAAGAGAGAGCTCTGCTCATCTGGAGATACTGCTGGGTTTATTAGATAGTGCAATCCTCAAAGCCCCTATTCTGTTTCACTCATTTATCTGTGCAGTGAACTATGATTTGGCCTATTTTCAATTAGCACAGAAGGGGAGCGTCTCAGCTCTCTTCCCCTGTGGCTTTTCTATCCTGTGTATTTGCAATGTTCACTTTTATAGCCTTTCCTTCTAGGGATGCAGGGAAGAACAGACCAACATAACTCACATTGCAGCGTGGGGCAACAAGGTTACTCCAATATACACGGTATTTCCTGGATGAAATGATGTTGCCGAGACAACAGATATCACATGTAAAAGCCACTCTTCCTCAGGGCACATAACTCCACAGATAAATTCTGAAGATCTGGTCAAATACAAGTTCTTTCTTTCTTTTGGTGGTCATTTTGATGATGAGGACACTAGGAGAAAGATGTCATGACTATGCTGAAGAGCTCACAGCCAGCTCAATTCAATAAATGAACCCGTGCCAGAAGACAAATAAATTGTGAAAGAGTTATGTCTTCACTGGCAACAGGAGCTCCAGGCCTCTGGAAACCAATGTTCAGGTGTCAGCACAGGGGATCCCCAATGGGATGCTGTTATGTGTTCCTGACTGATGGCAGGCAGTGGCCGGGGGCTGGCTCACGACCTTCTACAAGAGCAGTTCAGCTAAGTCCCTCTCAACAGATGAAAGAATACTAAAAATAATGCCCTGACCAATATGTGAATAGCATTAATTTTGTTAATTCAGGGGCACCAATTTAAGCCTCAGCTGCCTGCATTCAGAAGGTGCAACATTATGAATGACACAGCTGAGGCTTGGCTTGATCTAAGTGCAGTCATTCAAACGAGGGCAGCTGAGTTAAGCCAGTCTCACAACCCTTGCAGTGAAATCAGAAAATGGACTAATCTGCTAGACTAACAAATGGGGGGATTTTGATTGGTTTTGTCAGCTTCTTGCGGTGCACTTTAGCCTGCAGGAATGTTGTCTGCACATTAATGCCAGAAATACCACAGCGTCACTGGCCTCTCATTTCAGCACAATGCCTTTGCAGATTCAGATGCAAAAAATCAACATCAATATTTAGACGTAGCCATTCCGAACTGGAAGCTTTCTGGGGCGTAAACATCACATCTAAATAAAAGATAGTGCATGGACTTCGTTACTAGCAGGGACGAGTATGTGCTAGAGCTCCTGCATCGCTGCTGCCAGCATGAGAGAGTTCTGTGTTATGGATGCCTGACTGACTGTATGGTCAACTCAGATCCATTACTAATTAAGAGTAGCTGTCGCTGATTTCATTATTTTAATTTATAAACCAATACACATAGATTTTCTGTAATAAGCTTCCCATGACAGTTCTGCATTTGCCTGCCTGCAGAGAAACCTCCAGATCTCTCTCAGGGGTCTGATCCAAACCCCGTAAATGCCTGCAGAGCGAACTTCCCACCCTGGCTCTTTTCAAAGCAAATGGAAGCATGAGGACACACAAGGATTCTCCACTGATCAGAAAATCCCAAATTATTTCCATAAACATTTTCTCAGAAGCTTCTTATTCTGATGCTTATCTTCCTTACAGAAATGCATTTGATGAGAGATGTTGCAGATATTTTGGAGTTAATACTGAGGTTGTAAGAGGATGCCATGTGTGCTGCCACTCTTCTAAACTCATTGCTCTGCCTAAAACAAGAAGAGCCAAAGTATCCTTTTCCATAGCAGCCAGCCAAAGCCTTGTTTTCTCCCATCCCTTCCTGCATATTTTTAGCAGCAGCAGTGGCTTCCTTGTATTTATCTACCTTCATAGGCAATTCCACTACCTCCTTCCAATTCTGGCAAACTTTGGTCAGGACAAAAGATCATAAATTTGTAATGTTTCTAAAGTTCTGGAAGGCTGGTTAGGGAAACTTGATCCATATTGCCATTCCTAGGCTTGTGATCAGACAGCAAAAGATTCAGGAAGGAGCAACCCATACAAAATTGTGTTTCAAAAGTTCTGTTCCTCATGGAATTATTGAGTTGTTTTTTTCCCACAACTATAAACTAAAATCCTTCAGATTGAGGAGTGAGGTGATGTACAAGAAGCCACTAGGCGGTGAGAAAAAATGCTACCACTCAGGCACATGCAAACTGCAGCCCAAATGTCATCTGAGTATTTCACTCAGAGCCAACTACATCTTTTTTTTTAACTAATGTTTAATCTACCTGTAGCATATTTTCTTATTAGACAGGAAAATGGGAAGAATGCTACAATGACTACTTAACACAGACTTGATCCTATGCCCACAAAAACCAGAGAGAACCAAATGATCATTTTTATGGGGCTTTTGATCAGGTCCATAAAGCACACAGGCTATTAGATGTACATGTACAGTTTTGAAAATGTAAGTGCCAGTACCGAAGTGTAAATGTAGTATTGATTCTTGATGATAGTGATAGAAATTCATGGGCTTCAAAGTGTCTTGAGGCAGAACGTAACTATAAAAGGGTGCTTTTTAAAATATATGTGTCCACCCTGGAAACATTCTGCCAGCAGATATTGTTCATTAGTGCAAAGAGCTGAGCACCTACCGAGTCCCACAGTCTTCTTTTGGGAACAGCACCTCAGAGGTTGTGCAGCTGGCAGAAGCCTTCCTGGCCAGTCCGTATGACCGAAGGCTTCTGGTATTCAGTAATTCCTGCCAGGCACCCTGCACTCAGTGAGGACAGGGGCAGAATTTATCAGCTTCAGCAGGAAGAAAATCAAACTCATTGACAACCATTTTCAGCACAAATATATGTCACTGCCTTCAGGCAGAAGCATATCTGGGCATTCTTTGGTCCTTCCTCAGAGTACTGCTTATCTGTGCACATTCAGCTGTCAGCCCCATGCTACTTTTAACTAAGGAATTAATGAAGAGTACGTAGAGACCAAGAGCTTCCTGCAAAACACAGGGAGGTGAGCAATTGATGTTTTCAGATTCAAGTGGTAGCTTGTGGCAATCAAATTCCCAATAACTTTTCTTTTAGAATAGGCAAACAATGCTGTTGGTTAAGTTTAAAAAGTATGATTCACCACAGCAAAAGGATGATTTTTACTGCCTGTTTTGATAAATAGAATTGTTTGGGATTGCCAGATTAACTTAGAGAGATGCAAATTGAACTCCGAGGATATAAAGGACCAATAGTGTTAATTACCAAATTAAAACCTTTAAAAGAGGAACTAAGGTCTGTCCTTCAAAAATGAACATGCATATACTCATCTGCAAAATAAAAGATTGAGATACTCCATTTTTCAATCCAGAAACATATACCTGCTACTACTCCAGCAAGAACAAAAGGAATAGTGGGTCATGTTCAGTGTCATGGATCGATTCTACTTTTATCTAAAAGTGTGGGATATCCTGTAGATAACAAGCAATTCAGTTGCAGTTAACAACAGATAGTATATGTCTTCAGCCTACACAAACAAATAGTAACCAAAATAAGTCTTATTTTTAACTACTTCTTTATACAGACATCATACTGCAGAACTGAAACATTCATCGGAAAGTGCATCAATACAGCAAATTGTTAATATTCAAAAAATCTGTACGTTTCTTTGAAAAGTGAGTTTAACTTCTAAAAGGAATGAGTAGTTTTCCGCCATGCTTTTGGTTTCCAAGATTTTCTTCTACATTTCAGAAATCCTTTTTATTACCGTCATCTGAAAGTCTCTCTGAATTACTTGACTTAGTGAGCTGCAGATCTGAAGAAACTCTACACATGGAAAGATTGACCAAAAAAACCCCCAAAAACCAAAAAAACCCAAACCAGGTCAAATTGCAGCTAAGTCCTGCAATACTTAAGAGTCCAATATCTCAATATCCACAGGTGTTGTTAGCCATGACTCATGAATGGAGGGTCTTCGTCAGACTGGGTCCTTACAGAGATGGGTTAGCAGCAGAATTTGGAAAAGAACACAACAGCTTTCTCTCTTCATTAAATGTTCTAATCATCACCTTGAACTTCCTTTGCCCAGTCCCTCAGGCAGTCCAAGTAGCCAGGTGCAGCTTTCACCAAACATTGCCTCTAGAACCCATCTCTTGTGGCACCCCAGGTTATCTGATCTACTCTTCCCTGCACATTAGCTCCTGTATCTATTTACATGGGTGCTCAGGAAAAGCAATCTGAATTAGTAATTCAAGGAGGTTCACCAATATCACATTAAACACTTATGTGGACACTTTAATTCAGAACTAAATTTGCCTTGATGAATTAAAATAAAATGAATGAGTTTATGAACTGCATAAACATCCACCCAAGGGTTTATGATGTTATAACTAATCTGTTTCATATTTATGGTTTAAATAATTCAAGTTACAATGTATAAACAAGTCCTTGAATAAACAAGACTTAGACCAAGATTTCTATGAAACTGTTCTTCATCAAGCTATCTTTGATTTCCAATTCATAATCTGTTTTCCTATTAAACCCTTGTACACAGGGCAATTCAGTTTCTCTTTCTAGCAACTATTTACTATTCCTCAACATACTAGCCTCAGCATCCCTGGAAAGAGCTCATGAAGCTAATGGTTTTGTCTGGGTGATTGCCATCCGTGTTTCAGATCCCCGCGGACCTGGAATTCTCATCTCTGCTGCCAATACCCTATACATCTGACTGTATGTGCCTTTTTAATGCAGCTCATGGACATGGAAATAAAGGGCAACTACCGTGACTAAAATATCCCATCAGATTAGACCCACTGGGCTGCATGCTCACATGACCATACCAACCCATTTCCCAATCACAACACGGGTCACATGTCCCAGCAGGACTCGCTCGAGGTACTGCCATGCTGGCCTCGGGGATTCCTGCTTCATTTCCCCCCTGTGGGAAACACTGAGCGAGAGAAAAACAGTATTCTAGGAATAAAACTTCCTCAACAGCACTTCTCAGTGAAAGCATCATTGTGAAGACAAATTTCCTTGTGGCTTCATGTCACTGTGAAATGTGATTTTCTCCTGTGCGTTTATAGAGGCAGTGAAAACCCAAACAACAAAAGCCAACAGTCTGAGAAATACTAATTAATATCCATGCTTCACGTGCAATCTAAAAAGAAAAAGCAGCTTCAACACCTTTTGTTGTTAAATGAAATAATTCTAAAATAACCTGTAAGGACCCAGTTTGACGAAGACCCTCCATTCACAAGCCACTGCAATAGAAGCTGAGTATATACAACAACTTTTTACACAAGAATGAGCTTCTTCCAAACACATTCTCTCTCCCCACAGCTAGATATTCCATTATTGCTGATTTGTTGCTAAAACACTTAAAACATTTCCAATGGAGGTTGTTCTCTAATCCATATACCATGAAGAAGCTTATGCTATTAACAGCATCTATTTGCACTCATCAGAATTTGTACTTTTTCTAATGGATTAATTGTATTATATTATTTTAACATGAATGCACTGTTGTAGAATTATGTTGCAGCATTACAGTTTGGGTGGCCTCATATAATCTTCACACAGCAGCTGGAAATGTAATTAGCATAAAAACCAAACAGCCTCATTAAACATCTCTTTCCTGTAAGAAGGGACATATTTAGAGGCCTCGTTTCACACGTTCCATTACAGCTGGCACGGGGCTAGAACAATCCCCAAACGCATTTTTCAGTCCAGCTAAGCAAAGCCCACTTCTTAAACCCTGGAAATGTTCTGCAGCAAATCTCAGGAAGACACAGTGATACTGCTCTGTAGTGGAATACATGCTCCCAGGGGAGTGATTGTTTCCCCCATTTTTGAATTAGGAGCTTCCAGTTGGCAATTCAAGTATAAAAATAGACAACTGCTTTCACTGCCTTCCTTGTACAAATCAGATCTGCAACTTCCGAATGCATTTCCATTCTTTTAATCTCCTTAAAATGACAAATCTGAAAATGCTGACAATTTAAAATATCAGCAATAGAGAGGCAAACATCACACATCACTTTATCTTGCTCTGAAGTGTCTCCTGCCACTCTAAGCTTTGGGCTGTTTATCTAAATTTGAGGCTGAAAATGACCACTGGCTTTAAAAATCTCTGTGAATCCTTGGTTCCACAGCAGTAAGCAGATACACAAGATAGTTTTGCTCCCTCTATAGAATGGCAAAAGATGAAATTTTTTAGAAGTTGTCTACCGTTTTGCATGAATTCTGGTACATTTTTCTGGCCGATTTCTCAAATGACATTAAGAAAACATCAGTGCATACAAAGAGAAGTTATACACAATCTTAGAATTTTTTTTCACTTTCAAAATTCAGAATACATCATGTGTGCAGTTTTGGATCAATGCAACAAATAAAACTGTGTATGGATTTTAATTTTTATTCAGTCCTTGAACACAAGCAGTGAAATACTTCAACAGACCCAAGATACAAATGTTTTCCTGTCTACCAGGCCATTTTATATTTGAAATTCAGATTTTTAACTATACAAAATACTATCTAGTTCAAATTTCAAACAGAAATGTAAATTTGCATAATAACTCTTCTAAGATTCATCTAGAAAACACTGAAATATAATAAGCTTATTTTTGGAATTTTCCTTCATGTAGAAATATTTCCTTCATTCAATGTGCATTCAGGAACAGCCCAAGTTCCTGAAAAATGCTGCTTTTGTCCAGGCAACGACATTTTGTGCTTCCCTCAAAAAAATCACAACACAGTGAACATAGCAGCCCCTTCTAACTCTGAAAAGTGGTTGTACTGCTGGTTTTTAACAAAGCTGGAGCTCTTTTTTTGCAAGTTTGGACTAAGTTTTACAACAGTGCCATTTTTCTCTCTTCTCCCAAAATCTTGGAAATGATCAGTGATTTTCAGCAATGCCTTAATGCTCTATGAGCTGCTTCAGCACAGTAAAAATACCTGGCTGGGACCAGCATCTGTATCACCTGCTCACTGTTTCACTTCAAAAGGGTCTCTGGGGGTTTTATACAGAAGTATTAACAGGCTTTGTCAAGGAAGAGAACAGGAAGGACTCTGGGGTGTTTCAGGCTTCAGGCTGAGTTCAGACCCAACTGCCCTGGAGGGGACACCCTGCTCTCTCTCTGAGCACTGATTCAGAATTCAGAATTATATTTCCAAGTCATCAGAATATGAGTGTCAGGGAAGAAAAAACCATAACACTTCTGTTCTCCATACCTAAACTTAGAGACAGTCTGGCCTGAAAGTGTAAGAGGAATTCTAATTGAAATATGAATATACCTTTCACATGGGATCACGGCAGATATTAAATAAAATTCAGAAGAACAGAATGGGACCATAAAGTGCTTTAAAACAGCTATCCTTGTTAGATAATGATCCAAACAAAACCACTCTTTTCAGTGAAAATAGAACCTCTGCAGATAGATGTCAATAATCTGGCACTTGGAAAAACCACACAAAGTCTCTCACCCCGTAGACCACTTCCTCAGAAGTACAGGCAGGGGTGAGGGCAGGCATGTCTGCAGGCTGTGCTTCTCCTTTGTTTCCCCAGGCAAAGGTCTCACCTAAATAGCATGACCAGTTTAACAGCCTAAGGGTTTTACATGAAAAAACACAACAGGCAACTACTGGCAAAGCAGAAGGTTTAAGAGAAGCATTGGCAACATAAAACTGAATTTCTCCCCACTGGAATATTCTGGAAAGAAAGGTTCAAAATATTTACCTGTTATAGTTAGAAATAATCACCAGTAGGAATCAAATTATTTGGGTATGGTTTATGAAAAACAGTTTCTTTAATTGAACAGCTTTACCACATTTTGTTTTCTTCTTGTTATTCATCAGAAACAGTGAAAAATCCTTGCTTGTAAGTGTTGCCAATTTAAGCAATCCCCTCTGCTGACTGGAAGACTTAACTTACATAAACACACTGACATATGATTTCTTTATACAGCATCTTTTAAAAAAAATCCTGGTTGGAAAAACCAAAGCACCAAGGCTTAACAAGTGGAAAAAAAAGATATGGGCACAAAATTAATATCTGTTTTAAAGCAGACTTTGGGAGTGAGGCAGCTAAAGGTTGGATGAGTTGACTTTGTTGTGGCTTATTTATTATCTTTAAATGGCTTGAGTGAGAGTGAAAGCAAATTACTAAAAAGTAAACTGAAAAAATCCACATGCTCCCTTTTGTGGCATTGTCTATACTACTGCGCTTAAATCTTTAGATCCAGAGTGCAGACCTCATCTATTACTATTTAACAGAGTAACTGCTAGCAAGTGAAGATTGTCATTCTCTGTACAGATAACTATTAGTAGAGTCTTGAGGCCCTTATGCAGCAGATCAATTCATAAACCTGCACTGAATGTCCTTTTTCCCCAAGCCAACTGATGATGCTTGGCTCACCGTGGTTTGCCCTTTGGCTCTTCTGATATTCTGGTCTACTTCAGCCCCAGTCTTTATCCCTTCCAACTCCCCAGTCCTACACCTTGAGACAGGTTCTTGAACACCAACCTCTACAATTTTACCTAAGCCAATGAAGTCTTAAATAAACAGGAGCAAGTCTTCCCTATTTTCAGGAGGGTACCCCAAGTATGAGGCTAGAAAGTCACAGTTGTGTTCTTCTGTGGTCACAGAACAGGATGTGGCTCACTAGCTCACCCATGGGTTTTGGGATGGGAACTGTGGCTCCAGAGGACCTGATATGTGATCACTGCCCTGTGGAAGAGGATTTTAAGTATTTCTAGGAAGGGAACCTGGGAAACAAATAAAAGGAGGTTTCAATGTATCTAGAAGGAAAGGCTGAGTTCAAAAGATTTCCTTTTCTCTCTTTAGAATTACTGGTTGTCTCAGAGAACCATCCACCTGGCAACAGAGCTGCTGAGGAGCTTTCTTCTGACACAGGTCTTTCTCTCTCATTGTACAGTGCGCCAATGTACCTAACTCAAACATTGCTGAATCCTTTTCTCTCCTACTTATAGCCGAGCTTTCTTTACACCCATTAATTTCTCACCATTTCCTGATTTTCTCTTCTCATTCCAACCAGTGTCCTTCAAGTACAAGTTACATGCTTCCTCCTCCCTTTTGCCTGAGCACTGCAATTCAGGAAGCAAGGATGGGGGAAGACAGACGCACCAATTCTTTAAAATGAAGGTCACCAGAAATGGAAAATGACAAAACAAGACATTTTTTTCTACTCAAACTCCTCCAAGCAGCTGAAACATTTTTTTTCTGAAAGGTTGCAAAGTTAGCTTTTGATGAAAGAAGTGATAAAAAACCTCCAATAATATTTCAAGTAAGTGCAGAATCTATTTCCCCTCAAGCTTCTTTATTTCAGAAGCAGTTCCTTCTCCAAAACATCTCCAGGAAATGACATTTCAGCATGTGTACGGCACTGCAATGAAACAACCACACACCCAGGAACATTTTTCAAGTTCACGACAAGGAGAGCAGAAGAAGATCAAGGTATTAAAAAAAATGACAAAGGTCTAGCAGAGGAGACAGTCAGCTTGCTCTCTTGCTATCTGCTTTGCTGATTCCCACAGTGCCCAGTGTGGCTTTTAAAACCTTGACCAGTCTTCTAAAGCCATCCCAGCTGCATCCAGCCAAGGAAATGTGCTTGGGAATAGAAAATTCTGTTTCTTCCTGGCTTCTTGTGCCATAAGCGAGGCTGCTCCTTGTCAGCTACAAGAAACCATCCTCTCAACAGATATAATCTTGCCATTTAGAAGTTTGCCTGTTCTCCCAACTTTATCATATTTCTCATTTTGTTGAGGGGGCCTTGGCCGTGCATGGAAATAAAGGTTTCCACACTTTATGTAAAAATCTTAGTAAGTTTAAAAAACATACAGCATACCTTTGACTGTAGCATGAATAACAGTGTGGCAGAGTCTGATTTCTTTGTCTAACTCCCTGTATATAGAACTTCAGTGTCAGGAGAGTTTATGTTGTACTGTGGGAGTTTCATCACCCATCATGAAACTTTCAATAGGATGTTCTGTGATAAAATGATTTGCAATTCTGACACTGAAAACCACTTTGTGCTGGTGGGAACTTCACTTCCATCCAGGAGGAGAATTACTGTGAGAATTAACTTGTTTCTGTTCCTGCTGTGAGACACTGGTGTCCCTCACACAGTGTAATCTCGCTGTTTTTCTGAGGTTGAACCTGTCCATAGCCAAAGCCCATCTTTCATTCACAGTGCACATTCTTTACAGCTGCTTAACACATTACCTTGCAGCAGAAGAGGTTGCTCAGATCAAACCCCACGGCTCATCTGGCGCTTCCCATCTGCAAACAGATCATCCTATCCGTGATCTTTTCTACATGCTCTGGCTGCTTTACAAAATACCTAATGATGACCTCACAGACAGACCAGCTGCAAGGCAAAGGCATGGGATGTCTGCATCAAAACCCACAACTCTTACCTTTGTTACTAAGTCAGCACCAAGGCACTGTCAGACCTTGGACCCTTCCGCATAGTCACTACAGAAACACCAACACCAGTGTAACCTATAAATATATAAACTCTACAAAACACAAACATCCTTTTGACCTTCTGTTTGTCAGCGACAATCCAATAACAAAGATGCAGGATGGGGGACTTGTTATGCTCAAATATCAAAATTTGAGTATTGATGTGCTGCGAGGACTCATATATAATAAGCATAACATTGAGGTCCTCCATCAATCAAATTATGTATTGTCTGTCTCACCTTATGCAATTACCAGGTGTCAGAAAATAACTTTTCCTATTACCTAAAAGGTTTTTTAGCCCACTGACTGCTGAACTGTATTTTAAAACATTCATGTCTGAATAAATAAGCAGAGCTTTTAGTCTGATAAAGATATGGATACAAAATGTTAGCACTTGGAAATACCAAGAAAAAGGCAACCTTTCAACCTTATGTATCGGCCTGACTCTCTCTTTCTTCCTGTCCTCTCCCAGAAAAGAACCTCCCATTAATTTCAAAGGAAATTTCATCAGATTAGGCCATGTGTTTTGACCCTTACTACTTCTGACATTAAAAATAATTGAATCCATTGTCGCAGCAAATAAGAGCCTAATAAAATACTTGTATTAGTATTTATTTTTTGATAATTACTGATGTTCTGTGCAGGTGGGAAAGCTTGGGTGCATGCCTGTAGTACACTAATGGGAATGGTTTTTTTTCCAAGTGCCACATTTATCAGTGCACTAGAAGAAAATAAGCCTGTATTATGAAGTTTCATGCTGGCTCTCATTATGCCATCTCACAAGCTTGTCCTTTGATTTATTATAAAAATTAAATCTATTTTCTCAGTGAGATCAGAAGTATTAGACAAGAGGTCATGGAAATGCTGGCAGAAAAATGCTAGTTTTCCATGTGTCAAATCTTTTTTACTACACATCCAAGGTTCAACCAATGTTTCTTAATTGCTGGGGGGTCTTGTAGGATGTTGGTGGATTCCTGCTCCCCAGGGTTGGGGATGATGGAAACTGTGAGGTCCCAGCTTTTGCACAGTCCAGAAGTAAAATCTCTATCCCTGACTTCCACAGGGTGCTCAGCAAATTTGACATCCTTGTCAATTCTGCTGCAGTTAGTAGCAGGGGAGCTGACAGGAGTACCAATTTTGCAGAGCAGCTGCAGGATACTGTTAACTTACTAGAATTGAAAAATAAAATTAAAAAAAAAAAAAAAGGTTTTGGATTCAACTGTGATCAAACCCAGTACTGCGACTGACAAATGCTCCTGGAGACCCAGCTTTTAAATTAGTTTTTCAGACACTGAACTCCCTCTTACAAGGGGAGAAGATATGCTGGCATGTCTGGGAAAACTTCCTGTTCCTCTGAGAAGAGAAAATACATGTTTCCAGTCTGGTTTTAATCACTGTGTACTTTCCAAATATTTTGGTAATGGGGAAAATCTAAGCAATACTTCTTGTAATGCCCAGAGCAGACTATGGAGCCATATTCAATCCAGCTTCAAACTAGTCAGTCTAACCATAGCAGTAAGCAGCACAGTCTCACCTCATGGAGCTGGAGAAACCACAAAAATCAACAGTAGGCAGGCTTTGGCAACCCATGGTACCTCCTGAACAGCCATGGTTATTCTCCTAGTTGTAACCAACTATGCCAGCACGCTGAAACTAGATTCTAAGGGGTTGACACCACAGCATGCACATATCCCTAAGAGCTACATGGTTTTTATGGAAATCCTGCTACACTACACTAAGGTTATGACTGATGCAGAACAAGAAAGACAAGTCTTTTGTTTTGCAGAAACATGTCATTTTTGGTGACAATAGCTTCTCAGCTGTCAAGTCAAAAAACATGATCATCACTCAGAGTAATATAGCCATCTATTCCAGTTCATTAGTTTTTGGCTGACAAATCAGAAAGCAGCCTAAACAGCACACAGGAAAGAACTCATTCAGGTACAAACCCTGGAAACACTTATTCTGCATTTAATTGCATTCAAGAATTCACACTTAGTTAAATGAGATGTTCCACCCAACTGTGGGCCATTTTCAGGAGCACAGGATTTGGGGTGCCACAGTTACACCCCAGTACTGCCTAAAACCTTCCACTGTGCAATACACAGGGCAGAAAAGCAACTGGGCTGTAACTCAAGCCTCTTCTGGCACTTGAAGGAGCAAGACACCCACTGCTTTCTTTCCAGTCCACATGTAGTAATTATTGGCCA
The DNA here is from genome assembly GCA_013397815.1 of Aleadryas rufinucha. Taxonomy (NCBI): domain Eukaryota; kingdom Metazoa; phylum Chordata; class Aves; order Passeriformes; genus Aleadryas; species Aleadryas rufinucha. The sequence continues at coordinate 445,531 of VZTH01014960.1, read as the reverse complement.
TCATGAAAGAACAAAGAAAAGGAACCTTCTAAACAGATCACAAAGCTTTCACAATATGCATCAGTGCCTGGATCTGGGATTCTTGCTCAGACCAATTTACAATTATAAATCCACATTTTTACAGTTTTCCATAATTAAAAAGGGTCTTGAACTAGGAATGTGAGAAAGTGATGGCAGAAAGAGGGGTGTGGCAGGAACTGAGATTTGGTTTTCTCAAAAAAAACAAGTGACACATCATTCCTGCCCAATGGAACGAATAATTTCTGGTTATGCAAGTTACTCAACACAATGTCAACTTCTTTGTCCTGTATTTTTCTCACTCCTCTATTAGCACTCACAGGAGCTTAAATGTGGCTAAATCGACCACTAGCATTATCTTTTCTTACTGCTTTTCCCTTTATTCATAATCTGCTGAATCAATATTCAAAGATTTCTTCTGGGTTACGCTCTAGCTCTAGTAGCAACACCTGAAAATACAGCTTTGGTGAGCTGTTGCTTTAATTGTAGTGCACCTACTGTGTTGCTTCAGGTTTTTTTAAAGAAAATGTTGGTAACAAAGTAAAAGATCTCCTCTTAGAATCTGATGAATCTCTCCAAGCCAAGCTTCAACAGTTGAAATACATATAAACCGAGGCTGTACTACAAATGTTCAGCCTTGATGAGCAAAAAGTTCCAGATTAACAAACCAGCCCCAGCGCGACTGTTACCTGCTGAAGTGTGCTTAAATTTTTCACTCTTCTTCTTCCTCCATTTCCACGGCTTAAAAAGTCTCCCGAGAGTGGCAAATTTGCTTCTTCTTCTGATTGGAGGCGTGTGAGTCCCAGGTACTAGAGAATCTGAACGCATTGCAGCCAGTCTTTCCACCTCTTCAGCTGTAATTTCAGCAAGACAAAGAGAAAAAAAACAAGGAAGGTGGGAAGTGAAATAAATGCTTTAATAAGTTATCAGAAAACCACACAAATGGCCAAAATTTTTCATGGGCATGGAGAACTGTACCAAAGGGAAAAAGTTGTAGTCCTTATTATTTTCTTTTCTTTTCTTTCAGTGAAATTGTTAATTTACTGTAAAGAACAGTAGTAACAAGATTCAACAGGAATATGGATTATTACGTTATAGAAGTTATAATTTTTAACAAATTGTTCTACATTGCTCTAGACAGCTGGCAGTTCAGCCATCAGCCATTCCTAGGGAAGTGTGATAGAGACTGGGGAAGAGAAAGCTCAAGAAAAAGGATGCAATATAATTTAAAAGAAATACTACAAGGGCTTTTCTTTTTTAAATTGCAATGGAAAGAGACATTTCCTTTAACTAATATTTATTAAGAGCAAGGACCTTGATAAATAATGACCCTTTGGTACCATTACCGTGTCCATTAAAATTGCTTGGGTTACAAAAAGGGGCTACATTAGGACCTTCCTAGGGAGAGAGAGGCTGTTAAAAAAATCATAGAATCATAGAATTGCTCAGGATGAAAAAGACCTCTAAGATCAGGTCCAACCGTTAACCCAGCACTGCCAAGTCCATCCCTAAACCACATCCCCAAGTGCCACATCTACACATCTTTTAAATCCTTCCAAAGATGGTGACTGCACCACTTCCCTGGCAGCCTGTTCCGATGCTTTACAACCCTTTACATGAAGAAAGTTGTCCTAATATGCAATCTAAAAGCTCCCCTTGTGCCACTTGACGCCATTTCCTCTAGTCCTGCCACGGGTTACCTGGGAGAAGAGGCTGACCCCCACCTTGCTACACCCTCCTTTTAGGCAGCTGTAGAGAGCAATAAGGTCCCCCCGAGCCTCCTTTTCTCCAGGCTGCCTCAGGTACTCATGATAAGACCTGTGTTCCAGAGCCTTTACCAGCCCTTCTCCCGCACCTCAGTGTCTTTCTCGTAGTGAGGGGCCCAAGTCTAGTCCCATTTTTCTGCCCACTCACTTCCCTCCAATCCTTATGCTTAGCTTTTAACATTTAAACTTTTAATCTTGGATTTTAATACAATCCACACTTAGGGTTGAATTCCCTTGAAGAGGATAGAGGTTTTCACTGAGCTTCTGTTCTTAAGATTTCAGTCTTCTGCAGCCTTTACCCTGTAATACATCATGATAGTCTCAATACCGAAAAAAAAATTGGAAGAATTTAAATTACCATTCCTACCTGAGGAGAACAAGAGAACTCTGGGGATGGTCACTTGGTGCAGTTATATTGCATGGTCCCCCCATCTCACATTTGCAAGGAAAAATTTATGCTGATTGTTTTGGGAAATAACATCCCTGTGACTAGATACACAGAGAGAGGAAAGCCAGGACCAAAAAGAAAACACCAACAGAGGGAAGGTACCAGCAGTCCACAAGAAAGGCTGTCTCTGTGCTACAGCTGCCAGGGATGCAAGAGTCTCCCTGCCCTGGACTGAAGCATGCAGCTCTCTCTCTAAAAAAAGCATCTGCATACTTCAGTCAGCATACAGGAAGGGGTTTTGTGTGTGGTTTGCTGTTGGGATTTTTTTTTTTTAATTTAATTTTTTTTTTAACAGTTATTCTGGTGGGCTTTTTTTTTTTAAGGGATACCATTTCCCAGGCTTGTGTTGTAATGTGACACTGCCACTAACACTGACTTGAGGGTTTTGCACACACAGTCTGGATTCATAAAGACAGGATGCAGATTGTCACCTCTCCTGCTCTGAAGACAACAGACTGGTGTTTCTATTCACTTCTAGTATATTAAGTATTAACCTCAGGCATGAGCATGGGCTCAGGAACCTCAGCAAGAACACTGCTTTGAAGGGATGAGCACGCCCACTCCACACTGACAGAATCACCAGAGATTTTGGCTGGCAAATTCTTATGTATCTCAATGGAAATTTTTTCGAGGCTTTAAGTGAGCCAAATTTAGGTTGGTGTTCATGGGAACAGCCAGAGACGCATTTCTAACACAAAGGAGGTTTCATTATCAGAACTCCAACTGAACTACTATTTGAGTCCCTCAGGATTTTGCAAGAAGGTTGGTTATTTTGTTATTGCTCTTTTTTTTGTTTTGAATGTTAATGTGCAACACAATCCTTTTTCCTGTAAAATATCAATGCCAGATGCAGCTGCCTGTAACTTTCCAAAGAAGAAAAAGCCAGCCAGCAAGACAGCGTGAGCACAGCTGTTTCAGCAGAAATAGTTAAAAACTGCTATTCTTTGGGGTAATGGAGGGAAGGACAGACCTTTCTGAGAACATCTCTTTTCAATTTAAAGCAGAGGGAATAAAAGATAATCTGGCCAAAGCACTTCATTCTGTTCCAGCTCTTTGTGCCTGACTGCCTGAAGAAATACATTCTTATCCAAAGAACCCATTACAAGGCTCTGTCCTGTACAGGGGCTGGGACATGCTGTATCACGGCTGGGAATTGCCTGGTTATGCTGAATAAACCATATGGGTAAAAAGAAGAGGAAATCAGAAATTTCCTTATACTTTCTGATTTCACTGTAACCTGCTGGGCCTTGAAGACCAGCACAGAGTACAGACCATTGCCCTCTATATGCAGACCCAAAGGGACCACGCCTTTTCCCCTTCCTCCATTTTGAAGATGCTTCTAGTTCAAGCATGTAAGATCCCACTGTGTTCCAGTGCTGTGATGTTTTAGAAATGCTGTAAAAAGTAATGGGCTGGTATTGTCTTTGCTGCCTTATTTGGGGGATACAGGAAGTGGCCCAGCAAACTGGGGATGACACACTACTGCTGCTGCTGAATTAGGCTTCCTGCTAAGAAACCTACAGCTGAAACATATTGAAGGTCCTCTTGCTGCTCACCCTCTCTCCTTTTCCCCATCATTGAGCCAAGATCTCATCTACCCAGGTGCCTGAGTTACTAAATCTCAGAGCTGCAACAGCTCTTCGATAGCTGGTCCTAACTGGTATTGCTGAGGCCATTCCCTGGAGAACTGACACCCCTTAAAGACACTCTCCTTTCACAACATACACACAGCTCTGTTCCACACCAGCTGCGCTCTCACTGCCCCTGGGGAAGCTTTTCCCACTCAGGGTAAATGAGTATGGATTTACAGTCAGGCAAAACTAACATTTGAGTCAAAAAGAATTTACCCAAAGGGTGGGTTCACTGAAAGCCAAACACATTGTCGAAACAATTTCCATATTTTGACTGCTCTTCCCTGAATTTCAGTAGTGTCTCGCACACAAATCTGTGGCCTCAGAGTACTGCAGTGCCTGGCATCGGTCATGGAAGTGGCCCTTCTCCTTCATCCTCTCCAAACACACACACAGTTCCAAGATAATGCAAGTTACAGCTCTTTTTCCTTCTCATTCGCATTTCTCCAAAGGACATGATTTTTTTCATGAGAAATGCTCTCAAGAGCACTGCTAATTCAAAGCATAATAATCACTGGCTAGGAATAAACCACATTAGCATAAAGCCATGACAGTTTTAATACAGAAAGAATAAAAGCAGACCACGATGCAAGAAGTAAATGCCAGAATTCTGTGCTCTTCTCTGCTGCTGCATCTTTTGCTCAAGTTGGCCGTATTTCTCTGCCTTTTTGGCTCATAATGACTATTGACTGGCTGTGGGCTGCGACACCCACTGCTGACAGCAGGCTCCGTAGGCTGATTTCACACCTTTGCTGTTCCCAAAAAAGCTGGTACTTGCAGGAATGGAAAGTAACCCAGACCTTGCACTCTTTTTCTATTTTTTTGCCTTCAAAGAGGAAAGCAGTCCCAGCAGTCCCAGCCTGATCAGGCTGCTGAACTGGGAGAGGGAACTGCTGTGTGCATTAGTACCCGTAGTCACACTGCTGAGATCTCATCTTGATGCCGGTGCCACAAATGTGATGTTTATGGGTTACAGTTGCTGCTGATACTCAGTGCTTTTGGGAACTTGTTCTGACTTTTTTCCGGGATCTGAGAGATCTTTCTGAGATACAAAGAAATACTGGGACTTGCACTTATGGCAGGAGGGTGATACACTCCCCTCACACTTTCTTCCGTCCAAACTGTCATTCCAGAGCTAGCAATGGGGAAACTAAACCTGAGAGCTTTTCATAGGCTATTTGGCTGTGAGACAGCTCTCAGGATTTTACTGTAGTTCTTAATACTCTTGAAGTTCATATAGACTTTACATGGGGCTTAAGCAAGACTTGGGGTTTTAATGAAAAAAACCCCACCACAAACTGAAGTATTTTGCATTCAAGTAATATAAAAAAAAATTTTTACATGTTTGAAACATACTACAAAGGAAAAAAGAGGCCAGGCCATCTTGGACCTGTTCTGTATGTTCTTATGATTTTCCCACATCTTTCAGTAGGGTGTTGATTTCCAGAAGGTCCTGTAAGAGATAGCATAGGGGTCACCTACTTTTTGGTTTTGAGAAGCATCGCACGCAGATCAAAGGCCCTCCCAAAGACAACACAACTTATGAAGTTTTCCCAGAGAATGACAGCCAGTTTTGTCATCCCCATCACTGTCTGGGAATCACTTCATCTATTAATGTTGCTGATATGTAATACCATAATACCTAGCTTCCATTTTAGAAAAAAACCCCACTATTACTGCATTTGGGTACAAAGAGCAATTTCATTGCTGAAGGCTGAAGCCCTCCCATCCCACCTGTGATCTTTAATATTACCTTCCTCATTGGTAATCACACCAAGTTCTCTCTCAGACCTTTTCTTAACACTCATTTTTCATAATCAGACACATGATTATCTTAACAGGCAATTTACTTCACAAAGTTAGATTTTAAGTCTTCCTAGGAAGCACCAATGGCTACTTTGTGCTTTCTGTTATATTTGCACAAATCTGTAGTAACAGGCTGAAAATGATCTTGGCCCTAAAGATGCAATTAACTAAATGTGCCATATTATTTAATGACAAGAACTCTATATAAATAAAAACCCCTAACATAATACTACTCACTGCCAATCCATATGGAACCAGTCTTTATTCTGCAGATAAGTTTCCAACAAACCCCTGTTGCAATGTTTCTTTTGAACTTGCACCCCAAATATCCTTCACTTCAGACTGCATGGACCTTATTTTAGCAGATTTGTTCAACACAAGATGCAGACACACCATATGTCTTTTTGAAATGACAGGAAACCTGAACAACTCCTCTAATTGGTGAGCACTTATGTCTACTCTTTACCCAAATGGGAACACTTTCAATTAAAAAAACCCTTGTTTTTCTTTCAAGAAAATGGTTTATTTTCTGCTCTTCTATTATCTTATGTTCAGTTATTTCCCTTTAATTTCCTTTTGCACCTGGAATTAATTTCCATCAGCCTTGCCTTTACTATGTGAATTGCCCATTTTAACTTTTCCTAACTTCACAAAGGTCTGTTTTCTAATGAAAGACAAGGCATGGCACGCTGCAGTCTAAATGCAGTCTTGCCAAACGAGGATGATTACCTATCTGGTGGAGAACAGCTCCCACTGGATGTATGCATTTGCAGTGGCAGTGAGTTGGCATAGTGGCTTTATGAGCCATGAAGAGCCTGTCAGTAGCTTTCCTTTGCATGCTAAGCAGCACTCACATGTTCCAAACCCCTGCCAATTATTCCCGCTCCCCAGGTGTGCAGCACTTTGTGTTGTGTCCATAAATGGAGTCTCTCATCTTTTAACCTTGCCTGTTTCAGCACAGGCACCACACCATGGTACAGCTCTGCTCTCAGCTACAATCTCTCTGTCTCAGTCTATTTATTTCTCTTGTTGGCACAGAAGTGCAGAGAATAGTTTTGGAAGTCTAATCCCTCTAGGACCCTGCTTCCAACTCATCCCCATTTTGACGTAAAATGTAAATTATTCATGCTGATTGCAACCTGAAAGCCATTTTTTTAACCACTGCACTGAATGCATCACTCTAAACATGTCTTTATTGGTATGAATTTTCTCAAAACACCAAGTATTTTCTGTATCATAAGATAGTACATAAGATTTTCACTTGCAACAAAAGAAATTTATCAGGTTATGTCACCAATAGCCATATAATCTCTTCCTATAAACCCTTCAACTATAGAAAATAAGGATTTTTAAATTTCTTTGATATCAACTGTTTTGTTTATCCTTTACTGCTCTTATTACTCACCAGGTTTTCCATCTCTTGTGCATTTATTTCATATAGATTCAAGGCTAAATCAAATAAACAGTACGGTAGCTCATCACTGTCCTGTGCCCAGACACTGGAGCAGACACCACAGGTCTGTCTTGGGCATCACACACAATACCTGGAGACTCAGGAGCTCCAAAATAGGACTCAGAGCAGTCACTACAAGTGGAACACATACAAAAAACAACTAAGAGAAAAACAGGGCCAGCAAAAGCAAAAGAGATATCACACTGTACTTGGGGCTACAGTTCCATAGGTACCAGGAATTGCTCCAGTAAAAAACTTCAGCTTAAAAGGAAGGGATATTTTACCCTTTTTAAATGGCAAGCAGAGAGGAGATGCACAGTTTGCGCCTTTAAGAAAGCAGAGGAAGTAACATGAGATGCAAGGACTTTTCTGTTAGAGCAGGCAGAGAACTTATTTGGGAGAAAGGAGGATCATGGGGTCACTATCATATTCCCCTTGGAAAGGCTTAAGCCCGCATCTCTCATTTTCCCTGGGAACACTACTGCACTTCATACCATGATGGATGAAGGTGCACATCTATCCTACTAAAACTGTTATTTTAAAGAATTCAAGACCTACTGGGTCTGAAAGAAAGCTTTAGTGATAGTTAGGGCACTGATCTGCCAGCACAAACACCCTTCTTCCAACACTGTTCCTGGGCTTTACTGTGGGTTCTTTACTGCTTCACTTATGGATTGAAAGAAACTACTCTTCACAGCTGTGATGTGTTGAGAGCCTGATCCTGTCCAGTTCTGTACAAAGGAGAATAAAGGGGAGTGAAGATACTGCTTCTCACTGTCCCTTTTTTTCACTTCTGGTAGGGGATCTTCTGTTTGAGGCATGAGGGGAGAGATGAGAGAAGTGAGGTTCTGTCTCCTACATCCTTTCCCCAGAAAGCAAAAGCAGGAGAAGATGGATGGGTAGATGGAGTCCTGTTAGCAGAGCTTGCTGGGCAGCCAGTGAGAGGGATCCCTGTTTCAGCCTGTGAAGAACTGCCATAAAAAACTCATGTTCTGGTGTAAATGTCAGCTACAAGCAGAATTTCCCATCTAGGAATTCCCAATAGGAATCTATTGACTCCACGGTAATCACACCACCACATTAAAAGCTCACCTAGCAGAGAGCACCAGAAAAACACTACTCTTCAAACCTCCTCAAAAGGTATTTTGCCAAGAAGGAGATTAAATCTCACAACACCAAAAAATTCAGAGGAGAAAGCTGGGCACAAGTCATACCCACAGAACTACTGCAATTCAAGGCTCTAACATGATGTAAAACAAATGAAATGCTACCAGGCAAAACAGCTGCAGTGGGGTTTGTGACTCTCACCTTACAAGTGGGCATCAACGACTGGAACATCAGTAACTCCTCGAATACATGTTGAGCTGGTTTGGGCTGGGATAGAGTTAATTTTCTTCACAGAAGCTCGTATGGAGCTAGGTTTTAGATTTGTTAGCAACACTAAGAACAGTGTTGATAACACATGGATGCTTCTGCTACTGCTGAGCAGGGCTTGTACAGTGTCAAGACCTTTTCTGCTCCTCACATGGTTGCAGCAGCAAGGAGGCTGGGGATTCACAAGGCGCTGGGAGGGGACATGGCACGGACAGCCAACCCTGACTGACACAAGGGGTATTCCAGACCATACAGAGTCATGCTCAGCATATAAAGCTGAGGGAAGAAGGAAGGGGCAGATGTTTGGAGTGATGGTGTTTGTCTTCCCAGGTAATCCATGGGGATGACTGAACACCTTCCTGTCCATGGAAAGCAGCAAAGGAATTCTTTATTTTGCTTTGCTTGTGCACGCAGCTTCTGCTTTACCTACTTAACTGTCTTGATCTCAGATCACAAGTTGTCTCACTCTTCTTCTCTCTCCGTGATCCCGCTGTGGGAGAGTGAGTGAGTGACTGTCTGGGGCTTAGTTGCTGGCTGGGGTGAAACCATGATACATGTGGACAGGACTAGGCACCATGGCTCAGGAGTCCTAGATGGATCCCTGCAGACACTTGAGTTGTTAAGCAATCTGATTCGTCTTTCAGTCACACCCAAACTCATCAACTAGAGTTAAGCCTCATCCATCACTGCTCAAGATCTTCCTGAAAGCCAAAGCTAAGGACAACAGAGAAGCTGTCTTCCTCTCAGCAAATCTTTAACCCATTCAACAAGAAAAAACAGAATTGAAGCCCAGGTACCTTCAACTTCTAAATATATCTCGATGAAGAAACAGCGCGTAACATTTTTTCCTATGCTTGTTTCAGCTTGCTAGTGATTGAAACTGTCTTCTTGAAGGAGCCAGTAATGATTATATTTTCATGGTTGGATTTCTTTCTTATACCAGCCTGGATTGCAAATTCTGCTCAGTTGCAAAATACAAAAGTAATCCAAGAAAAGGATCCAGTCCATGGAAGCCCATGGGTTTGTTGCTCACATTTTGCTAGGCTTCTGTTAGAGGGGGACAATTTTCCTAATTGCCATGTGGACAGAGGAAGACACAGTTGCTACACAGCAGAGCACCTTGGCTCTACAAGTCTTCACTGGGAATCAGGAAAGTTCTCCACCCTTCTAAAAATAAGCCTCTAGTGCAAAAGGCTAGTTGTTTATTTTGAGAAATCCCAGAAATAATATTTGAATGCGTCTAAATTTCTTAGGGGATTTTTGATGGACTAAACAATTTCTGATCTTTTTCTTTTGACATTCTCTTAAATAGGAATATCCAATATTTTAACTTAACTTTACTAAAAATGTGTGCTTTAGAAGGCATATCTTTATATTTTTCAGAAACTTGAGAGAGGCATGTCCTCTTATTAGAAGTAATCCTACTCAGAAAATGGCATTACAAACATTAATTTTCCTAAATACAATGGTACCATCTCACCACTATCAAAATAAAGATAAAAAATTGAGTTTTTAATTACTGTAATGGCTGGGAGAAAAGGAAAAAAGTACCTTATTTAAGAGCTAGAAAGTTCAAACCATTCCCTTGTAAACTCTGTATTCCTTCCCTTAGGAAAAAGAAACTTCTATTTCTGTTCTTTAAAGAAGTTGATAGGAAGTTGGCCAAGAGGAAAGGAGTAATTATACCAAATGTCACATCGATAATGAACATAAATATGAGTTTAAAAACCTCCCTCAGTAACAGCCTAGCAAAAAAATATGTTTCATTGAACTCTGAAAAGAGACAGTCTGTATCTATGTTCAGGAATTTACAATAAGTACTAAATACTTTTGCTTTGAGTACCTAAGTGCAGCTACATATGGTCTTTGCTGATTGTCATTATAATGAGAACTTTTTTGTTTATTCAAATGATAGTTAGTTTAGTCTCCTGGCTGTGGTGAAATATCTATTTAGGCCCTTATAGTACAGGCTTGAGTTTCAAAGACGAAACTCAAAGGGGACAAAAATATCCACGATTCCTTTACGGTCATGAATAAAGCATGGCAAGTTGCTGGCTAAAACACACTGAGCTTTTCTGTGTGGTTTTCATAGCTATGATTTCACTTCTTTCTCCACTGTCTTTTTTAGCATTAAGTTCTAGGGTGTCTCATGGTTGCTGAGCTCTGCAGGATATTGCTCTTGCTCAAGAGATTAAGAGGAAAATCTCTGGCTTCTAAAAAGCGGCTGCTGCCTTGAAAAAAAAGATGGCGCCCATCAGGTAATCAAATTGGGATATCTACCTAGGAAATGTTACAGTCAAAGGAAGGACCTATGCACGTAGCTTCAAGCTCATGAATTATTCTAAGTCCAGCAACCAGAAATAGCTCAAAAAATGAGAATGGGTTTAGATCAGAGCTAAGGAAAAAGATACTACAGAGAACCAAGAAAACATGATCATGGAAAAAGCTCTGAAATACTTCCAGATGCTTTATGCTCTGAAATAATGCTAGCAGAAAGAAATGAATGAAATCCTGATTGTAGCACAATGAACGACAAAGGTCACAAGGAGTCGAATTACCTTACCCAAGCCATCTAGTGACTGGCCAAAGCTGCTAAAGGGTCCTTTCCAGAATGCTAAAATTTACCTTAAGAAAAATAAATCGGCAGAAAAGACATTACAATATGGTGTGTGACTGAGGGCTTTCCACTGTATTGATGGGAATGATGCATTTCTGTGGTGTTTGAGAGAGGAACCAGTGGCATGTTGTGAGCTGCAAATGCAAGCAGAGCACTCCAGCAGCGCACTGGGATGTGCCTATACAGAGTCACTTGGCCATGAAATTGGCAGGAAAGTTCACTTTCAACATCATGAAGGAAACTGTGATAGGCATCTGCACAAGGTTTCATTTCAATCCAGAAGTAGGATGAAATTCAACCAAATCCTGACATTTCTTACAAATTAAACAAAGTGATCTTTTTATACCCCTTCACTGCTGGCACTGGACAAAGGAACAAACTGATGAAATCTGTCTTGCCTACAGGCTGAAAGTTTCCTTTCAAAGTCATCAAGATTCTGCTACCAAGCAGATGATAAAAAAAACCCAACAAACCACCAAACCAAAACAACAAACCATAACAACTACAACATAAGCCTTTCTAAGCATTTCTTGACAATATAAACTGCCTCTTTCTATATAATCTATGGGGAATAGATTCTCAGTTTTAAGTACTGTTCTCTTTAGGAGAAGTATCTACACAACATCCTGCAAGTATCACAAATCCTTTCCTGTCAAGTCAAATGTCATATGCTCTTCCAACTGAGCTGGAGTATTTACCCCACAAACCTAATGTTCAAAAATCTCTTTAGTTAAACAGCATTTTGTTTGAATTCACAAATCAGAGACTGTCGTGAACCATGACATCTGGCTGAGTACACCAAGTTTTAAAAGGCTTATGGTGGTGTTCAGAATGAAAAATTTCCCAAGCATTTAGTTAAAAAGGGAGGAAACAAGAAACAAACAGGTATATGACTGCATGTACTAACACACAAATATATGAAACCAGAACCTGGTCTACATGCAATAATAATGCAAAAATCTGAAATAAATTAATCACAGCAGGTGAAGAACAGTTTGCTTGGTATGCACAGGGAGCAGCTGCACTAGCTCAGAGCTGCTGAATTCTACAAGTAATGCCCATCTTTATATGGCTCTGTATTTTTTCAAAATTTATTTATCTCACTGGGCCCAATGGCTGAAGAAGGCTGACAAAATGAAAAACAAATGAAAACAACCCCAAAGAAAAATACCACCAAAAAGTGTCCTTCTTGAGCCTCTGTGCAATGCCAGCAAATGTATTAATGAACTGATGCCTGTCTTGCTGTTTAGTGAACTGGCTGTTCTGCCAGCTTGAGATGAATAACAGAAAGAAGCATCAGTTCACTGGAACTACATGATCTCCCTATTTCCTTTTAGGCTCATGGATTTATATGCTCAGCACAAGCACATTGAGTTCACAGGGAAAATGGCATTTGACTCAGATGACAAAAACACATAGAAAACCAAATGCACATTAGTAACTAGAGTCTAATGCAGGGAAAATGCTGTTCTTATTTAAATGAGACACACAAGAAAGAGAAAAGGAAACATCTCCCAATTTCTAACTTGCTTATGTGACTTAGGGGGTGGACTTTGAAGGAGAAGAAGCTATACAGCTGAGCCTCATGAGTCCCTCCTTTCTCTACCATTTAGGTATCATGTCTAATTCTCTTCAATGGCTGCTAGAGGAGCCCAAGTTTGGCAGCTACAGAGAGCACAGCGTCAGAAACAGCTCTTCTTTATTCAGATGCTGGAGCAGGCAGCACATTAAGTGCCATAGCAGATCACTGGAAGACAACTTCTCACCTTCATGACTATAAACCACAGACAATTATTTTGGGGCTGTGAATATTAATGAAAGCTTTACTCATTTCACTCTTCTATTTCTCAACAGGGTGCAATTCAGATTCAAATACGCAAAGTTCCACACAAGTTGCTGCACCTGGCTTTCCCTTCAGGGTGAACCCAAATTTCAAAACTATTTATCCAAAAAAACCAGTGTGCTAGCATAAGGAAAGCATCCTGTTTTGCTGGTGTATGGAAGGAGAGGGATGAGGTCTTTCAAATTCTGGTTCAACTTCTAGTTCAAATAGCTTCCACTGTCCATCCGTCCATCCATCCATCCATCCATCCATCCATCCATCCATCCATCCATCCACATGTCTGTGCACTTACACTGCTGACTGTTCAGTCTGTGCATCTGAATTTTTATCGATGTTGACATTTTAGGCAGCTTGAAAAGTAAAATGGGAAAGAAAAGATTCTATAAAGCACTACAGCAGCATGACACACATACTCTTTATATGAGTTCTATTTCAGATGATACAGAAGAAATAACATTTCTATTTATTTTATTTATTTACTTACTTTACCAAAAGCAAGGTTGATAGAGTCTCCATGTTAAAAATAACATTGGAGCTGCACACATACCGTTTCAGATAGTATCAGAATATTGCAAATGTCAAAGTAACTGCACCCAGAGCATGGGGTGAAGAGAGATAAAGCTGATGCCATAATCTTTATGACATGGACTGCTGACATTAGGGACCATGTTTACAGTCCATATGGATGTGAATATATGGATCATCAATACTTTGGAGAAACTTGCTAATACATAGACTATGGGTGCAATAGACCACAGTGATATTTCCAGGCCTGGCTCATTTGTCAGAATGTAGTTAATGAGTATTCTATTTATTTATCCTAAGAACTCCAATGCCTTCAAGTCTGCTTACCAACATTTCCATCTGTTTATTCTTGAATCTGTATTAAAAGGATAGCTAACACCAAGACAACACTAACTGTGTGTGAACATCCCTTAGCCTACAACTGAAGATAAAAAATAATTATCAAAATTTCTAACAAAACTTAGACTCTCATTTCTTGCAATGACTTGATAGTCTCAGTATTTCCATCATTACACTTCTGTGCTTCCAGAAGATTTAAAATACCAGTAGTTTCTGTTTTTTCAAACAGATAATCAACTTCTCTTAGGAGGCAAGGTGAAATAAAAATCATTCTCTGCTATCTAAATCTCCCAAGATAAATTAAACAATTGGATCCATTTTAATTTTATTCCCTGCACTTCTATTGCACAAAGCCATTAGGCTAATGGCCTGAAAAATGTCATGCAAAAGATGACAGAGGGCAAGATCCTTCTCCTAAGTAGTGACAGGGGAGGATGTCGACTGAACTGCAGCAATAAACCTGTCATCCTAGCCTTGGGCTGCACAGTTCTGGGCAGGAGGAAGGAAAGAGAAGATTTGAAGTACGCCTTACATCCTTTTCAAAATGACCCAATCAATAGATACGCTGGGCTCTCCCTGCACAAGCGGCTGTACACCCTAAATTACAACCCTTGGGATTCCGAGATTCAGTAAGTCACGGAGACTGAACACCACTTCTGGTTAGGGGCAAAGAAATGGGCACAGTAATAACAAACCAAGTTACACAAACCAAGGACTTGAAGCCTGCAGGTCTATCGCCCCAGTTTATGTCCCGACAACCACACTATATATCATAAATATGCAGAAACCTGCCCTCCTCTTCTCTTGGGACATTTTGGACATGATTTTATTTTTGGGAAGGCAGGGCAGTGGGGAAGGCTGGGGAAATGTTTGTCTTTTATTCCTGAGTCACACTTTCAAACCTTAAAAATTTCCACTGTCTATGCAGAGGAAATATGCAGAGGCTGTCAGTCAGGTCTGGTCATCTCTTATTTGTGGTTTCTCTCACTTGGGATGCAGAGCTTTCTTTCAGGGAGGAACACTGCTTGTCCATGAGATCTCTTTCAACAGCATGGCTTAATGTTGGCTGATGGGCACTGTGATTTTGGGCATGTTTCAGGCAGGGTAGCCTGCACATATGCTATGCCATAATGCTATGTCTAGTGGTTCCAAAGAAGCTACAGCAGGTGATTTTATAGTGGCCGATTTTATCTTTGATTTAAATTATACCATGTGCTCACTGTTTTTCAGAGCAACAGAAATAACTCATCTTTTGAATCTAAGAGTCTCATCCAAAGGCAAAGGCTCTGTTAGATTTGCCTCATCTTCAGTAGCTCGACCCAAAGCCAAAAAAGTCAGCAAGAGATGACAGTGACATGATCAAACATTATCTTATTCCTCTCCACCCAATCCTTTCTGAGACAAGGAGACTAAAAGCAACAGACCAGTGAAGATTCATGTCACTTCACAAGAGCACAAAAACACAAGAGGACAGTTTTCCACCTCATAGGGATGGCAAGAACATCATTATTTTCTGAGAAGCGTGCAAATCAAAGTCACAAAGGAAAAACAGGGCCTCCAAGTGTGTCCCAACTTCACCCCTTTGCAGCTTTGCTGCATTCATTTAGATAATGGCAAACATCACAGTACCCTCCAGTTTCTGAGAAAGCCACTGAAACACACAGACAAAGCTGGCTTAACCACTGGACACTGGCGCTGCCCTTCAGTTACACTAGTGCCCTGATGCTGGGGTTTGGCGAATGCATTTGGGACGGTGCGTGAGACCTGGCGTGATCCATTAAAGAGACTACAAATATATCCAATTAATCTTAGACATCCTGGCAGACTGTTAGCAAGATGTTCCTGCATATACTAATACTGTGCTCCTGAAATTAGATTCTGGCTAATTGTGGGCTGAATAAGGTGGCAACAACAAGAAGCCAAATTTGGTATTGTCTGACTACAAACAAGAAGATCTTAGAGGAAACGAAGGAATAGCTATGCATTTACTACCAGTCACTGAAACAGATCAAGAAACAAAATCTTATAATACAAAAACTGATGTAGAAAGCCTACCTCCTCTGCTGAGGGAGCAGCAATGAATGAAAATGTTATAAATACAACAGTATACTCAAAGGATAGGTTTTGCTCATCAGTCAAGGAGCCCATAAACGAACTCTGATGCTTTTAATGATATGATATATAAAGAAAAGAAAAGGCAAAGAAAAAGAGAAGAAAGGAAGGGATATCACATGGCAGAATACTGAGCCTTCTGATCTCTTCCCTACATACCCAGTATTTCTCTGCTGTTTAGCTTTGACAGGCAGTGACAACATTAATGAATAAAATTCCAATAATGGTTGTAAAGTGAAGTACTTCCATCTATCTCATTTTCATCTGAAGAATTGCAAGTTCCAAAAAACTAAGAAGCCAAATGAGCAAATCACCCTCTAAGAGGAACATCTCTAAGCAAGTAATAGAAGAAGAAAAGACAAAACACAGAAATGGAATCCAGCTGCCTACCTGGGCAGGGACCAAATAATAGAATAGGGTATAGGGGTGGTGGATGTAAAAAAAGACACAGAAAGCCAAACTTATTCAGCTTGGTTGATATTAGGTGGTTTGAAGTGATCTGGCAATAACAGAGTGCAACAAGAACATGTCCCTTCATGATCTATGCCACCATCGACATCTTGCCCCTTTTTTACAAATTGCCTCCATACTTTACACATGGAAAATCTGTGGCCTTTTATGGTTTATCAAATAGTTCTGTATTATGTTTTTGATGTATGTAACTTGATACAGAAGAATTAAAACCAGGCATGTTAATCAAGATAACAACAACTACTCAGAACAGATCATTACTGTTAAATACAGGAAAACCACTGTATTGCTTTCATCATACTTGATGGCATTTTATCTGCTTTTCTGAAGTTCCCACAAGGAAATTAATTTTTATTGAGTGTTTGGTGTTGCCCCAACCTTTGCATTCAAGAAGCTTACATAGACCAAGACTTTAAACTTGGTTCTCAGATAGAAAGCAAGATGGTAAAATGCTATCAAAAGATGACAACTGAGTTACAGCATTGGAAAGGGCAGAAAACAATAAAAGGAGATAGAACTGAAACAGACGAGCTGTCTGCTCTCTAAAGACCCGAAGAATTGAGGTGTCCTCTTATCGGTGTCATTATGTCAGCACTGTATAATAAAAATGAGGGGGTGCTGAGCCATCGTGACCAATTCCATCATCTTTGTTGGTTTTGTTCCTAAAACTCCTCAAATCAACGACACAGAAATACAGAATTCCCAGAAAAGGTGGCAAACATTTCCCCCATAAGGACACAGGAGTTTTCACTTGAAAACAAAGAACTTAGTCATCTGCTTGCATAAGCTTGACCCAATCTTGTGTACACTTTTTCTCCTCACACTGTCTAATTTACCAAAGTGAAGACCTTGCTTACTACCTACATTTTTCCTACAGTTTCTGTCAATAATGCAAATTATATTGCAATTTTGGACAAGACATCTTCCAGGGCACTTCAAAGCAAGCCTGGAGCTCTGCTGGGTGACAGCCCATGCAAACCTGGCCGGGAATTTCATATTGCCAGCACAGTGTCACCTGGAATGGTACACAACTGGCTTATTTTGTGGCCAGCAGCTTTGGCTACAGGCAGTTTAACAGGATATGAGTTAGTCACTACAGAGATGCATGTGAGCAGGTAATGACCTGCTCCAGGCTTGATGATATTTCTTCAGCTTTATTTTGGGATATAAATGTCCCTCCCTTTTCTTTTTTTCAAGACAACTAGTTGCAGACTAGACAACTGAAAGAACTGCAAGTGTTTAAGGAAAGCCTCACATATCACTGGTCAGCCATTTGCATTTGCTAGTCTTGGCAAATGTGTAAGCCAGGTGGATGCCATTTTACAGCCTAAATTGACCTTTTTGTTCCTCTTCTCTTCCTCCCCACTCTCCTCCCTGCCTGCAGGCCATGCCCAGTCTCAGCAGCACTAACAGATCCCTGTTAGTCTCTGATCTCAGGTCAAACCCACAGGCAACTGATGAGTTTTTGTTAGCCCCTGATGTGCAAGACAAAGTGATGGGAGCAGACCACTGGGACTTTGCCCCCTCCACTCCTTGGTAAAGGAAAGGTAAAGGATCATGTCCTGGCTCCCTTGGGATTTTGCCATCTGGAAGTTACCATGACTAGGCATCACACCTTCCTCCTAGAAGGCACATTGATTCTCAGCCTGCAAAACACCAAGGGCTTGTATCTTCCAGAGCACAAAGTGATGCTGGTGGAAGCAAAGTGGGCCATGCAGCTCCCCAGCAACCTGTTAGGATGTGGAGCATCTTTGCTTGATCTCATCAACTTTCTCTAGCATAGCACCATATTCACCCAAATCAAATATACAGAGTTCAACTGACAAAAATAAACCAGTTTTGTTCTATGATCTGTTCTGCAAAGGAGACATATTTCACTCTGCTAGGAAAGCCCATGCCTTTCCCCCTCTGTCTTTTTCTTTATGGTAACTATCCCTTAGGGACTAAAGACACACATTGCATAATTGTATCAGCTGTTCAAACCTCAAACATGTTTTTCAGCTTCCCACAGTTCACAACAAGACCAGGTACACTGTTTTTTTACCTTCTTTTCCATTCTATGTAATCTAATTTTTTCACTCCAAAATATTTTACGATTTTTGACAGGTACCATCGTAGAAGACTGCAATGCCTCATAGCAACATACTGTGCTCACTCTGCAGATGGTAATGGAAGAGCAGTTAGTGTCTGAAATAATGTGAGAATTAGTGAAGCAAAACTTATTTCTATACACAGTTCTTGCAGGGCTTACAGTTTGTCTAGAAGATAACTATTTAATTTAGTAATTACTTTTGTGGGAAGCAGTACAATCACCGCAGAGACAATCTCTTAAGTGATGCTAAAGTAAATGTTCTCAAAGTTCCCAGTTAAAAGGAGTAAGTCTTCAGTTCCAGGTGGGAATCACACATGCATAAACACACACACACATATGCACAAGCCCCCATACACAACTCTCCCCTTTTCTGTTTAGAAAAGGTATTTATCTGGAAGCTCTAGAAGATGGGCAGTGGCAGAAAAACAAGTGTTGGAATTCCTACAGCAACAGTATCTCAGTCCACGCTGATTTTCATGCATATATAAGATCTTAGAATAATTTCTGCTTAAATAGCAAAACCATGAAGTATAGGAGCACATAATAAACAGACTGAATATCAGCTCTGAATGAAATCTTGGGTATGTTCATTCTTAATATTATTTGTACTTCCACTACACTTGAACCTAAAGACCCTAAAAACCTTAAGCCCCACAGTCCTTGGCACTAGGAATGGAAATGCAAGAGACAGTCCTTTCCTCCCCCTCTCCACTAAAGCATTCATAATCTATTTACAGACCAGGAGGCAAGTGGAAGGAAATCCCACTATCTCCATTTTACAGGCAAGAAGCCTGTGTACGGAGCGATACACTATAGATATACATGAAGCTGCCCAGAGATACTCTGCAGAGAACCCTTGAGCTGAGAACCCTCATCTGACAGTGATAAAAAAATGCTTTGCTCTGTGAATTCCTCCTCTTCCAACACACTCTTAAGTAACTGCTTTCCACTTAAATTTTCTTGTCAGATCCGCTGCATAAAAATCAAAAGTATCCCACTTCAGTCGTTCCACTCACTCTTCCTGTCATTTCTGGGTGTCTCTGAAGTCTCTACAATTCTTTCCAGCCACACTAAAGTAGAGTTGTGTCTAAACCATGTTCCAGAGCCAGGCTCAGACTTCAGTAAGACACTGAGGTATGCAGTTTTCAGTATAAAATAAAAACCAGCCAAGTCTCTTCTTCCTTTACTTGTTTCCCTAACTACTGTTCTCTTGTTCATCAGTCATATCATCTGCTATGACTCAGCACTATCACAGCCCTCCCAGAGACCACCAAAATCGGCACACTGAGAAGTGCTCTGTACATACCAGGAGATGTTTAGCATTGCAGTGCATCTTGATCTCTTGCAGTTTTAGCTCCTTCTGCTCTACAGGATTATCAGTCACTTCCCCACATTTACGTTCAGAAAGCATTTCCATTCCCCTTCATGCTTCTGGAACAACTTGTGTTGTCTCCTCAATTCTTGTCTGTTTTTTCTTGTGACTTTTGCAACTCTTCACCATTCTGCTTCTCCCAACACCTTCCTCGCAGCCCTCGGCATTCAGAGCTCAGCCCTGATTGCTCTTGTATTCCTGGAGGTGACTCATATCTCTCTACACTTGACCTCTCCCCCTTGGTTCAGTCCACCATGTCTGATTGCCTCTCTGGCATCCTGTCCTGAACATCTCATGGCCACACATCTCATTCTTCACTCACATAGTGTTTCACTACTCCATTTTCAACACCCTTTCTGTTATTCTGTCACCCAGCCTTTCAGTATTGGTGTTTTTATAGACCTCTCTTGTTGTTTTCTATTTTGCAACTAAATTAGCATTAAATACATCCATGCTTTTCAGTCCAATGGTTAAAGCATCTCCCATGTCCATCTTATTACTGTAGCTTCCAGCTTCTCTTTGAGCTCCTCACTTCTTTTTACCTCATCAAAATGCTGCATCCACATCAACTCCTTTTACCCTTACTTAAGTGACCCCATCTGCACCTCCAAACTCTTTCACTGACTTCTCTCCAAATTACATGACCTCCCTTCCAAGATGTTGTATGACTCAGTACCTGCTTCTATCTTTTCCTTCAGTTTCATGGCTATCTCTTTTACTAGTCTCCTAGTCATGGCTTTTTCTAGATTAGGTGGTGGTCTTTGAAAGATTTCCCTCAGTTTCAGCATAAATTTTCCTTCTTCTAGAGTAGTAGTAAAATGAAAATGCAGAGTAAGACAATGACTAGAATCCAGGACTCATAACTGGATTTGGAGGATATTTCAGCTTTAAATCAATGTATCTCACTGATTTGCCTATGCCATAGGGACTGAATCCTAGTCTTTGTACACAGTTCCAACAAACACAATAGTTGCTTGAGTCACAGGACCCACACAGGACATTTGGGTACACTAGAGCAGCTACAGGCCTGCAAGACCATACATAAACTATACATAATTTGAACAGGAGGGTGGGGATGCTCACATTGCAAAGTACTGTGCATTTCCCTTATAAAAAGTAGTAAGTGGTTCCCTTTCTAAGTGCTCTTTAGGCTGTGCAACTGTGAAGATGCACGGACATCTTGAGAGTCCAACAGATTTCTCTGTATCTGAGCGGTCACAGATTTTTACCTGATCTGTCTGATATGATCCTCACATAATTTCAGTTCATTATATCATCCTTTCCCTCCAAACACCAAAAGGTCTAGAATAGGTATTTACCAGAAAAAAACCCCTGGCATTTTTCAATGCTGAAAAATGTGTCAGAATCAAATCAGTGAGTGTGCCCAGGCAAGATAGCTGGGACTACAGTTTCTTTACTTTCTGAAAGAAACTCACAGCTGTGCATGCTGGTGGGAAAGAAAAGATTAAGGCTGTGCTGGTATTAGATACTTTTTAAATTATGATTTTAAAAGTAATTTACATGAGGCAGAATGAAATCCTACCCCACAGAAAGAGAGGGCAAAACCAGACCAATGACATGCTCTGGAAGCCTGATGGCTGGGAGCCTCTCTGCTCTATTCTTTGCCTCTCTAGGGTTACTAGATTATCTCCTGCCAAGAGGCATACCCTGCCCTCGGAGTATCGAATGGTTTGAAGCTAAATAATCAAACATAGAAAAGGAAGCAAACTCCTTAAATACAAACCTATTAGTCTGCTAAGACGTACAAGTAACTGGAGTTATACATTCATCTGCATCCATGCGTACACGTGTGCCTTAAAAAGGAGGAAAGCATATTCTTTTTTTACTGTGCTAAGATTTCAAGTACAAGGTTCCAAAAAAACCCCAGCAAAAGATGTTGATGCAATTGAGTTTTAGGTCAATTCAATTAATCTAGGAAAGCATATTTTTATAAATGGCTTAATTTGCTTTTAAGGATGCATAAATTACACTAATAGTGTAAAGTAACTACTACTGCTGGACATAGCCCTTCATTTAATATCTGTGGGGCTTACTGTCACTAGCAGCATATAACAGGAAAGGAAACACTCAACAATTTACATAGCATTCATCAGATTCTTCTCTCAGCTGTACTGGCATAAGCAGAAGGAGTGCTTAACCCACTGTGTGTTTCCAGGCTTCTCAGGCTATCTTCTCCCTTTTCACCAAAAGCAATTCTGTTCAGCTTTAGCTGCTTTTTAATCAAAGGAAACTATAATCACACTAGCAGGATGCTAATTCTGAAGAGACATTAGCAAAACCACGGTTACTTCATTAAACTGCAGACCTGTGGTTGACAAAGAACCAGGAGATCCCAAATAATATTTCGTTCTTTTGCATAGAGCAAATGAAAGCAGGGTTGGTTAATTAAAATATTATTATTAATAATAGTAATAATACTAACCTTAATGACAAAAGCTGAAAAATGAAGTGCCAAAAACTACTAAGAACCTCACCTCAGAAAACGATAACAATTTCATATTCACATTTATCACCAAAAAAAGTCTTTCCCTGACCTTCAGAAAATGAGATCTGTCTACCACATCAGTTAATAGGGAGTCCTAAGTCGAGTGCCTCCAGTCCTAAGTAACATGCAAATCCCCACAGCAAAGCAAAGCAATACAACATTGAACAAGAATGTGGGGTAACATCTGTGAGGCTATTTTTTGCCTGAATGCCTGTATGCTGCTCCTACTTCTCAGCTTCTCCTAATTGCTGACTTTGGCAAAATCCAAAGAATTTGTCGTTGTTGCCTTCAAATATTTGCATTCCTAGAAACATAAAAAGCATATACTTACCTGTAGCAACACCTGTGATTGATTACACCGTCACTCTCTGAATACTCTCTAGAGGTTTTGCTCAGTCCCGAAAGGAGAGGGGGAAGGGATGAGAACAGTTGTCTGAAGAGCACTATATTAATTCCAATAAAAATACAATTTCCCCCATGCATTTGACAGTACGATGAAAATCACACTAGTGGTATTCCTGATAAACCAGACCTTCTGGATACTCAGTTGAGTCAAGCAAACTCTATTGCAGCACGACAAGGAAAAAGTTGATGTATCAAGGCAAAAACCCCTGATCTAAAATTCATAGCAATGGGAACAAAACACAATCAATACAATCAGCAATTTCTATAGCAACTGGGGGGAAAGGGGAACGGAAAAAAAAAAAGAGACGAGTTGGTGCCTTAACTGTTAGCACAAAGCTTCTGTGGCAAATGAAGGGACCTGTCCCTTTTGGCATCTCCCTGATCGACAGGCTGAATCAATGCCCAGCGCATTCCTCCCGCGCTTCCTTTCCTCTTTCCCTGGGATCTGTGGAGGAGCAAGCCGAGCATCCCAGGCTCCGACGGGAGCGCACACATGTCCGCGCACCCCCCAAGCAAGCACACGCGCTCCCCTGCCTCGCTCCTACACCCACAGGATCTCAGCACTCACCGTCACGGGCTTCCTCCCCGCGACTGCAGTTGCTGCAAATGTGTTTGATCTCCTTGCCTATGTGATACTGTATCACAAACGAGACATTGTTGTTAGTGGTGGTGGTGGGCTCCTTCAGTGGCTTCATCCTCACTAGATAGAAAGCTTTCTTTTTAGGTTTCTCTCGACTCATGTCTGAAACCGAGCCCTGCCTGCAGCCAGCAGAAGGAAAAGCCAGCATCCCAGGCTGCCTGGCGTGCGTGCAATCCGCCATCCGCTCCCGCTCGCCTCGGTGTTTAGCTGCCACACACAACAGGGATGAAGGGGAGGGCTGGGGGAGAGGGGGAGGCGGGAGGCAGAGCAGGCAGAAGCGCTGCCTGAGCCTTGCTGCCTGCCCTCCGCGACCCCGCTCCTTAACCAATCCCCCGGGCTGGGCTGGAGGATGCTCAGCGTGTCCCCACTCCGAGCCTCTCCCTTAGCCGCGGGAGCCGGACACATTTGGCGGCATGGCGGAGCCTGGCACACCTTTGGCTACCTTGCCGCCTGCGAACACCCAGGAGGCAGAGCCTCCCTTCGCTTCCCGCTCCCGCTGCATCCCGTTCTCCCACGCCCTCCCCCGTTCCCGCAGGCCCCCGAGCGCCCCGGGCCGCGGCCCAGCGGGATAGCGGGCACAGCCCGGCTCTGCCAGCGCCGCCGTCCTCCGGCCTGGCGAACACGGCAACAGGGGCGGCAGCGCAGCCCGTCCCGCGGAACTCATGATGTACACACAAAGAACTGTCCGGCAGCGGGCTGCAAACCCTCCTCCCCGGCTCTCCATCGTCGGCTGCGGCGCAGGGGGCACAGGGCCACTCCGCTTCAGCTGCCCAGCAAAACCAAACCCCATCCGCTTTTCATTCCTGAATTTTCCCCCCTTTGCTTCTTATAAAAGCCAGATAAGGTGCTTGGTCCGGCTCGTGCAGGGCTTAAGAGGGCAGCCGTGGACAATGGCTGGCACCGCCTGGTGACTTCGGCCCAAGAGCTCCCGCAGGGGCACTGCTCCTCCGCGGCAAAGGCTGACCCACAGTTTGTGACTGCTTATCTGGGCGATGAACTTCTTTGTCTCCCTTGCCTCCTGCCCATAGTGCAGCTGCTCCAGAGAACAGCCTGACCATTCCAGGCTGCTCGCATTTCCAAAACTCCCTCAGCCTGAAAGGGATTATAATCCCCGGGCAGACACGCTGTCAATCCGTTGCTGTCCAGCTGCCCCCAAAATGCTGTGTGTTTTCACGGCATGATAAACAACCCAAGCCGCCCAACCTGCCGAAGCAGCAGCTCAGGACAGTGCCTGTGACACAGACAATGACAGGAGTGGGGGTGAAGATGCCTGCTTCTTGCAGGTTCTGGGAAGGAAAGCCTGAAAAAGAGATGATAACCTCAGCTATTCTGGCTGCTATTACAGGAATGTGAGTGCTGGTTCTTTAAATCTTCAGCAAGCTATCAGTTTGGCAGGCACTAAGCAGAGAGAGTGCAACTGGGGCAGATGAAACATGGCAAAGAATAACACCATTCTCCTTATTTTTAGCCAAAGCTCTCACTCACTGTTAGAAGAAATCCACTCATTCTGCAATTCTTTACCATTTCCTCATATTGCTGCCCCATGTTTACTGCAACAAGAGGACAAAACAGCCTTGATTCTCTTCAACTACACATGAAACAGTCAGTGAGACTTTTGTCTAAAGAAGACAGAGCAGAAACTTAAGGATTCAGTGCCATGGTTTTCCATTTTCTGAAGTTCACCCATGCACACACACATGCACAGAGGCACACAGAAGATGCATACAATGAAACTGCTGACCTACTTGTTCTGTGTCATTCTGATGCAGGTCTGACTTTTCACCTGGCACTCCTGGGAGTTGAAACCAAATGCAAGGCTTTACTTTTCTCAGCAGAGTTCACAAATCAGCTTAGGTACTATCAGATCTCACAGAAATATGGACTGAAGCAGGCTTTCAGCAGAAATGTGCTGTTCACCAAGCCACACAAGCATCCTACACACTGGGCTATGTATGTGGGTTTATGCTGAATAGAGTCGGTCACCTCAGGTGATGTATTGCCCCAAAGGACTTGATTTTGCATGTGTTGCTCATCTAAAATTCCTGCCTTCATATAAGTGGCAGGAGAACAGGGAATGCAGAATTATTCAG
The DNA here is from genome assembly GCA_013397815.1 of Aleadryas rufinucha. Classification (NCBI taxonomy): domain Eukaryota; kingdom Metazoa; phylum Chordata; class Aves; order Passeriformes; genus Aleadryas; species Aleadryas rufinucha. The sequence goes on along the minus strand of VZTH01014960.1, from coordinate 420,023 downwards.
GAATAAGCAGGTGAATTCCCCAAATGTGCATAGCGTGTAGTTCTGAGTTAATGCACTGAAAAGCCATCCCTTTGAAGGCCCAATGCTGAGATACTGTTTGCTATGTTACACATTTGGAAAGTAAAGGCTGAGAAGAGTTTGATTCCCCCAGCAGTCAGACAGCAGTTCAGACACTCACAGTGGAATTCCCTCTAACTTATTCATTGCCTTTGAGAACACCTTCAGTTTGGTTGTGATTCAGAAAATAATTAGGTGAGCGGAAGACATGATCATAATTCACCTTCTGAACTTGCTTAGAGTTCACAGCTGTCACTGGTACTCAGTACTGCTACATTATGGAAATGGGTCAGGAGAGGAAAGCACATTCAAATGCCAACTTCCCTGAATCTGGGAAATGTGAGTGTTAATGAAATGCAGGGTGAACTCAAAACTGGAATATCGTATCTGTTGTCTCAGGGCAGTTTTGGGGTGTTGTGCCTCACCTGTCCTAAGAAAGAAAACTAGAGTTATACGTTTAGAAGAGCTGAAGACCAGCAGAGCTGGTCTTGTAAGGCAAATGGTCTTGTAGTTCAGGAATTGGGTAAGAATTAGAACATGAAAAACTGGGTCAAGTCATCAGTCTTTTGCAGCCTCCCTCTGTGACCTCAGGCAAATTATTTACAACCTTTTGATAACTCAGTTCCTTGGCTAAAGAACAGTGATGTTGATGTTTCCAAGACAAATTTTATGAAATCATAATCTAAGGTTCTCTGAAGGTGTTTGTATACCACAGAGAGAATACAAACAGGCTTTTCAAACACAGAGACTTACTGTTTATAGCAAAATGAGAGGGGGAACAGGAAAAACATGTTCCATGAGGCTTAGCCCAAACAGTTCACTCACTCCAGACTTAAGTTTTTTTATTCCACTTGATTTTATTTCAACAGTATTTATCCCTCCTCTTCCAACTCATTTCATTCTAAAGCCATAAAATTCAACTCAGATCTGAAAATGACTTCATATCCAAATACTGCATTTTTAATGACTCTGCTATTATCTCCCCACCCTGAACAACTTTTAGAGAGGGACAGAAGCAACTTCTTTCACAGGCAGAGACTAGAAGATTATCACCTACAGTCTAGTCCAGCCTCACATGTACTCCATTCTGTGAAAGAACCAGCAAATACTACCGGAATGGACCGACTTTTTACAAGCAGATCCCAGGAGACTGCAGAAGCCCAGCTGCTCTGACATGTTTGTGGACGACTGGGAATTAAATAACTGGTCCAGTGAGTAATACTGATTCCATGTGGATAAGAACCCCAAATTATCATAGATTTTTTACCAATGCATTTTTGCTTGCAGGTGCTATGTATTTTGAATGCAAACAAGCCCTGAAGCCATCTGCTAGTATGTCTCCTGTAACATGCTCTTTGCTGTAACATGCAAATTACCTTCATTCCTAAGAGCTACCTTACAGAGAATCTGAATTTGCCACAGCTCATAAAACAAAAATATGTTTAATTATGATCTGTTTAATTATGGTGAAAGCTGCCGCTGCTAATCAGTTCCAGGACAAATAATGTAAAATGAATGCACTACAGCAGTCCTGCAGAAAAGGACTTGCTTTGCCTCGTTTTTAAAGATAAGGAAAAAAAAAAGGTCTAATAACTCTTTCCCTGCCTCAGTACACAGCTACAAACCTTGGCATAATTTTATTGCACAGTGGACAACAAAAATCAATGAACAGGATGTCAGATAATTCATTATTTGACAGTGAATCAACAAACTTGCATCCTATTCCCAGCCCACATTAAATTCTTCTATAAGCTTGGGAAGCCATTTGTACCTTCAGTTCTTTCCTCCCTGCAGCCTTTGCCATTAAGGAGAGTGCCAGTTCCACTGTCCATAAAGAAGAAATGAAAGCAGCATCCCCTTTAAACAGATGACTGCTGAGATACTGGTTCTTACCTGCATCGAAGTCTTTGAGGCTTGACACTGTCATACCATTTTTCCCCCCTTGACCATGTCTTCCCATGTCAGGGATCACTTGGCTAAGAGTCTTTTTTGGGACGCTGTGCCCTCAAAGAGCAGGCAAGTTTTCAGCTGCGTTCTCCACACCACAGAAAAGAAGATTTCCTCTTACTTCTTTCTCTAAGCTGTGTTACTGTTCAAAATGCCAGTCAGGACGTCCCTGAAGTGTGCCCTACAGCCCTCAGCTGAACAACATGAAGGTTTCTGTGTGGGCTGGACAGGCTCTCTCTTCCAGCACAAGTAGGTGGACAAGAGAAATTGTATGGAAGCCTCTGACCCTTGTTTCTTCGATACAAATGTCATGGAGAGCTGTAGTGTTCCCATGAAGAAGCCATGGCTAACAGAATGGCACTGTCCATGTGAAAAATGCTAGACAAATGCAAGTCTAACAAGGCAGCATCACTTCTTCCCAGCAGTTTAATCTTTCTAACCAAAACACCATGATTCATGTTTTAGAGTCTACTTAGGCAGTGATGTTTTTACAGAGATGCCCCAGTACTTGGCACTATTTTATTAATATTTTCCTTTCCTTCGTATTTCCTCTGCTCACGGTACTACACATCCCAGTGAGAATAAAAAAGAGATAAAAGATAAATTAATTAATTACCAGCTGCTCTGGTGATTAATGCATACATCAATGTTGTACTACACATACTGATACAAACTGATGATCAGCTTGGGGTAAAGAGGGAAATACGTACAATTTGATCACTGGCTACAACACAGGAATCAGCCCCTAGCACAGTACTTCCTTTGGTAGCATCTTCAATTTACTATCAAAAAAATGCCCCCAAAACCACCTCAGGACAGCTGACATTTGCCAAAGGGAGTTTGTTGATAGGTGGAGAATCTTTCTAGTTGCAGTGCACAACTCAAACCTGGCTATCTAAGTATTTTCTGTTTGCCAGGTGTTTACTGCAGCTGGAGGACTCTGGTCCATGGCAGGGGCTCCAGGGTGCTAGGCTGACAGTATTTCTGCTTATTGCGTGGCATATCAGCAAAAATGGGAGGGCAAGGAGGAGGGAAAATCAGCCTGAGACTCCAGCAGGCCAAAATAGAATATGACCTTTTTAGTTTTGCAGCTATAAACACATTCTTAAGCAACAATCCCAGCTACTCCTGGCAGTCTTCAGCCCAAGAGAGCCAGGTGATGAGTGCTGCACAAACAAAAGCAAACTGAAGGAAGAAGAAAGGAAAGAAAATACCCCTTCCTGGCTTTCCTCCATTCAGCCATAGTGCTGAAGCATCATGCATCTCATTCTTGCTCTACCTGCAGGGCTCTCCACATCCTGTGTAAATGCTTTGCCATGATGGAGTCCTCCCCATATTTAGGAGAAGCCCTGCTTTATTTCAATGCGATGCCATATGGTGTGATGAAAATGAACAGAAAAGGTTACACATAAAAAACAGATAAGCTTAGGAACACCTGTTTGCTGCAAAAGTGAAGAACTACTGATGGCAAAGGCCTTCTAAGGATAAAAAGGAAGATGTCATCCTACCTAGCAGGACAGATGGAAAGTTGCTGAGCTGCCATTTGAATGCTCAAACATCTATGTGCAATTAATGCCCAAAGGCCTGATGAAGCTAAGGGTAAACATCAGCAGTGAACCAATGTGGGTTCTGGATTTCTAAAACAGCTGAGCAAGCAACCATTAGCATTAGACGATGCCAAAAAGAAGACAATCTTTATGCTGAAATTATAGGTGAAGCTCTTGCTGTTTCAGAGTTTACTGCAAGTCTTAGCACCAGAGCCATTAGTCACTACAGTCCTAACAAGGTCATTACATCCCATCTTAGAAAATCCACTCTCAGTTTTTCTATCTAATTTTGATGTGGCATGTCCTGTGGTTTTATGATCTGTTTGGAGCATGTTGCACATCCTGCATAACTTTCAGAGAAATGGAAACCTCTTTTGCCTTGACAATAGACACAGGATAGAGCAGAGGCATGAATTGGGACTTGTTAGCACCCCTGCATGATCTAAACCGAGAGTTTGATCTAGCTGCCATCTTGAAGTTAACAAAAAGTGGTTCCAAAAACCTCACTGCAACTATGAGATTGAAACCAAGGAATAATGTGAATTAAGCCCTGTGTGGCCAATTTAGTCATTCCATTTAGGAAGGATCACATTTAGCATTGATGTTAGCGTATAGACTGCAGCCTGACACTGATAATTGCTTTGCCCCATGTGTTTGGAACTGTTGGAATAGATTCTACTAGTAAGATTCACTACAAAATATGGGCCTGACCCAGTGCTTATTCAAGTTAATTGGAATTTTTCCATGACATTAGCTGCACACCTTAACATATACCAAAACTCAACAGCACTGGTGACTTGAGACTCACGTCATTGCAGCAGCTTCCTTGCTAGTTACTCCCTGCTTGACACTGAGAGAATAAAGTACAATATACACTGGATTTTCACACCCCACATTGCCCCAAAATACCTTTTTCTTTCTGTGCATAAATAAAGAAACAGCTCTCCACCTTCTGCTTTCCTTCCATCAAACCCAGAGCTGTCTTATATATACATGCAGAAAAATATTTTTAAAATGCTCACAGAACTAAACCCACAGTCAGGTATCAGGCTGCATCTATAATTCCTCACAAGGTTCTGTTCCCCCACAGCCTGCTAAAAAAAGCTCAGGGGAGGGGGAGAAGTCAGTGTGCCTGTGTGTGTACCTGGGTGTCTAGCAAGCCCCTGGGGGAAAAAAACTGAGTATGACTTATTCTTGTCAGAAATGCTCCTGGGCAGGAAAAAGGGAGGGGGAAGGTCCAGTGGAGGAGTCCAAGCCTCTAGAGTAAATAAAGTCAAGTACTGGTCACCTCTGGTTGACAAACAGGCAGAACTGCTCCCACAACATGGGTTAGTTTTATACTGCTTCCTATGCATACAGAAACGAGGCACTTAGGGTTTTGTTGGCTCCAAGTAAAATTACATGTTTGAAAAGCAAAGCAAAGAAGACAATAGGAGGGTTCAAGAGCTGTGCATTGCAACTGTTACATAAGAAGAACCCTAATTTGGACAAAATCAAGTGTTTCTCTTAAAATAACAAGGAAAATACAGCAGAAACCCCGAATTTACAACATGCAATAGAGAAACTTGAAACTTGGTGGAACCTATCAAGGTTCTATTGTGATAAACTTATTACTTGGAACAGCCTTTTCTGGAGACTCTTCCATGTAAAGAAAACTCAGTAAAGCAGGTCACAGTCACCATCTTTCAGGATGCCAGTATGGTTTTCTCCCTGTTTTCTCCCTGTTTTCTCGAGAATTACACATGTCTCAAGATAAGAACAAAAGAAACAATGCTGAGAAAAAATCTACTTTTCATTGCTAGTGCCTGGAAATCCTGGGTGATCAACTTCAGACACCTGAGAAAACCTCAGTCTTTCTAGACCTGCCACTTGGGATATCCTGAATCTCTATCCCTTTTAGAGTGTGTGGGACAGACATGAATATCACAAAATCCCAGAAGTCTAGGACTTTCCTGTCACAACCACTCAAGGACTGAGCCATACACAGTGCTCCGTCTGCCCTGGCTCCAGAAAGGTCTGAGTCATCTGGCTTTAAGGAAAATTTAAGAAAATAGGTCAAACTGAACTTCCCATCACAGGCAATTGCAGTGAAGTCAATCAGCACGCACAAGCATTGCTCTCAGCACAAACTGCCCTCGTATTTCTGTCTATGTAACTAATCAAATTAATTCCTGATCATATCAAATAGCATGGCTTCCCCAAGAATGTACAGACTAACACTCCCTGCTGATAATCCTTACTTATAAAAGTTGCTTCTCAGGTCAAAACTATGGAGAAGGATCACACTGCAGGAATCTTTGTTGAAGTAATACACCCAAAGTAAGTAAGAGCATGGCTTGAAATTGCTAGACGGACCAAAAGATTTATTTCCAAGCAATTAAATGGCTAGTTATTATCTCAGAAACTCTCTATTGGCTACTGAGATCACCAGCCTACAGCAGACAAAATTACAATCAGCACATAATAGGGATGACTAGATTTTTTGCCTTTATAAATGACTCATATTAAGTCTGTTGCTTGCAGTTCAGAACAGTTTACTTGAAGGTCAGGGATATGACTGTGCATGAAGCACATTCATTTAGGGAACACTTTCACACAGAAAAGGAAACTGCAAATGAAGAAGAATACGTTTGACAGACTTGGCCCCAAAGAGCTCATTTGTAGTAATACAGTTATAGACTCTTACCCAAACTTTCCAGGTCAATGGCCTGGGACTTGCCATGTCTCTTCTGTGCTACTGGGGCAGCCATACAAAACTAACAAGATTTCATTTCAGTTTTTCAGTTCACTACAGTTCCTGTGATTTCCAGTACCAGTGTGTTTCAGGAAATCCGAGAAAGTCACAAAATGCAAAAGCTTTGGAGGATGGATGTGTGGGGAAAGCCAGACAGCAAGTCCAGTAAAGTCAAACCCTGACCAAGCTCAGAGGGAGGATGAGAGGCTGAGCTGGGGGAACAAGCTAAAGGTTCGTGAGGTCTAACAGAGGTACAAAGAAACAAGCAGGCAGGCAGAATCGAGGGGGAACATGAGACGACGGAAGTAACATTCAGTCAGAAGACAAAGAAGATAAAGGGAAGAAGAAGAAAAAGAGAGAAGATTAGGAAACCCGTGAACACACATATAAACTTTCAGGGTGACTTTGAAACAACAGACCCTCCCAACCTTCAGAGGCCACCTCTGAAAAGCACTTTGCAATTACACATGAACTGCGCAGGAACCAAGAGTACTGAGGCAGCTGCAAAGGCTGATTAAGGTACAAATGCTGGCAAAGCTGTAGGGAGAAGCTTTCATAAGCATCTGCCTCCACTGGGCCTGACAGCAGCACACACTGCCAATCACCTCACTTCAGTAAGTGCTCACATTTTTCTTAAATTAGAAATTAAGATAACACAAATCCCTCGGAATAGCATACAGTTTCTATACATATCACCCAGTGAGCTAGCAGTGCTGAAGTGAAGCAAGAAGCTTCTGACATTATCACAAGCATCTTTTTCAGTCTTTTCTCCTTCAGCATAAACACGGGGTCCTCGGAACAGTACAGAAACCTGCATGAGGAACTTTTTATTTTCTCCAAAGAAAAGCACAAGAAAGGGTTCTTGCTCTCCTCTTTTTAGCCCCTGTTTTGTGTGGGCCAGTAATTTTCCATCATCAGCCCCTATCCCTTAGTCGCTGCTTGTACTTTCACTGTGGACTGGTATGAAGCACAAAGTACGGAGGGAGAAGTTTGGCTTTGCATCAGTCCCACATCATCATTCTCCTACCATCCCCAGAGTTTAACACAACCAGGCTTTACAACACCAACAGACAATACATGCACCATCAACAGGTCTTGATGACAAAAAGCCATATTAAGCATTGTTTGCCTCTTTAAAACCTTGAATAGCAGTCAACACAAAGAAGCTGTGGTGTGCTAAAGGATCTGAAGAAATAGCTGTATAATCAGTTTTTGCTGAAATCCTAGAACATATTTTAATGTGAATCTTGCCAAGCTCTTTAATGTCTGTCCACTGGTTAAAGCCTCAATATCCAGGCTAGATTTTAGTAATTTTTTAGGGCCTTTTATAAAAGCAGGAAATATTAACAGCTAAAATCGAATTCATCTTTTTCAGTGATGCATTGCCATAATATATAACAACATACCTATAGTACTCTTCACAATCTTAACCACCATCTGTGTAAATTATTCACAAGAAATAAAAACTTACTCCTAATATTTGCTAATTTTTTGAGGTGTTATAGATTCAGCTGCTTCACCTGCATGATCCATGATGTCTATCTGTCAAAACCTAAGTCTCCAGGGAACACAGGTAGCACAAAGGGCAGGATTTTGCTTTCCCAAAGGTTTAAACCAGAGAAGAATGTGTGACTGAAGCCTGAACTAGAAAGACTGCAGTACAATACACATTTCATTCACAGTGGAGTGAATGCAGCAAAATAGTGGTAAAACCCATTGCAGATCTTTTTTATTACTTTGTATTACAAAAATTCCAAGGGGCCCCAGCAGAGCTTAGGACTGCAGTATACAATGTACTGTGACATTTTAACAGAGTTTTTGTCCTAATGATCTTCACGTTTCCTCTAGAGCAGTAATCCTCTGAGCTTAAAGCATCCCAGCTTCAAGACTTTGTTGGTTCACAAGGCTTTGGGAAAGCTGTAAGTGCATCATGAGGCCAATAGCAGATGGAAGTTTTCAATTACTTTATGTGTTATTGCTGGAAATATATCACCAAAATGTATGCTAAGAGGTCAAACACATCTATGTTCCTTACATCACCACGAACAACTAAGAGCTTAGTGTTCATAAGCAGTACTTGAAGAGCATGCTGAGGAAAGATTCACGAGAGAACACAGTTTGCATTCTTGTGATGCTTGCACTGAAGCACACGTTACTGCAAAAAGATATTTTCCCCTCCCCAAAACAGATTAAGGCTTAAAGGTGAGACTACTAATTACTTACAGCCAATCATAAGACCAAGTTGCCCAGGAAGGTTGTCTATCTCTGTTGGTTTTCAAGGCTGGAAGGGGTAAATCTCCAAGCAATCTGATCCAACTAGATCTGCTTTGAGCTCTGGAAGTCCCATCCAACCTAAATTATTCTATGATTCTAAAACATTCTAACATACATGATAGTATCTTCCTCTGACTTGTACACCTTTGAGGTAACAACCAAAGGCAGCCTAAGGAGCGTGTGAGTGTACTTCTGCACTTTGCAACTGCAAGTGTCCAAGCTTTCTTGTCAGGGTAACAGTTTTCAGCCACTCAGACAAGATACTTGAGTGGGATGTGACCATGGCTACAGCCCTTTGGAAAGCAGCTGATGAGTTCTGCTCATGGGAATATACACGGTTTTTCAGTTTTCTCCAAAGAAGCCATTTGGCCTTCTTCCTCAGGGAACGTGCAGCTTTCCTTCTTGAGAGATCTCATGCACTATAAGCTGCAAATAAGCTTTTTATACCAAGGCACTACTTTTTTTTTTCCCCCTGGCCATATTTTGCCATTTTCTAGGTGTTTCAAGAAATCCAGAATTATGCTGATACCATGATGATTTTTTGCCTTTTTCATATATCCCTTTTATATACCCTTTTACACAGTTTTATGTATCCTTAGTGCTTTCAGCCCATATACCTGTAATTCTTTAGGTTTGATAACTTAGTTTAGACCCAATATTTGGTTAAGCCAGGAGACCAAACATCCCAAAAGCTTCGTAGTTAGAGGTCAAAGAGCCCTAGAAACCAAGGTTCCTTCCAGAACACATTTTGTAAACTAAGGCCCATCCAGGAGAAAATTCCACAGGATGGGGGGCTCATTCAAGTCTCCCATTGGGGAATTTCATATAGACATGCTAATTTGCAAGGCCTATAAATTGTACACATGATGTATCGTGTGTGTGCATTTTTGGTGTGCTTCTCAGCGCATTCCACCCACACGGAGAGTGCCCCTTTAAGGATTAAATAAATACCAAGCTAAACCCCTTCTCCCTTTTAACCATGTTTGGCTCTGATATTAAGACTAGGGAAAGGCAACAAAGCATATTTTGCAATTACGCCATGTAATCTTTTTGATGCAGGTTCCTCCATCACTTCCTAGCCACCTCCATCTGAAGGAATGTCACCTCCACAAGCTGGTTGCCAGAAGATAGCTATCCTGGGAAACACAGTGTGTTAAATGACAAAGGGCTGCTCTGCCTGCCTGAGGCATCACTCTTTTGATGTCTTCACAGAAACATACTGAGGGGGAAATGAGAAGGCTACCAGCCCTGACAATACAGGGCACTAGCTGCAGCTGCACATGGGAGAAGAACAGGTATTCTGTGAGACCAATCTGGCCTTCAAGTGGAAATGCAGGGACTGTTATTGGGGAACAAGTGTTTGCTTTGCTCTTTCTCTTGTTCTTCTGACTGAAGCAGGACTTAAAAGGGAGACAAGGTGAGAAAACAAAGAATATGGGTTCTAGAGAACTATAAAGCTATTATGAATAGCTGGCTTGATGCTTAACTAGGGGATAATGAAGTTAGCAATTAGAGATGATGAATGGTTGAAGGGGCTTCATAATGATATGGAAAGATTTTCATCTTTATATCAGACAGGTTGAATTCAGGTCAAGTCAGTACCAACTGAACATGAATGCCATCTGATTTATTTCATCAGGTTTTGTGGAATGAGCGTGGTCCCTTGTAAGCTGTTTGGGACAAAGGCTTATTCATAAGTAATTATCTGCAATAAGCACCTCCACTTGCATGAGGCAGGGCTTTAAACAAGGTACTGTTCAAACAGCCCGGCTTTGAAAAGGTTACAATTCAAGTAGATAAAACTGTAGAAGTATTACTTAAATGTGACAAAGAGAAAGATGGCATAGTTTGTCCAATGCTTTACAGAAATGATGTGCTGGAGCTTTGTTTGAATCTATGTTCAATTATGAGCCAGTTCTTCCTGCCTGGGCATTTAGAAATTGCACAGTGCCTGTTGGGCAAAACTGCAGCCTATATAAAGAAGCAAAGAACATAAGGTGCCCTTTACTAGCCACCATGTTCATCAGCATCTTTCAAGTGTCTGCTTCTGCTCTCACAAATCTCCCCGGTGAGAAAGAGAAGGCGTGTTAGTTAGTACCAAGGAATGGCGTCAGCTTCTGGCTTGCCAGCAAGGGCTATAAACAACATTATCTTTACACAATGGACAACTCTTCTACTGGGTTACTGTCAGAGCAGCACTGGGGTTTGCAGGCCACAGCTTGTAGTTCAGATCCTTTCCCGAAATTTTCAGCAATTCAGAATTATGAATCCTCTGTTTCTTACATTTGGGAATTGTAAATAAATACATGAGAAGAGATTAGAGGTACTGGAGAATGGAGACCTAGTTAAGGGACAAAAAGAGGTAGGGAAGCTGGAGGAGAGAAGGCATCTAGGAAATTTAGTTGCTCCTGGAAGGAGAAAAAACCATAAGGACAAGATACAGACAGGTAATACACAGAGATCCCAGAGAAACTGCAGTGACCTGGCCCATCAGTGGGGTTATACTGATGTAGTCCATTGTCATTTCACAGATTTAGCACTGATTCAAAATTCCACACGCTATAGTGCTTCATCCAGCACGCTACTAAGCAATGCTACTCTGCTGCATGTTCTACTTTGAGTCTGTACAATGGGACCACATTAGGCATTTGCAGCAGTATAATCATGTTGGATAACTGGACTGTGCAAACTTTTTAAACCTCAATTTCCTCGAGTCCATAGAAGGACTAGCACAAAACTAATGGTGTGGAGGAGAGTGAATGGGAGGTTAACCAGTCTTCAGCTCCCCATTCTAGGCTGCACCATTCATACAATTAGAGTTTGTATTTTGACAATTATACCAGAGTTAAAGTAATTACAATTATATGAAGTTTGAAGCGTGGAGTTTAGGACTAGGACTTCTGGAGCTGTGAATGCCTCCAAGGCAGGAATGTGCTCATTGAGGTACAACCAAGTAATATTAAATCGAGGCATCTGAGAGAGGAGGTGGAAGGCAGTGTCTCCATGTCTAGGAAGAAAAAAGCACAGCTTTTTAAGGGGAAACAAAGGGATTCTAGCTTTGGATGGCATAGGAGGTAATCTCTTTTCCTTCATTTCCTTCTGTGCCTTCTCCCCATCCTCTGAGAATAGACAGACGCAGGCATTTTGGACAACAAAGGAAGGGGTAAGGATTGCTGCTTGGTTCAGGAGAAAAAAATGAGAAGCTAGCTGAGGTGCTTGATCAGTCAAGAAGCTTTACTCTCACTTAAACTACTATGTACTATTACTTATTCTTCTGATGTTTTCTTTCATAGTTAAAAGCCCATGGATTGAATAAATCTTTATCTTTACATTCTGTCTCCTGGCACATTTGACTCTGAACACGTAATACAGCATTTTTGCTGCACAGTAATGGTGACATTGGGACGATTTTACAGACACTGAGATTTCCAGTGCATAGCCCCAGATATCCAAAGGCTTACAGCTGTCCAGTGTCAGAGCTGGTCATGCTAGGTTTGACAAGAGGACATCATTCAGGGACACTTACCAAGAGAACTTTAGCTTTTAGGAAAATAGTCGGGAAGACTCATGGTCCTGAGGGTCCTGAAGCGTGAAGGACAACACCCATAACCTTTGTTTTTTGTTCACATGTTTTGAAATTGATGGTGGTTATTCAGATATAGAACACAGATCTCAACTGCATCACAGAAGCAATTTAAAAAATACACTTTGCCTCTGCATAGTAGATACTTGTAAAGTTTAGGGTGGTTCTTCCACGTCTCAGTAGACACAGGAGGTGCAGCAAGCCTGACTCATTTGCCTCTGTTGACAAGCAGCATGGCACTGTTTGAGATGACAGACACTGTAATATCAGTGTCTGTTAGTTCTGAGGTCTAAAACTGTGTGCCAACATTCTGTAAATTAATACCTTCCAATGGTCTACTGGTTGGGAGGATGGGTAGTTGTTTAACTATCATTTTAATGTGATTACAGAGGTTTTTTTGGTAATTTTTCAATTGTTTCAGGCATCACCTGCTGGTATCTTTGGCTATAAAAGGTGCCTGGATGACAGGTCAGATAAGACATAGGCCTTTTAAAAATGTGAAAACTTTTTTCAAACACAGTTGTGCTGATAAAGGTTTTTGATAATGCAAGCCTTGCAAAAATAGGTTTCCAAGAAACAATGGATCAACACACTAGGGATGACTTAGTTAAAACCAAAATAGAATAGGAAGAAGTCACAGTGCAAAGCTTTGTGTTTGGATGGTTGGTATATCTTTATAAATTTAATCTCTGTAGATTAATCATTCTCTGTAGTTTACTGTGCTCACAAAATTAAAGACACTGAAATTCAAACCAAGGATCCTGAAACAAACCCAGCCAGAGGCATTAACAATGCTCCAGTGAGTATGCTGGCACACTTTGATATTCCAGGTCAATGAAGCTTGTTCTAAGCAAAACATCTGGAGCACTCTAAATCCAGCTTGCTTTAAAATCTAAATCTATGCTGAGCTTCTCTTCATTTCTTTAAGATGCCTTTTAATTACAGTCCTGATCAATGCCATTTTGCATAAATCATTTCTTGTGCTACTTTCCCCATTAACAATTAAAATTACTATTTTCTCTCATTCTACTCCAGATAGCTTCTCAGAGCAGTGCATTAAAATCTTAATTTCTGTTCATTAGCACTGATTTTTGGTCCAAATACAGAATTCTAATGTTGGTATATGGTCTGGAGGTTTTAGAATTTCGTCATACCTTCCCCTGCCCTTTTCTTTTCAGAGCTAGATTGAAACAAACACTTAGGGTATTAAGGAAAGATACAGATCTAAGCTAAGAAAATCTTCATTGAATCTTCATTGCTTCTTAAGACTCTTTAAAGGGAGTCATTGATATCAGAATTGAAATGGAAGGAGTACTTCCAACCCACTAAGCTGATAAAAAATTATTTAAATAAGCATTCAACAGATTTTGTCTTTTTTATATATATATGTATGTATTCAACCAAGTGAAACCGGGCATCTTTGGAGAATGCACCTTCTTGGCAAAAACCTAACGCCACCACATTCTGGCCATAGGACATTGTATAAACAAAGATTCCACACCCTCCCCCTCCACCCCCTTTTCCTCATGGAAAAAATGCAACCAAATAATATTTCTCCTGTGCCAAACAGGCCCCACCTACAGCTGCATTCTCAGCCTCAATGTTTGAGAACATCTATGTCTCTGAGGCTCTGCTATGAGTCCATTCACTCTGAAAAGCAAACAAACAAGCCGGGCACCCTTCATTCCTCAAAAATGTTTTTTTTTTTAAATTATTTACCACAATACTTTGAGGCCTTTCCTAAAACAGAAGTCCCACATCAATTTCTGTTTGATAACTCTCCTCCTGTATATGCTGAAATTTCACTTTGGACTTGTCTTACGGGAAGAACATCCCACTGAATCTGTGTCAACTCTTCAGCAGCTTTACCTTCCCCCATAAAGCCATGAAATAACTACTATAAAGTCAAAGCACAAATTAATGCGGAATTAAACTCCCCCACCATGTTAAGCTGAATGCAAATACATGCAAATACTGCTGTAAAGTGTCTTTTGCATTGCTCAGTATAAGGCAAGTGAACCTGTGACTACAGATGTAATTTTCAAAGGAAAAAACACACTTAGAACCTCTCTGGCCACTCTGTGGAAAGTTCTCTTCAAAGAGAATGATTTCCTTGCAGTCTACATTGAAAAAAGGCCTCTTGTATGTCTTACTTTAGATAATAATATTGTTTTATGGATTCAGAGTGAGGAAAATATTCTACTCAGTACTACTAAGTCTAGCAGAATTCAGTCCTTATGTAGCATGAGCCCGTTACAGTGGTGATTATTAGGGCATCACTGACACAGCAAGATCTTCCCAGATACATCAATACCTAAAGCAGAGCTAAACTGCATAAACAACCACAGAGCACCTGAAGAAAATCCTAGTTTGTAATTGTACCACACTGAGTTCTGGAAGCCTCTGCAAAGATATGAGGCTTAGTCACTAAAGTAAAGACTCAGAAGGAGCTCCTGTCCCGTTACGTGCAAATGTACTTATCCTGTGGATAAGTGACAGAGATACAGCAATGTCTTGCACAAATTGACTGCATGTCTGAAGTAGAGCAGAAAAAGATACACATCAGAAGAGAGGAGCTTGCTTTTCATGATGGCTCCAGTCAGTCCTTGCAAACACATTTGCTTAAAAAGTCTCCCAATATCATAGTAAGAAGGGGCTGCAAGTTGCTACTACTCCTAGGCCTGGGACCTGCATTTGCTTCAGAAGAGATATATCCACAGAGAGTAATGCATTGCTGCAAAAGGATGCATGGAGCATGACATATTATCTGCAAGAAGCACTGTGCCATCACATTGTGCCATGCAGACGTTTTGCTAACTGGCTGTAAGAAGAAGAATAGGAAAAAGCTGGCATTTTACAGCTTCCCCAGGATTTGTGATAAAAGCTAGCAACTGCACTGCCCATTGAAAAGAAATATCAAATGTGCGTGGGTAGTGTACAGGCTCTTATGCCAAGATGCAGAAGCAGCATCTCAGAGGTGGCTTTCCAAGCTATTTATTTTCCTTTTTTGTTTCCTCTTCTAAAAAAAGAACTACTGAACCATATTCTGGCATTTAGAAGCCTCCCAAAGATGATGTTTCCAGTGGTATATAGACTCCTTTGCTATTGCACAGACCTTTGCTTTTTACATGTTTACAGTAGCATACATGCATTACATATAAGAATGAATACTTTGTTTACCTAGAGTGTCCCTAGGGCGGCTGAATTATTGAGGTCTGAAATATCTTCATCCTTTTTCCTGCCCTGGGGCTGATTGCTAGCCTGCATCTGTCAGTCACAGGAACTGAAAGTTAGGTGGCCAAAAATAAAACCTATTGCAAAGAAAACATGTTTTACAGAAAAAAAAATATGAAAAGAAAAATCCATAATTATCCAGTCACATTAGTGACAGGGAGATCCTCCCAGCTTTCCAACCACGTACAATTAGCAATTGTTTTAAACAATCAGTGAGTTAATTACAGCAGTAACTTCCCATTACATTTCACAGGGAATGTATTATGTGGTGGGATGCATTAGAAACTATAAAGCAGTACTTTCATTTTAAAGACAAGCAGAAAGAATACCAGGGTAAGCAGTGTATGCCTGAGTCCTACACGACTTCCCAGCAGCATTGCTCTCTGCAGTGCCAGTGGCTCTTTCCCTTTTGGGGGTACACTTTTTCCTCATCAAATAAGACCTGAAGCCCCAGTCAGGCTCAAAATGTATCTCTTCCTGCATGCAGAATCTCACTCAAAAAGCACACTCGATGGTACAGCACACGCAATCTAGCAGTGCAGCTGCCATCTACCACACTCTTACTCTAGGTGACACATTCAGACATGGCTTAAATAAGATGGGACTCCTGTCAGTAACCACTTTACTCTTTGAACACTAAATTGTCGATATGTTCCTAAGCTTTTTTGTCTCTTTTTTTAAAAGCTTCTTACTAGCAAAGATTAATGACTTTACTGTCCCTGTGAAAAATGGTGAGGGAAGCACTGCTAAGCACAGCTACGATTTATCTATCTACATATAAATCCTACTGCTTAGCTTTGATTTGCTGCAGAAACACAATTTTAGCTTAGTATGAGATACTCATTTGCATCAAAACAATTGATAAATTGATGCTTACCATAAGAGCTGGCATCATAACTTAGTACCTTGAGCTTTTGTGGTTTATTGTCATCTCAAGAGTGCCCAGGTTTGCATTCAATTACGTTTCTAAAATGCAATTTCAGTTTCATGTAGTCATTGTAGACTTCTAGATTCTTACCAATAAAGCCAACAAAAATATTCCTGCCGAGTTTCAACTGGTGCTTGGTTCCTTGTCCTGCTGGCAATTGGGCATTTCATTACAAGTGGCAGAAATCTGCATTGCTGGGACACATGTGGAAGGATCTACCTACAGCTTTCAGAAAACCACTGCTGCTTTGATAAAAAAGCAACTGCTTACATGCATTCTGGACTCTTAGTGTCCAGGCTGGATGGAGCAAGGGCCTTCACCAAGGGAAGATACACCTCATTCAGACACAGGGAATGCATTCTATTTTGGAACCCCAAATGGCAAGCCTGTTGCTCACAGAACATATATTCTCTCAGTCTCTTAAGAAAAAGCAAGGCAGCACAGGAAACAGCTAGGGCAGGCATCAGGAAAGCTAAAAATGTAGTATTTTTGTCTTTCTAGCCCTAAACAAGGCTGAGTAATGGCATGTCATCACTCTGCTTTGGAGATGGCCTTCAGGTATGCTACTACCTGCTTGGAGGGAATGAGATGAAAGCAAGCCAGCAGCAACCTGTCTCCTCCCTTCAAACTTGCTGAGCATCAGCCACACTCACTACATCTTTGCCAACCTTCAGTATCAGCCAAACTGGGTATCCCACTCCCCTGAGCTACCGCTTCAGTTTCCAACATTAGTTGGAAGGAGTTATCTTCCCCAATGCTTTGCCAATTGCAACCTACAGATGCCGGGAGGCAAGGAAGGCACTGAGTATGTCCCTATACAAACATGGACATTCACATAATGCACAAAGTTGGCCTGAGAAACAAAGACACACACCTGACACAGTACTCCACTCTAGATCATTTACCTCTCTTTTAAGGATGATAAAGTATAGCACAAACTAGTTCACAGAACAAATTTAATATTTTGTTGCATTCTTGAAATAGGTATTGTTTTTCATTGTTTTATCACATTTAGTCTCTGAGGTTATGAGACAATGAAAGTTTCCTTGTAATAATTGCATAGAGACTTCAAAAATAATTTTGTTTTCCTAATGGAGTGTCACCAGATGATGATTAATTTGTCTCTCCCTTGAGTTCTCAAAGAAAGAAGATTTAAAAAAATCCCCAACCAAATAAGAAAGGCCAATCTTAAGGTCCATGTTTTCAAATATGACTAGTGACTGAGTGGGCCTAGCTTAATATGCGCTGAAAACTTTCAAAAGCAAGGGGTGAGAATTTTCTAAAAGGCAGCCCCCTTTAAAATGTGTCCAGCCAGCCACATCAGCAAACAAACAAAAGCACAATTGTTCAGGAACCGTAAGCCTAAACCCCACCAATTTTAAACCCATCTTTAAATACAATTTCTGAAATGACAGCATGGAATTTACAAGCAGAGAGCAGAGAGAAACAGCAGAGAATGACTCCTGCAGACACAGTCACACATGTGACAAAAGCAGGGTTGCAAGTGCAGCAATTATAACAGCACTTTTTCAGGGAAAACCAGCTTGTAAGCAAGAAAACTCAGGCACAGAACAGGTCAAAACCACTCCAAAATGACTCAGATGTCTCAAAGGCTGAAAACAACAGGTCAATTTTAATGGCTGCAAAAAAATCCAACGCTGTTCTTTTGAGAAGTTACACATCAGAAAAAAAAGGATGAACACAAGCAAGGCTGATTTCCAATTAATCACTGCTATGAAAAATTCCTGGGTAGTCTACACTGTGGATGGACACAATCCTGATTTAACTAGGAGAGACTATGGCATCCAGCACAGACCGTGCCCCATTTAAACATGAATTTGCAGCTTCTGATTCCCAGTCCGTCCCTTAGGACCATCTGGGTCAGTCTGTGGACTTGGTAATTAGCTCTGGTGCCTACAGTGAAGGCCATCAGAGACTGAGCCATGGTTTCTTCATTTTGGTTTGGTCCCTGCAAGAAATGTCTATGCTCAGCCCGCTGCTGATTTGATTTTTTTATCAGATGGTTTCTCCTTGCCCTCCTCAGCTCGCCAGCATTCCAAGACCAGACATTTTAGTGGCCACTCTAGATTGGTGGTGCTGGGTTCATCTTCTTAATTCCCTTTGTCATTGAGCAAAAATCCCAACACATCACTGTTCAACACCATGGCATCCAGAATAAAAGCCTCTACTTCCTTCTGCTATTTAAGGCATCTGTAAATAACTGATAAGGATTACTTATCTCTGCAGATGGCTTATGTTTTGGCAGAAGGAAAAAAACCCACCACCTCAGGCCTAAAGGAGGATTCTTAAGCGGAGGTTAGTCACTCCTGCTGCTTATAACTATATGCTCAAGCCTTGGAGCTACTGCATCTCTATGGCTTGTGAATGGGCCAAAGCTTCTTTCCTCACTGTGATAAATATGCAGAACAGCACACTAATTAGCTCAGTACACTGCTAATGTAAGATAGCATAAGTCTATCAAGTTCAGCAGGGCTAAATCCTTTACTCTCACTTGTGATGTGACTTACAAATAGGAGTAATAAATAACAGTCACCTGAATGCTAAACCTGTCTCTCCCCTCAAAGAACTATACTTGCTTCACATCCTGTGCAGATGAATATCCCTGGGTCACTTCTTCCATGTGAGGTGAACATTGAATCATAAAAGCATTAAGGCTGGAAAAGATCAAGTCCAACCTTTGACCGAACACCACCATACCAACTAATCCCCAGCACTCAGTGTCAAGTCCAGTCATTTCTTGAACACTTCCAGGGATGGTGACTCCACCACCTCTCTGGGCAGTCCGTTCCAATGCTTTACCACCCTTTTAGTGAAGATATGCTTCCTGATGTCCAACTTAAACCTCCCCTGGCACAATGTGAGGCCATATCTTCTTGTCCTGCTGCTGGCTGCCTGGGAGAAGAGATTGACCCCCACCTGGCTACACCCTCCTTCCAGGCAGTTGTAGAGAGCAGTAAGGTCTCCTCTGAGTCTTCTTTTCTCAAGGCTAAACAACCCCAGCTCCCTCAGCTGCTCCGCATATGACTCACTCTCCAGACCCTTCACCAGCTTATATTGGTTATACAGTATAAGCAGTTACACTATGTCCATGAAAAACTAGAGCAAAACAGGTAAATTTAAAGCATGTGTGGTCAAAGCTTGGGGACAGCAGCAGAGTGGATTGGCCTCTCAATGCTAATGATCCCACCAACTTTCTTTCAATGCTCATTTCAAGACCTGACATTTTTCCCAGGAGATGGAACTCTCATCTGGGTCAGGTCTCCAATGAGTAGATGAGCTTTGCCTTTGGGAAACAGAGAAAGTACATTTGGCTAGTTACATCATTTAGATCTTTTCTCTCTACTCTGTAACTGCTTACAGTTGCAGAAATGAAAGGAGAAAAGCCTTTGCTTCTTTATTTAATTCCTTCCCTAAAAATGTGATCATTCCCCACTCTACTTTCCATCCTTATTCTCAGTAATTTTTTATTTTAGATATTTAACGAAGATACAACACTACTTTCAGGTTCTGTTTGGTGTTAAAATTAAAACAAAGATGGCTCAGAAGCCTCATATGCTTAAACACACACCTATTCACTTGTTTCAGATAGAGACAAAATACTTAACAGAAGCAATCTACTGTTCCCTCTGCCCCCCCACTGAAAAAGAAAAGCAAAAAAGCCAGTAAGGCATAGGTGAACATAAAATAATACAAAATTCCTGGCTGTCTACATCAGCAGCACACAGGCAGTAAAACTGAAAGAAATCTCATTAGCATGACATAACAGTCAATTATAGTAAGCAAGATTTAATGTTAAGTACTGCAGCCTGATTAATCAGCAGATATTCCTATCAGTGAAAATGATGCTCTACAAGTTTCAAGTTTTAGTTCATTGCACCACATTAAGCAAAAGGTGGGAAAGGTACAAAGGGAGACAGATTCGTCTTTTGTGTAATTGCACTGACTCCAAAAGCAGACTCCTTTCATTCTTGGAAAGGCTTTGACTTGATATCAAATCCATGTACACTCAGAGGGATTCTCCTGATCATCATTTCCCAGAAGGATATTGAATGGATTTTGCTTTTTAAGTGTTTTCTAAGTGTATATAAATTAACAAAATGAAAAAGACAAATGCTTCAAAACATTTTGCATTTGGTTCACACCTGAAAAGTCACACCTGAGGGCAAAACACACCACAGAAAGTATGTGGTGGGCTTGAAGCCCAGACTACTATCACATCTGGAAAAGGTGCAGTATTTGGGAGGTTGTTTTCAGGAATGCCTGGCCTTGTTGATCTCAGCAAAACTGAGTTTCCCATTGCATAAGTTTAAAAAAACTACCTCAAACCAGAAACCCGAAGCTTTTACATAAAGTTCTTACTCTTCTACAACTTAAAAGACTCACAATATGAATCTTTCAAAGTTTTGTCTACTATTATACCGAACTGCTACAGAATGAAGGACCATTTTAACATCATACCATTGAATTGACCGCCCTGACATCCTGAAACCCCTTCTGATATAAATCATCCTCTGATGCAAGTAGCATTGGTTTATTCAAAACTGAATTTTGGTAAACTGGAAAATAATTTTGGGAAAAGTTGTCTAACTCAAATTCAAGATCCCTAAAAAAGTAAACTTTGAAAAAAAAGCATGAAAACTTAAGAATAATGCTACTATTTGTTTTGGTACTGAGTAAATTCTGAGCAATCACATGGGACTTTTTTTTCTATTTCACTGCTCTGAAATAACTCCAAGTGTGACAAAAACTGTTTTCAAGCAAAAATATTACTTACTCCATAGTGTGGGCTTCCTTTCTTGGTCTTTGCATCTGTCACGAGGAAGAAGAAACTACTCTTAAAGAACACTTGCCTCTCTAAAAAGTGCTCTCTCTTTGTGAAAAGTTTTTTTTCACTACAGGCACACTCTCAGAAGTTTCCAGCATTCTCTTAGTTTGCCAATATTGTGAATCTATGGGGATCTGACAACTGGTTAAGAGAACTAGAAATCCAGGTACATTTTGCCATTTCTTACAGACATTTTACATGGCTCTATCACACCAAGACTGGGTGAAACAAGAATTACTTAGAGGCAGAAATACTGCAATGGTGGTCAAAGTCACAGCTGCAGCTACAGTTTGCTCTGAACTTCACTTGTAAGTGGATTTCATGTTTCCCCTAGCCATTGTACTTCAAAAATACAACCTTGCACAGATTTTTCTGGGTTGGTTTTGGGTTTTTTGTTTGTTTGTGGTTTATTTGTTGTTGTCTTTTGGATTTGCTTGTTTGTGGTTTCTTTTTGGGTTTTCTGTTTGTTTGTTGGTTTTTGTTTTCTTTGGTTTGGGTTTTTTGGTTGTTTGCTTTGGGTTTTATTTGGTTTTGGTCGTTGTGGGATTTTTTGCTTGTTTTACCCTCTCAGGTTAATAAAACACAGAATTTCTAACAGACACATTTGCTCCTTTATCAGCTTGATAGGCTGTTAAAAATGCCAGACACCTGTTCTGCTGTCTGAGACTGGTAGGCTTAAAAAGTTTGAAGAATCTGGACTTTACTCACATACCTATTGCAGTCTATTGCTTGAAAATCAAGGCAAAAATAACAAAGTTCAAGACTGTTTCTCAGTTTGATATATCAAATCCTAGCTTCACTGTTGAGCCAGAATTTTTCTTCTAATCAACATATGAAAGATTGTGTTGGACCATTTCCTTTCTTTGTCACCCATCACATAGAGTTTCCTCGGAAAAGTTCTCATTTGCAGAACATTTATCCAATAAAGCATGATGACTCCTTCAGAGATTAAAAGTCTAATCTTCTGTAAGGCTGAAGACCCTTATGAAAATTAATAGGTCTGTGCTTTCCTACCTATCTAATCCTCACTCTTACTGCCCTCATGGAGATAATGCATAGAAATAAGTGTGACTATGCTGAAAGACATTTCAGTTCATTCAACTTCTCATCTCCTGAGATTGCAGAGCACAGAGAAAGATTTTGTAAGAAGACATCTGAATTTTTTTTTTTGTTCAGTATCTTTGAAAGATAGTGATATGCTGTGATATAGGACTTATCTCGTGAGTTTTCTTGATAGCTGTGAATGTATTTGACTACACAGATGTTCCCTATAATATCACAGAGAAATGGCATTACAGAAATGATGAACATAAACTTTAGCACCTACCTGGGGAGACTGCCCTGCAGAGAGATGACATTCAGTGGTCTAGGTTACAGGAGAAGAGACATTCTCCTGTAGCTGCACCCCAAGAGAAGACAAACTGCTTCTTAATTTCAACTGGCCATAGTCTGTATTTTGGGAGCAGAACAAGCAGGGCTGCAGTCTCAATAACAGAAATGATTTACAGAGACCCAGCTCTGCTTCTTAGGAAGGCCAGTGCAGGAAGTGTAGCTCTGATAACACATCAGCAAGGGCAGTGGAGTTAGATCACTGCTAGTTAAAGTCATAATACTGTATCTGTTGTATGATTCCAGTGACAACTACAGATATGAAAGATGCCTTACATTTACCAGTGTTTTACCTGAAGTCTTTTTACTGTGGATACTTCCACTGAGAAAGAAACTCAGGAAAAAGATTTGGCAAACACTGTTAACACTGACAAACCTCTGAACATGCAGCACAGTTAGCAATAGCACTATTAGGGAGGACCAATAATCACATACCACATTTTACAAACTTATAACAGAGATTACATTACCCACCACTAAAATCTTCCCCTCCTAAATGTAGGTTTACACAGACAACACCATAAAATAAACACTATAACCACCTCTTAAATAGAAACTAGAACAGCACAGTGCAACTATCTAGGCTAACCTAAGGTCAAGGTCATGCCCTACCAGGAAAAAAAAAGAAACAATAAAAAGAGAAAAGCTGTTATTTTGCTTTACTGGAATGCGTTAGTAGATAAAATGCTGGGGGTTTGATTTGCATTTCCAGTTCTTTCCCAAACTTCTACAAAATCAGCAGAGTTGTTTAGCCTTTGTAGTCTCCACATGTTACTATTTTCCTACTTGGATGTCTTTAGATGTCTAGCTTCATCATGGATGGCTGAGTTTCAGCATCTGTTTGTGTCCACTTTAAAAGACAGCAGAGAAGTATGCAGAGCAGAATATCCATGTTGCTCCATGCCATGAACACGTATCTACTTACCTGACTGTAATGCAGATCTATAATCACAGCACCCCATGCCAGCAAACAGCTTCTTTCTTCCTGGCTGTGTTTTAGAACAGCTTAACCAGAAGCCCACAGGACACTTTCCATACTTCAATTTCTTTGTGCTAAGTAAGCCAGGCAAATATCCCTGCTAATCAATGGAAGACCAATTCCATACTTAAAATCCATGCTGAAAGGTACTAGAGAAATGACCAGTCTCTGCTATGAATGCATGGCTTTCTTCACCTACAGTAGAAGTTGTTTCTGTACATTTTCTTTCCACTCTCAGGTCTCAGTTTGTTCCTAGCTCCTCCCTGCAGCCTGACAGCTGCTGTAGTTCGGCATAACCAGAGAGCACAGAATAAGCATAAAACTGGCTCAAAGTCTAAACTCCATTTCCAAGTGCATCCTCTGGCACCTTTCTGAAAAAGTCTTTTCTTTTGTATCCACCTTTTTCTCCCCCTCTCCTGCTTGGTTACAGGCTTATCCTGTTTTCATGCAGATGGAAAGAAACAAATTTTGGTAGCCACCAGGCACTGGTAAAATATAGCTGCATTTTCTATCATCTTGCAATACCTTCAAAATCACATGTCAACAACAGGGTTAAAAATCAAAAAATAGCAGCAGAACATAATTTCCCCCTACCTCAGCATTTTCTCACCCTTTCCTGAGCTGCTTTGTGATCGGGGGCTGACAGAAGTACCACTAGGCCATTTCAGGTCTTCTAAATAACTTTCTACACCACCTCCACTGCTTGTGCTGTTATTCAGCAGTTACTGCAGATCTCAATTTCAGTAGGATTTGCAAGTCAATCCTCTATCTGTAAATCCCAGATGGCTCAGTGATTTTTAGCGCAGCTATTGATCTCTTCATTCATAGATACCAGCTTCTGGGCAAACACACCCAGCTGCTCCCATCAACCCCGCCTGACTGCCACCGGTAGAAAAGAGGACTTTGTGAACCCAGACGCTACCCGCTAATAATACTGCCACTTTGAGCAATAAAATCAGGCAGGAATAAGCATATGGTTTGCACGTTTGCCTACCTGATTACAAGGCTGCTGCCAGGCTCCCTCCCTTGCTCTGCAACAGCTGTGCTTTTGGCAACTGAGCAACAGCCTTCCTAAGTGTCATGCTCTGAAAACGCACACGCTCTACACACACCCATCCAGCCTTGCCGTGCCAGACAGCCCCTTCTCCGCTGTCAGCCAGCCGAAAAACAAGTTGCAATTCAATGACCAGCTCTCGTATGAAAGGAAGATACAGAGGTCAGAACAATCAATGCAATTAACTGTTCTGAAAACAGCTCAAGGCTTTTTGTAAAATGGGAACAATTGGGTTTTATCTGCCCTTTCCCCTCCTCTCATATATTACCTATAAATCAAGAAGGTCTTCAGCAGATTGCTCCATATTTGATGCCAACTGCTCTGTCTTTCCCATTCTATCTTACACCAGTGCAGAACAGCCAGAATGGATTTGGGCTCCCTGGTGGTGCAGAAGGCAATTGCTCCTTACCTCCGCGAGGCATGGATTCCTACCTCCTCACTGAGACCTCTGAGGAAGGTGACAAGGAAACAAGTCAAAGGTCCAGCTAGCCTTCCCTCCCCACCCATGCTCTTCCCTGCAGATACCAAGCTTGCTACCATAAATCAGGCCTCCACACGGCTGTGGCACCAGTAGCAGATACATGCAAAGTGGCATGGTATTGTGTACTACTGTGACTCGCTCACATTTTGAATGCTGTTTGTTGAGCTTTGTTACATGCAGTTTTGTCTCCTTCTGCAGGGAATTACTCAGCCACGCAGTCACATGGCTGCAGCAGCATAATTAGAGGATTCAAAGTGTGCTAAGCTCATCTGGAAATCATATGAGGTGGGGAGATAAACAAACCCAAATGATGACAAGGAACTACTATCTCTGTGCAAGTAGTAGCTTTTAACTCTCACAGTGTGCACTCTCCCAGGTCTTGCTGTCACAGAAAAACTCTATAAGTTATGGAGTAATGTAAACCTCACCTACACCTACCTCACCTCCTAAGTTTGAGAGGAACTCATCAGTACATGGAGCTCAAAATAAGCAGGCAAACAGGCTGCAACATGCCCTCAAGAAGGAAATGGGTACTCGGAAGAGGAGGATATGTATGAATGCGAGTGTATCAGATTTGGGGGGCCAACAGTTTCAATAGTAACAAAATACTGGAAAATTTAAAATTCAAGTTCAGGTTCAATACCTAAGGTTCAAAGAAGAACATTTCAGAATTTCATAAAGTTTAAAGGAATCAGATAAAAATATCTGGATATGAGATTTTGGGTTAGACCAGCTCCATCATAATGTTTGGGAAAGTATCATGCAGGAAACAACAAAATTAGAACAGTGTTGTTTATAAATGCAAGTGAAGCACAGAGAGCTCTTGGACTTTGTCATTGTGGGATTAACAATGGAATTTGCACTTGATTTAAAACCTAGCCAAGATGGCTCTTCATCTGCCCTGACTAAGCTTAAGGAGGATTTTATTCATTGCTGTGGTGCATCTAAGTGGTGTATAATGAGAGACTCTGCAGCTAATGGCTTGGATGTCCCATCTGCATGGCCAGGTGTGGTGCTAGGATGTGACGCCCAATAAAAAGATCCCCATTTCTGGTGGATGCTGTCCATGTGGTTAGACATATTCCTTATGGCTCCCTAAATCCTCAGGAACAGATATGCTTTCTTGCTTCAGTTGATAAACTGCTTCCAGATGACTTTCAACTTCTTTCACAAATTGCCTGTCATATTTCTTTCCTAATCAGAGTTTTGCTTATTATTTGTTTTCTTTCTATTTAAGTTGTGTAATGAGGTAGCTAGTTTTATTTCTACCACTTCACTGATTTTACAGTGTAATGTAACAAATTTGTGTAATTGTTACTTCTTTTTTCCCAGCATTTCCCTTCCCCTATGCCCCATACCAAATATGTACTGCTACCAGCAGCCTTGCCTCTGCAGGCAAGTTCCTGCATAACACAGCTCTTGTTTGTAATTCTCCTTATGGTCAGGGCTATTACTGATGCTGCCAAAATGCATGCAAGAGCCAGCCAAAGACCAGAATCTTGATGGAAGAGGCACTGACAGATGTGTGCAGACCCACAGTGGGAATGGGCAGCTCCTCAGGTTGTGGTATGTGTCCTTCTGAAACTTTCCTTCTGATCCAATCCATTCTAAAGCACTTTCAAATACAAATCTTTCAGCTTTCCAAAGTGTTCCCCTAACCACTATGTACTGCCATCCTCACTGAGGACAGAGCTGAGGGGTGGCTGACAGCTGTGACCACAGAATATGCTGAGATGGGAGGGATCCACAAGGATCAGCAACTCCAACTCCTGGCCCTACACAGGACACCCCAAGAATCACCCCATGTGCCTGAGAGCATTGTCCAGATGCTTCTTGAACTCTGTCAGGCTTGGTGCTGTGACCTCTTTTCCTGGGGAGCCTGTTCCAGTGCCCAACCATCCTCTGGATGAAGAACCTTTTCCTGATATTCAACACAGACCTTCCTTGACACAGCTTCAGGCCATTCCCTCGGCTCCTGTCACTGGGCACCACAGGGAAGAGATCAGTGTCTGTGCCTCCTCCTCCCCTCACGAGGTCTCCTCTCAATCTCCTCCAGGCTGAACAGACCAAATGACCTCAGCCACTCCTCACTCAAGGCCCTTCACCCTCCTTGTTGCCCTCCTTTGGATGTTCTCTAATAGTTTAATATCATGCACTGGAAAATAAGCTCAGGAAAAAGAGGTGCTTCTGGAAGGAAAGGCACATACTTGGCCCTGCCATTTATGTGATTTTTTTTGCTCATTCTAAGATGGTGATATTTGTGGACACAGTGATACAAATGTGGGCTGATCTCCCCAGCACAGAACAATTAAGCAGGGGCCTGGCTGTCTCTTGGGATTGCTGCATCTTTTTTTCTCTCTGAAAACCTTTCCACTTTGGGTATGACATCATGCTGACACTCTTGTCTCTTCAGAAAGCTGCCCTTTCCTTACCCATTCCACTTATCCCCTGCAAAGCACATGCAGGGAGCCCTACAGGAAATTAACATTCACAACAAAAACAGAAAAAAGAAAATGTTCTTGAAGTCCACTTGGGTTGCTGAATATTTTAATGTGGGAGTCCCCAAATTCATGGGATACTCAGTGATGGGATGGATTTGATGTTGGACTCTAATCTGAATGAAAACTGGCATGTATGGAAAGGCATAAAGCAGAAAGCTGACAATATACTGATTTCTGTGATTTTACTGTCCTAAAACTATTAGCCTCTGGCAGGGACATAGTACTTGTTTAACTTTGTATCTCATTTTTCAACAGAAACCTTTACAATAAAGAGAAAAAGGGGAGCTTAAACCCAGAGTAAAGTCCATCCAACAGAGATCTGAATCAAGATCTATTACCTGCCTTGTGGAAAAGACAGCAGTGTGTACCACAGTTACCCCCTATAAATCACTAGCTGAACAGGAAGCAGCAAGTCAAGTGGACTGGTGCGACTAAGTACTCTCTGAACAGTTAGGAAAGCAACACCTAATGGTCATCTCACGAACATCCTTGGTAACCTGGCACAAAGCATCACCCAGTTTCATCTTGAACTGTCTGTGCTTGTCTGCTCCAGTTAAGAGTTCTCCCCTCAACTGAATTTTTTAGTTTCCAGCCTCATCTATGTTGTGACTCAGGTTAGTTGCTTATAACAACAGCTTAGAAATGCATAGTGAATTCTCATTAAGGGGATCAACATTTACTGAAGAATCAGATGCCTTCTCTTGCTAGTTTCATCATGTGCAGTCTAAAAAAAACCCCATATCTTAGAATCTTTTAAACCCAGTAATAAATACAGAAGAGCATTCTGTATGACTGTTCTTTGATTAGCTATGTGTGGTTGGTCTATTTTTTTACTTTCTGTGCTTTAAAAATAAACCTCATTAAACCATTGTGATTCCAGCATGTTCACATGACTTGGGGAGCTGGGATTCCATGAGAAACCATGAAGTTGTGTGCTGTGCTCTACACAGAAAGTCTCAACATTTTGGGTAGCCATCAATCCTCGGTGCAGCTCCACCAGGTTCACTGAACTCAGTACAGTGTGTGCAAACCAACTGCCTTTTGTTTCTGCATGGTAGAGATAAATATGAAAAAATCTAATTTCATCAAAATTGTAAAAAAAGCTTTAAGACCTATCAAAGTGGGAAATGGGCAAAGCTATCTTATGTCAAGCAGAATGTAAACGTGAAACAGACAGCAGTACATTATTCTAGTTTTGCTAGACGGGCTTGTTTTTAATGCTGCATCTCTGTGAAATGTCTATAGAATTATTTTTTCTTTCCTCAATATAACACATAAAAAATGCAAAAAACCCAACAAATCCAAAACCTTGTCTACTTCAAGTCCCTAGAAATAATATGAATGCCTAGCAGAATTTTAATGACACAGAGAGATTTACTGCAGATTAATTTGATTAAGTATTGTTAAATAATGAGGCATTTCAGGGGACTGTAAGATACTGAGGGTTTCTGAATTCAGTCTTTTGTCTGTAATACTTTGAGCAATTTATTAATAAAGTTCATATTATGTAGTGTTTCACAGAGGCAAATTAAATGCATGTTGTTTTAAGCAAAATGTCCACAATATAATTATTCCTAGCACAAAAATGCTGTATTTCAGAGAAAATTCACAAAAATGCTAAAAATGCTTTAGAAAAAATAATGCTTACTTAGCATCCATCATTTTCCAAAACATTCAACAGAAAGCGTAGCAAATTAATCCTTACAACACTCCCTTGAAATTCAGAGATAACTAATTCGTCTTTTACAGATAAGGCCCACTGAGGTAGGATAGTAAAATTGTTTGGCTAAAGACATAGGGAAAGCTAAGGCTAAAAGTTAAAGAGCTATTGCCAGATAACGTTTCCAAACCCACATATTACATTCTTCTTAATGAATAACCCATCATTTTAAAAAATAAGGAGGGTTGTAGCTCTCCCTATATTGAAAGGCCACATAGTTCTGGGAGAAGCAAAATAGCTCTGTGTCTATGTGAGGAATAAGTACACAGTTCAACCATAAATGAGCATAACATCCTTTGTAATACTCAGAAAGTTGTACTAGGGCAAAAATACAGTCAGAGTTGCTTGGCTTGACAATGCATGAGTCTCCTCCACCCAATCAATCTGGATGCTGTAGCTAGAGCCATAACAAAAGCAGAAGAATGAAAATTGCTGGTCCTCAGTATCCTTTAAGGGAAGGGTGACAAATGTGACCAACAGCTCTGTCAACCACTATAAAAAGATAGGCTGTAGACTCACAGGGCCAAGCAAGTGGCATTCACTAAAAACAGGAGGAAGCAAACATGATGAGATTTGGCTTTTAAGTCAAATCTAAACACAGTGGTAGAAAAGCAGTTCAAGCCACAGAGAGAATTCATTACTCCATGGGTATCTCCATAACTTTGCAAGGAATTCTGGCCAGCACCTGAAGTCAAATTTAACCCTTTGTAGATCTACTGACTTGTGTGGAATCTTTACTGAACAAATTTCTTAAAAAGCTCTGGGATGGCTACCTTAAGCTCTTTGTAGTATGAGGAATTTCAAGAAAATCCACATTACCCTAACAGTGAACCTAAATATAGGCTAGATTAATTTGTTCTTATCTCCTTGAAGGTCCAGAACTGCCTGTGCAAAAACCCATGTTAAACTTTCTCACCTTAGCTGGCAAGTAGTTCCACGGGATTTTGGGCTGTCAAGGTAGTGAATGAGTGAGAGAATGGCTAAGCAGAATTATCATGACATAGTAACATGAAGGTGAATGCAGTGGTCATCTGAAGCATCTCAAATGACTGTACTGGTGGTTTACACAAACAGTCTCATCTCTCACATCCTTTCAAGATATGCCTATTTTTAGAACTTGCTGCATGTTAAGGAAGAAAGGTTTTAAATGAGATCAAGGGTAAAACAAAGCAGCTGAAGAGAGGTGCTCATGCTTTTGAAAGGTGGCAATCCAACCCAGTGAAAATGTCTACTTCAAAAGGCAATGGTAACAGGGGAGAATGGGAAATGAAATAAATGGTCAATACAGCCTAGAGACAATACCATGAAGGGCCCACATTTTGCCTAATATAGCTCCCCTGAAGTCAAACAGAACGGAATTTCATGCTACTCCTAGGAATAGAATGGAACACACTGTTTTAGTTGGAAGGGACCTAAAATCATCATTTATAGTCTGACTGCCTGGCCATTTCAGGGCTGACCAAAAGTTAAAGCATGCTGTTAAGGGCACTGACCAACTGCCTCTTAAACACTGACAGGCTGGGAGCACTGATCACCTCTCTAAGAAGCCCCTTCCAGGCTTTGACCACCCTCTCAGTAAAGAATTGCTTCCTAATGTCCAGTCTAAATCTCCGCTGGTGCAGCTTGGAACCATTCCTACATGTCCCACCATTCCTATCTCCCAGGGAGCAGAGCTTAGCGTCTCCCTCCCCCCTTCCCCTCCTCAGAAGGTTGTAGACAACAATGAGGTCACCCCTCAGCCTCCTTCTCTCCAAGTTAGACAAGCCCAGAGTCCTCAGCTGCTCCTCACAGGACTGGCTTCCAGTCCTGTCACAACCTTTGTTACCCTCCTCTGGTACGTTCAAGGATCTTCACAACCTTCTGAAATGGTGGGTCCAGAGGTGCACACAGTGCTCAAGGTGAGGCTGATGCAGTGGGATAATCCCCTCTCCTCACTGGCTGGTTATGCTGTGCTGGATGCACCCCAGGGCAAGGTTTGCCCTCGGGGCTGCCAGAGCACACAATGGCTCACATGGAGCTGCTGCTGACCAGCACTCCCAGATCCCCTTCCACAGGGCTGATCTCCAGCCACTGCTCCTCCAGCTCATACTTGTGCCCATGATACTCCATCCCAGGAGCCAGATCCAGCATTGGGACTTGTTAAATTTCATCCCATTGATGACTGCCCGATGCTCCACTCTATCCCTCTGCAAGGACTCTTGTCCCTCAAGTGAGTCAACAGCACCTCCCTGTTTCATAGCAACAGCAAACCTGCTAATGGAGCATGCAATTCGTGCCCTCACATCACTGACAGGTATTTTAAACAGCACTGGCCCTAGAACTGATCCTGAGTTACACCACTGGTGACTGGTCACCAGCCAGATGTAGCCTCACTCACTGCAACCCTTCACATCCTGCTGTTCAGCTAATTCTTCAGTGTGTACCCACTCATCCCAGAGATGGATATCTTGTTCAGAAGGATGCTTTAAGGGATGGTATCAAAAGCCTTACAAAAATCCAGAAAACTACATCTGCCACCTTCCCTTCACACACCAGGCAGGTGACCACATTGTAGAAGGATATCACATCAGTGAAACAGGACTTCCCTTTTGTGAACTCATGTTGACTGTGTCTGATGTGTTTAAATGCCCTTCAGAACAATCCAGTTTAATCTTCTCCATAGTTCTTCCAGAAACTGAGGTTGGACTAACAGGTTTGTAGTTGCCTGGGTCTTCCCTCACGCCCTCATTGCATATAGGGCAACTTCTATTCTAGGCATGATCAGGGAGAAGAGCTGCATAATGCACATGTCTGCAAAGCTCACAGCCTCATGTGCTAGAGAAAGCTCTGTCCTGAGGGCTTAGGAAGCCACAGAGACAAGTAAGACTCCAATACAGGTTTTAAATTCTGTGCTCGGTGTGGCACCCAGGCAACCTTAATATTCAGTGCCTACATACATCTCATGCCCCTGAGGAGAACTGCTTGTGAACTGTGGCCTAAGCAACCTGACAAAGAGCTGCTGGGATTGAAAGGGATCAGTATTTCACAGACCTGGAATCAGGTGGGTGCACAGCAAAAATACTGTTCTCTTAGTTTTTTTAAAAGAACTGACAGAGACCAAAGGAATACTTTTTTTAAACCACACATTTAAGATCGTTAGAAGACATGCAGAAGATGCCTCATTTCAGCCACTCTGAGCTTCTTAAACATAGAAAGTACCCCAGGACATCTAGACTGTTCATGAAAAATGTTTATCCAAACAATTTTTTTATTCCTTCTAGCAAATTCATGAACAGAAGCTACCAAGAGCCAAAAAACAATCATTAACTGGACAAAAATGGGTATCTGAGCACTATAAATGGGAGATTTTGGAAAGCCAGTCTGTAGGAGTGTCCTGCCTTTGGAACAGATAAAACCAATGGAAATGTATTGAGCGTTGCAGTGGCTGAGTTTGCTGTCACAAACAAACCTGAAGGGCTGGATCTGAACTCCAGTTTCAGGAGGTGTGGATTTGACTCATACATTAGAGTATTATATCCAGAGCCTGCATCTGATCCTGTAAATGTGTATGCAGAAGGGGAAGCATGTAGGTGGGGTTTTGAAATAAGCCTGCAGGCTCCTCTGCCATTTTGCTCAGTTGGATTCAACTCCCTAGAGCAAAATCTATCTCCTAGTACACTTGCTATTTCCATTGTATGTACCTCTTAAACTGTGTTAAACTATCTTAAAGGGTCATAAGTAATCTCCTCAACAGTCAGGGTAACATCAAGCAGACACTTTTCATCATCCTACCAAAGAGCCATCTGAAAGACTCATCTTTGAAATGAATAACCACACTGCCACTTAAAATAATTTACCATATGAGCAAAGAAGTAGGAAACTATCAAGACTAATAATCATTACAAAAATCCTGTCCAGCTACGTGCGTGGATTGAGAAAATGATCTAAAAATGTTAAAAACAAAGAGAAAGCCTTGAGACAATAGGTGGAAGAAGCTGAACTAGCAATTGACACTACTAAGGAGAAAATGAAAATATTGTTTAGAACCAAGATCTAAACTGAACTCTTACTGCAGCATTTTTACTACATCTTTGCTTTCTAACTTTTCAGAGAAATGTTTTTATTCTCTTATTCAATATGTGAGAGAGCATATTGACTCAGACTCAGTACTTGCAAAGTTAATGAAAAAAACCCCAACATCTGTACACTTCAAAAATGATGCTTAAAAGAACCCACACAATTTTTTTCCACAGTAAATACAAAAACCTGTCACAATACCAACAGCTCACTTAAGATTAATGCAATATAGAGGATCCAATTCACATTGGATGTATCAGCCTTATAAATATCTTCTTCTTCTATGTTTATGGACCACCTCGAGGACATGAATACTACTTTTGGGTCTGAACAGTGGGACATAAAGTTCTTCTTTTGTACCATGTTCTCCTTTGGTCCACACACCTTTCGGATGTGCAGTCACACTCTTTAAGTTGCATGAAGCCACACTATCAATACAGGATGGGGGATGAATGGATTGAGAGCAGCTCTGCACATGGCTTAGGGGTGCTGGTGACTAAAATACTGGATGTGAGCTGGCAATTTGTGCTCACAGCCCAGAAAGCATCAAACAACATCCTGCGTCCAAAGCAGCGTGGCCAGGAGGTCAAGAGAGGGGATTCTGCTCCTCTACTCCTCTCTGGTGAGACACCACTTGGAGTGCTGCATCCAGATCTGGAGCCTCCAACACAAGAAAAACCTGGACCTGCTGGAGGAAACCCAGAGGCCACAAAGATGATCAGAGGGCTCAAGCACATCTCCTGTGAAGACAGGCTGGGGTTATTCAGCCTGGAAAAGAGAAGGCCTTGAGGAGACCTTACTGCAGCCTTCCAGGACCTAAAACGGGCTTATAAGAAATATAGGGGCAGATGTTTTGGTAGGGCCTGTAGTTATAGGACAAGGAGTAATGGTTTTAAACTAAACAAGGGTAGATTCAGACTACATATAAGGAAGAAATTTTTATAACAAGTGTGGTGAAACACTCAAACAGGTTGTCTAGAGAGGTTGTCTCTGGACAACCTGGAAACATTCAGGGTTTAGTGGTGGACCTGTAGTGTCAGGTTAAATGGTTGGACTTGATGATCTTAGAGGCCTTTTTGCAACCTTAAATCCAATGTTATTCCCATCTTGTCCTTCAAAAAGGACAAGAAGGACGACTCAGTCAGCCTCACCTCCATCCCTGAAAAGGTGATGGAACAGATAATTCTGAAGGTCATCACCCTGCAGACAAAACAAAAGAAGGTCATTTGAAGTAGTCAGCATGGATTCACCAAGGACCTGGGGGCCTCCGAGGGTGACAAGTTGACCATGAGCTGGCAGTGTGCCAAATGTGGCCAGGAAGGCCAATGGTGTTCTGGGGTGCATTGGGAAGAGTGTGGCCAGCAGATTGAGGATGCTGATTCTCCCCCTCTGCTCAGCTCTAGTGAGGCCACATCTGGAGTGCTGTGTCCAGTTCTGGGCTCCTCAGTACAAGAAAGACAATGAACTCCTGGAGAGGGTCCAGCAGAGGGTCACAAAGATGTTTTGGGGTCTGAAGCATCTCTCTTATGAGGAGAGTCTGTGGGAGTTGGGCCTGTTTAGTCTGGAGAAAAGACTGAAAGGGGATCTCATTAATGCATATAAATATCTCAAGGGTAGGTGTCAAGAGGATGGTGCTGGAGTCTTTTCAGTGGTGCCCGGTGACAGGACGAGGAATGGCCATAAACTGAAACACAAGAAGTTCCATCTCATCATGAGGAAGAACTTCACATTGAGGGTGGCAGAGGTCTGGAACAGGCTGCCCAGGGAGGTCGTGGAGTCTCCCTCTCTGGAGACATTGAAAACCCTCCTGGATGTATTCCTGTGTCACCTGCTCTAGGTGACCTTGCCTTGACAGGGGGTTGGTTAGAAGATCACCAGAGGTCCCTTCTAACCCCAAACATTCTGTGATTCTATGAATCTATGGACAGGTTTGATGGCACTCTGAATGACCTAATCTAGTTGAAGATGTCCCTGCTCATTGCAGAGGGGTTAGACTAGATGAGCTTTAAAGGTTCCTTCCAACCCAAAGTATTCTATGATTCTATGGACCCTTGTTTAGGTGTTGAAAGCCATCCAACTTCCCTTATCTGCTATGTACAATCAGACAGAGCAAAATCCAGAATCTTCTGCTGTAATTCTTTTGAAATACTGTGTCAAAAAGCATTTATTGCTCCAGTGTCCGTGGGACTGTACTCATCACAGCAAGGATCCCTCTCAGGAACTGTACAGCACTTTGGAAAATGTCAAAGCTGACTAGCTTGACCGGTACTCAGACATGATAAATTTGTCTATAAAACCACCTTTGCAATGCAATGAGACCATCTTGTCTTCTGTATCCTAGCAATTAGCAGCCTTTTTGCTTTTGGTTTCTTAAGCTTATTCAAATAAATCAAATAAAAAAAATCCAAAACTAAATTGGATTAAATAAAAATCCAAAACTAAATAAACTAAATAACTAAATAAAAATAAATAACAAAATAAAAATCCAAAACTAAAACTCACACAAAAAAGGCCAGTCAGCTAAATTCAGCTACAGAGCTGATGTCTAATATGTCACAATTTAATGACAACACATATGAACAATTCCCGAAGTGTCAATGAAAAGAAGTCACATCTCTACAGGAGGTGCAAGAAGGTGCTCTAGAAACCTCCCTGCAGGGATTTCCATAGGATTTTATTCTACTCTGAAGGGGGGTTTTCACATGATGCAGCATTGTGCGATGCACCAGTAGCTGCTATAGAAAAAACCAAAGCTCCTGGTGCACCAACTCGCCCAAGTTAAATCCCCATCTGCGACCAAAGAAAAAAGTTACAATTATTAAGGGCAAGAGGGAACGCAAATTAAAACAACCACATAAATCAAACAAAACAAGAATTTGAGATGTACCAAATTTCCATTTTAAAAAAACAGTAACAGTAAGGGCTTCGGCCTTTGAAGTCTTGTCTTAGAGAATGTTCTTGCCTGGCAACCTTGACATAAACTTGCACATTCAGCCACATGAGGAATATGGACTCTCAAATCCTTTAGAGAAGTCCTCAGGAACACTTAAAAGTCAAGGAGGAGTAGTGAGTTATTTGGGTTTTTTGGCAAAGCCTGAATCAATTTATAGCCTCAGCTCCCAACCTTCATCCTCTTGTAAGCATTCATGACTGACAACCCAGAGCTCTGTACTCAATGAGACTGCTTCTGCAGCCATGTCAACCCAAAGAATCACCTTCCTTCCCTCGCAGCAAAACTTCAGCTTTATGAATTCCCGTACTCATCTTATTGCCACAGGATCTCTTTGTTTCTCATAAAACAGATTTGGGTTTTATTTAGCAGCAGAAGTGATGCATAGTCTGAGGTGGTTACCAAAACTGTGTAATAGAAAATTATCATACCACAGTACCTGGGGGAAGAAAAACATATCAAGAAAAGAAAAAGCCTCTCCCTTTTCATTTAGAGAGAAATAAAATTAAGGGACTACAAAGAAAACCACATCAAAAAGGTTCCAGGTTCTGCATTGGGCTTTAAAGGGGCATAGGGTGGATTGCCTAGTTAAGACAGAGAGAAGCTAAAGTACTTCCACAGTAGGGGATGGAGAGCTCACAGCAGTAAAACCATGATTTTTTAAATCTTGAAATCTCTGTAGCACTGCAAGCTGTAGCCTTGGTCTCAGCAATCCTTTGTGGTCTTTTGGTCAGCACTTCAGACAGCCTCATGAGGACATAAAGCTTTATAGCTGCGCTCCACAGTCCCTGCATTTCAGGAAAGCCTCTTTCTGCAGCTAGCATGAAACATCTAGGCCCTATCCTGGAGACTTCAGGTTTTTTGGAAGTCTGTGTTGTTCTGTGGTTGACAGCAAGTCCCAGACCTTCCTGCTGCAGAGCATCTTTCACAGTGAAAGGCTTCCCCTAGCCAGCACTTAGCAGAATTACATCTGAGCGAAGAATATTGGACTATCATCTCTTCTCATTTCTAATGCATAAATGTGTCACTGAGCAGAGCCCGGGGGGTGTGTGGGGAGAGCTAATTTCAACTTGTGGACGTTTCTCATGGATGCTTTTGTTGTGCCACAGAAGACAAAAACCAGTATTCCATTTCCCAAACCCCAATTCCCCATAAAAAAGGTGTTTTGCATTAGTGAATGCAGGCGATTCAGGAAAAAAAAAAGGGATGGTGGGCCAGAATTTTGCTGTGCACATGTGTATCTCCTTGTTCACAGAACATGTTTAAGGCAAGTGATGCCCCTCTTCCCCCAGTCAGGAGGGCCAGGGGCCACTCTTCTCCTGTGTGCTCTTCACTCTCACTCTCAGCTGAGAGGATAAATTTTTGCCTAAACAAGAGGCACTCACGGAGGACGTGCCTGCCTGAGAGCTGGGGAACCAGCACTGCCAGTGCTCCATGCTCTCGGCTCCTTTAAAAGCCAGACCACAGGATGCTGAGAAACCAGGCAAAGGAAGTCTGAGATTAACAGCAAAAGTTCACTTGCTTTCTTTTCTGTTTTGAATTCTGTCCAAAGAACATTGTAATTTCTTGTCTGCTTTGAATTCTTTCCAAAGAGCATTGTAATCATTGTCATTCTGATGAATCAGCATCTGCAGGTAGGAAAAAAGAAACCATTTTGCTGGAAAGCTTCTCACTAGTCCATCATGAGGTCATGAACTTGGGATGATTCCAGTTGGCACTACTTTTAACAAAAGTCAGTAAAACATTTTGCCCTCGGGCTAAATCGTGTATTGGATATTTCACATATACAGAAAACTCGGAGTGGTGCAAGAGGTTTTTTGGGGGAATTACTCATCCTATTTTATGTACAAGGTAAAAGACTGACTGATACAATTTTAAAAGCACCTAAAAGTGACCCAGTACAACTTTCCCATATATAAGACTCCTGCAGTTTTCAGATCTGATACCTTAAATTTTGCTATAAATTTTACTGCAATGTTGTAAATCCTGGCACTAGATCAGAAGGACTCTGAGACAGCAAACCTTAAATCTGTCACCAGCGAGAAAAACCTCCACCTAAGTTCTAAGGACACCGAGAAGTACATTTTTAGCTCTCTTATAAATTAATTGGGCAACTTTGTGCAAGTCACTTTACCTTTCCCTCAGCAAGTACTTCCCTTCATCTCCTTGGCAATCTTGTCTATTTAGATTGCAAACTTTTTAGGGGAAGCACTGTGCTTGCAGTAGGGATACTTAAAGAGGCTCCAGTTTGCCAGAATTTCTATGTTTTATTGCAGTATTAGCAGTGCAATTAATGAAGACTGGACAATCATAACCATATGCTATTCTAAAGCACTTTGGCACGGTGGTGCCATCTATCAGGTAAACAAAAACAGTTGTCTCTTGTTTTCTCTAGCAGACAGTGCAGACTCTTAAAACCTAATTCTCTACTTAGAATTGTAATAAATATCAGGGGGAAAAAAATTAAGACCGTAAGATTCCATGCTTCAAAATCTCACAGCAGTCATTGTTTAACAAGGAGAAACTCCCCTGAAAGACTTTTTCTGGAATCCACTATACAAACCTTTTGTGAAAAAGGCAGATGTAGTTATTTTTAGTATTAACTCCACACTGCTCAAAAAGTATGCAGTTTCATAAAAAAATACCACAACTGACCTCAACTGTCCATCTTTGGACATTTTTGTGAATCTGTGAACAGCACAACAGTGGCACTAAGATGTGTGACATGTCCAGGTCATATCAATAAAAAGACATTATTTCCAGGACCCAGGAGCTGCTCCAAGGGATGCCGCACAGAGGTACAGGAACAGGTACACACCTAAAAAAGGAAGCTAGCAAGGCTGCAGGAGCAATGGGCTACCTCTCCCCACGCAACTGCAGCCTAATCCTGGGCACAGAACCTGCTCTTGATCCTCTCAGCATCTTGTGGGGAGCTTCTAGCAGAGTCCCTGTGTCCAAGTAAGAATCAGGCTTTGCACCATTTGTTTTATAGCATCAGCAAAGCTCAAACTTGCTTAAACACAGCAAAAAACCACAGTGGCAAACCAGCTTCCTTGTTTGCAAGTATGTTTCCACATAGAAAGTTAATAAAGCTGTAATTTCTGTACTTTCCTTTACATCCAATCAAAAATCACAACATAACAGGAGCCTTTATCCTTCTTTTTTCCTTCACTTAAATTAATTAAAGCTTATTTAGCACAGTGAGAGGTTAAGATGTCATTATTTTCCTTTGATATTTGCTTGATGAGTGAAGTTTATAAAAATGCAAACCAAATATTTCAGTTGTCCCATAGCAGCTCTGATTGAAAAATTTGTTCAGCAAAATGAAATTAATTGTTATGGGTATATTCCCTTTTTCTTTTGGTCCACTGTCCTATCATGTATGCCTTTTGGAGTGTCTTATCATACGCATAAATAGAATGAACTCTGGCTGCTTTGCAGATGAATGATATCCCAATTAAAATTTTAGCTTAGAAATGCCTAATGGCTCTTCCTTCTTGTAAGCTGAGTATAAGTTTAAGGTTTGACTTTGAGGATAATCATTTAGTTTTACAGCATAGTGATGTCAATTAAAGAGATTTGCTTCACACCGAATATAGAGCTCCAAAGTCTCATAAACTACTAATGATAAAAAGATCTGTAAGTCTTCCTAGAAGTGGAATGAATGTAGCCATTTGAAAATGCACAGTGTTTGATTAAATATGATGGTTTAAAACTAATTAAACCACTCATCACACTCCCGAGGGCCTGTATATCCTGTAAAGAATTCAAATGGACCGCTTGGGTAAGAAAAAGAACTCACTTGGTTATATCTGTGCCTGTTTTATGTTTTACAAAATTCACGCTCTGCTAAATGCACCCACTCTTGTATATTAGTTTTAAAAGGATTCAGGGGTTTTTAATAAAAATCAATTGAATTATTCCTACCATTTCTCTCTTGGATTATTTATCTCTTGAATTATTTCCATGGTGAATTTCTTTCTTTCTTGCAAATTCAGTTTAGTGCTCACAAAATATATGTCCCCAGTGGGTATACTAACCACCTGCCAGGATGTAGGCACGTCCTAGAACAAATACGTGAATACATGTTCCCGAATTTCACAAACAATCAAATAATATAAAAGCAGTGCTATCTAACTATCTAACCACTTCAAAAAACTTTCTCATCTATGAGTTTCTCCTGAGTGAAGTGCACCAGAGTTCAGCATGAGCAGGAAGGTAATACAGTCACTGCTACCATCACCCAGACATGAGACTAGGCTTTGCATAAGAAAATGGTCAAAGATGCTAATAGACATTGAAAAGATGTACACTACCTAACATGCATTTGTTGCATCCTACTATGCATAAAGTTTATGAATTGTGAAGAGACTTGCAGTCTTTTTTATTTCTTTGATCTTGAATTTGTGATCAGACCTATATTGGTGTTAAACCTGGGTACAAATCCTCTTTTTCTCTCTGTCTTGGTCAATAAACATGAAACACCTTTTTACTTGCAGTGTTTTCTGGTGTCAAAGGTAAATCCTTAGAACCATTTACAGTTAATTATTTTACACCTTCAAATGACTACAAGACCGAGGGCAAAGAGACTAAATTTCTGCAAAAGCCTTAGCTAGTCACCAGACTTCACCGACCAGCAGCAGCACAGCAGCATAGCAGCATTCACTGCAGTGCCTGTGGTGTGGAAATGACATTTGTGCAGAATGTGACTTACCTGCTTGGGCCATTCACACCCTGCATGAGGAAGTTAAACACTTGTCTGTGCTCATACCTACCAGAGGAATACTTGTCTACATGAAGCTATAAGCTAGAGTCTTCTCATCTAAATATAATCAGGATCTCCGGCCATTGCTGTTCTTTGCTTTCTTTGCATCTCAGCGGTACTTACTATTTAACCCCTCCAAGCACAGAAATTCTGTATGTAATTTTTATGTGCATCCTCTTCACTGTATTGCTGTTACAGATCTTGGCATTAATCACACAGAACAGGAAAACATTACTTAACAGATGTTGCCCCCTAGCAGATAACGAAAAATTACAAGTGCTGCCTGTCAGGAAACAGCTTTTGTCTTATAAAAATCTGGTGAGTTAAATGAGAATTTCATCTATTGCTTATTGAGACTACTAATAAGAAACATTATCCTGAGAACGATTTCTATAAAGATCTGAATGCATATACTCAAGAAAAGAGAGATGATATTAAGGGTCACTATTACCTTGGGCCATGAGGGATGTGACTGTCTCCTAGAAGAATCCAAGGTCTGGTTAAATACAGAGATACAGACATGGAGAGGGTTTGGGTGTGTGGAGACTTACAGTCCCAGAGATGCTTACTGAAGCCAAGCTGCAGCTCTCCTGTGACTCTCCCAGGAGCTGGCAGCTCTCTGGAGGTCCGAGCTCATGGAACCACGTGAGCACACCAGGACCAGATTTTATTAACGGGAAAAAAAGAAAGTACACAAAACAAAGCCTAAGTTCCAAGAATTTTAAGGATAGTCCTGAAAATGTGATCCCTCACACCTCAAACTCCAGAACACAAATACAAAGCAGTACAAATTTAATTTAAAAATACCTCAAGAAGTTTTATTGCCTTTTGGGGCATGTCTCATGATTTTGAGCTCCTGATTCTGGCACAGCTGTTGGAATTGTCAGAGTGCTTTCATCACAGCCAGATGCAAGCCTGAGACTCACTGAAGGCAATGTGGCAGAAAAGAGGAGTGGAAAAACATGGATACAAAAGAAAACTGATGAACTGCTTAACACTTTTGAATCCCAACAAGAAAGAGAGCAGAAGACAATTTTCCTTTGCAGCCTTTCAAAAATTCATATTGGTGAGTGTTTAATAACTTCATTAGGCCACAAAGATGAAAGGAATACCTTGAACTGGCATCTTCATCTTTTGTTTTTCCATCTCCTCAACTTTGATTATCACTTAATGGCTGCCACTTGATTTTTGTTTTCATCAGCTTTTGATTATTACTTAGTATTATACTATAGCAGCATTAGTAAGACCCAAATCTTTTACAATCATTTAGTTTTACCAAGTGCTGCATTTATTGGAAAATACATGAAAACAGTAGAGATGAGAAGAGAGTGTAGACTATCAGAGCCCTGTTTGCCAGACTGCCACTTGGAGTTTGCGTTGCCTCCTGCCACCAGATGTCAGTGCTACAAAATCTATGCATGTGTGGCACACCAGCACATAGTGGCACTTCCAGGCCATGTAGAGCTGAGCAATAACCTATCTAGGCTTGAAATCTCAGCATCAATACAAAAACCAGCCACAGATTGCACTGCAAGAAAATTTCCTTTCATGTGCTGGGGAGGTGGTGCTATGCTTGCCTGTGTTCTAGGGGTTTTGTTGAGTCTGGCTCATTTTGCTCCTTTTGACTTCAGTTCAGGGTTGATAGAAGATGCTATTGATCCAAGGAAATTAGCTTATTTTTTAAACACTTATTGCTTTTATGTTGAGATAAGAGAAATGAAGCATAAGCAAAATAAAGCTGATGTAAGATTATAGAAGATGGTTTCCTTTTGGGGGAGAGTAACAAG
The DNA here is from genome assembly GCA_013397815.1 of Aleadryas rufinucha. Taxonomy (NCBI): domain Eukaryota; kingdom Metazoa; phylum Chordata; class Aves; order Passeriformes; genus Aleadryas; species Aleadryas rufinucha. The sequence continues at coordinate 377,191 of VZTH01014960.1, read as the reverse complement.
AAATTCTATGAAGTACTTTGTTCTCAGCTACTACTCCCTGGAGGTGGGAATTACAGAAACCACCATTTTTTCAAACAGTTTTGTAAACTGATCCCAAATACCTGTCTCCTGTGATCAGAGACATTTGTGAGATTCCCCAAAACAACCAGCTGACTTGAGTTTATATGAGGGAGAGAGACCACAGTGCTCCAAGCACTACGCTTTGGTGGAGAAGCACTCTGAAGACCCAACTACCACAACTGTCAGCCACAGAAATATCAGTAAAAAGAGAGAAAAAGAGAAGATGATCTGTCCCTGAATGTTGAGCTTATTCCCCCTTCTGGGCCTAGAGCATGCAGGCAGGTCTCTTTCCCCTGATTCTCACCAGGAGGAATGAGCTGATCACCACTCTACTATGAGGGACAAGAAGCATCCTGGCGAAGAGACGCATGAAAACATCTGAACACTCACACAACTTACCCGGGGTGGCACTGGCTGAGTTCCTGCCTGCCTCTCACAGCTCAGCAGAGGACACCACCTCTCCCTTCATCCCTGCCTTCAGCAGTGGGGAGGCGAAGTCAGCCCTGGTGAAATCCCTTTCTGCAGCCAGGATTAGCAGCAGTGGCTGGCAGCTGTGGGACCCTGGAGGTTACACTGTGGAAGCCCTTGTGAGGAGCAAGATGCACCAGCACAGCTTTCTGACACTCCCAACTAAGCCCTGGCTCCAACCCTTCTGGGCCTGCTCAAAGTTCAGAGCATCTGCTCTCTCAGGAGACAGAAAATCAATCCCAGCGGGCTCATCTGAGACCATTTAAGTGTCTGTACTCTCACACGCTTGTATTTTTTTGATACACCTGTGAAGAATGGTTGTTTCCCTCTGCACCCAGCTTTTCAGCAAATTTGTTTGCAATCACCAAGAAGCTCTTTTCTATGCACGATGAATACTGAGAAATGACAAATGCTTACTTCATATTTAGTAGGCCTCTCGTTTATTTAGCAATAAAAGGTATTGTCAATAAGTTTAATAATGCTATAAATAATGCCTGCATTCACAACAATGAATATAGTCCATAAAATATCAGTGGGCGAATTTACTGGGCTAATTTATTAACACAGTAGACCAACCCCAAATCATTCTGAATGTGTACATATCTGAATAACTTTGAAAATCTGACTATCCCTCATTGTAAGCAAGGAAAGCTGCTGCTGAACTTGTGGTTTTTTTATTTATATTCAAATTATTATGAAATTACAAAGCTCTTTCTTAACTGATTATCATCCCTCTAATCTACTAATTATTCCAATTCCACAATAGACAGAGTACTTTATAGTCTGATATTTCTAAATTTGACTCATGTTCAATTACTTATAATTATACAAACAAGTCTAAAATTGATGATCCGTGCATATAATTATAGATTCTGCAACTCAGCATAAGCAAATAAAGGAAACTACCCTTATTATGACAACACAGTTTCTAATAGTCAGGCACTGCAAATTTAATTGCAGTAAAGGGTGGATGGTGTTATGATGTAATTAGCAACAAAACTGTTATTTCAGGATAATTAAAAGATAATGTGGGCACTGGAGCTCAGTCTTAGAGCAATCTTTTTCTAAGTTTAAGGTGAAGGAGCCCCACCAAATTCAAAAGCTGAGTATATTAAGTTGAACAGTGTTTTCTTCTGTAAGTATTGTTAAAAATATCATGACAAAATGATGCATGAAACAGTACTGATAAAGTGATTACTTGTGGCCTCTGCGCTATACATCATAATTTTCAGAAACTCATTTCAGGTTCTTTCCTCTTAGTTTGTCCGTTTTACCACACTAACAGAGAAATGCAACAGAGTATGTGGTTCATTCTTTGCAAGCACTTTGTTACTAGAAGCCCAGCCTTTCTCAGAAATAGAAATGCCTCTTATAAGGGAGACAAGCACCTCAAATTTGTGAAAAAGAAAACTAAAGGGACTTAAAACCATGACAAGTGAAAGCATAGAACAGGTACTGCAGAAGGCACATGCAGATGATACAAGAAGGATGGAGTTGCAGACTGCAATGAGGAGATAAATCCAAGTTCAATACAACCCCACACAGGCATCTTCACACCGACTGTTTCTTTTAACAGAGTTTATTTTCTAGGATATAAACTGAGCTACTGGGCCATGACTTGCAATCCCCCAGTAAAGAAAACAGCCAAAATAGAAAAGTTTAACAATTATCACTTGGCTTGGTGTGAGTTGTCCACAATTTCCCAGTCAGTTGTCCACATTTTTAATATCTAAGGCATCCTTTCATATTTACATTTTAACTTGCAAGTCTTTAAGTCAATAACAAAACTTATTTACTTTAACGGGCTCATGGCTCATTAGGGCTCATGGACAAGATAAATTGATTTGGTTAAATTTTATTTTCTGGATCATTAAAACATAAGGAAACTAATTGATCTTTTATTTTCCTACATTATCAAGCCTTCTGATGAGAAATAAAACTTTTTTAAACTTGAGTCACAAATTACTGACTACATCCTCTTACTATAGGGAAAGGCACACTTTTATTTTAATCAAACAGAAAGGTAGCAGAAATTAGATTCTCATTGACACTAACTCATCTCTTAATGGAAAAAATATGTCTCTTTGTAGCTTTTCATGGCTGCCATGTAGGAGTTCTTTAATATGATGGCTCTCTAGTCGCAAAACTTATTTAATTTTTAACTCTTTTTTTCCCCCTGTATTATTACTTAACCCATAGTTAAGCCATGAATTACTGTAGAACAGGGATAGATGTTCTTAAGTTTGTGAAAGTGAGTTTCCCTCTGCCTTCAGAAACCCTTAGAAGGCTGATTGGCTTAAGAAGTGGAGAGCTGTGCTGGAGGAACAAACACTGGACACTAGCAACCCAAGGAGATACGGTTTGAAAACGGAGATCTCATTTAACAGCTGAACCAGTACAATATCATTCTACTGCCTAAGAAGGCATCCATCTCTCTCCTCTTCCCTCTCTCTGATGGCAGCTAACTTGTCCATGGCTCATTAATCCAGAAAAAATTAGTGCTACAATCACAAAAATTATTAACTTACGAATAGCCGAGGTATCACAAAAGAAGAGGGCAGGGCTTTCTGTCTTAGAGCTGGAACTAAGAAAGATTGTGAATGCTGCTTGGGTGGGAAAGAGTTAATAGGCTAGCTGTGCTGCACCACAAAATCTCTCCCTGCTGCACAATGGTTTGCCTCACTTTAGCTGAAAAAAACCCAAAGCGAAACCCCGAAACAAACAAATACGCAAACAAAAAAACCCCCCAAACCCATACACCAACCAACCAAAAACCAAACAAACACACAAAAACCTCCCCAACAAAACAACAAAAAACCAGCTTTGCTGAAAGATGCTGTATCACGCTGGGACAAGCTTTTGTCTAAAACAGCCCTATACAGCCACCTCTAGGAAAAGAAGGAAAACCCAAACCCAGTGATACGCATTTACAATAAATATAGTCACACCATGACACAAGCTGCCCTATGAGAAGGCCTGAAAAATTAGGTCTTAAAAACTGCCAAGACAGCGAGCAATCCCTCTTGCATGCAATGCCTGACATGACCACGAGAGGGAAGTGAAGTTTAAAAATTAAACTAAAATCTGACCGGAGCGGAACTGTGCGACTGTGCAGTCACCGCTAATGCCATCTAATTGACAAGCGAGGGTTATTATCAGCATGGGGATTTCTTAGCTCCTTGCTCTCTGCTCGGCAGCCAGGGACGCAATCAGTACAAAGTAAATATTGTACTGACATGTCACAGTGGGATTTCATTTGGGGTAGAATAAAACACAGCCTTTGATTCTTGCCTTGGATTCTCGACTGATACAGCACCACAAGCTGTGATCCGTTATGTTTTTCCCCTCCCAGCTCCAGGGATGATTATTCCTGAAATAATTAATTGGTAGACAAGAAAAGCAAAGATCTCCTTATTCCTGAATGTTTTAAATTGTGCACTAGAAATGTCAAACTAGTTCAGGAGTAATTAGGCAACAAGTTGCTGTGCACAGAACTGGAGTTGAACACAATGAGGATTATTGCTGTGCAAAACCCCGCAGAGCTGGGGATGCTGATGCATCTTTAGAAAACAGAAAAGATCTGCAGAGGAAACAGGTTTCCCCTCTTTTGTATCCTTTTTGTGAAAGATAAAAGCTTAATGTTGGAGCAGGAATAGCCCACAGTGCTGTGGGTAGTTCTTTTACAAACATTGAAAGATGTTCATCTTAGATGGAGAGCTAAGGACTCCACAATTGAAATAGTTCCCTCACACACAGGAAAGAGGTGGTAGGGCACGTACTGAACAGGCAGGAAAACTGAGACATAGAAGGGTTAAGACTCAGGCCCTCTAATGTATTGAGGTGATTTTCCAAGATGTACAGGCTGTTCCTAAAATCACACACCCTGGAAGTGGTTCCTTGGTGTCAGGTTTGCAGTTGCGCATACCCTAACTCCATGGTGGGAGCCTGGTCCATGATGGGGTCCTACCACACTATTTAGTGCCAGCAGAAAAGATAAAGAACTAAGAAGCGACGATTTCCTAGGCATTGATGTACACTTGGAGCACCTGATGATTACAACTACTGATATGGTATCTTGAATCTGAAAATAACCCCCAAACCCCTGCCCTGTTTTTTTTTTACTATCATATCCTTTATATTCAGCTCAGAAGTGAGGCTGAATCATATTCATTACATGCAGTGAAGACTGAGGCTATCAGACTAGATAACATGGGCATAAACAGGCAGAGGTATGAAAAGTATTAAACTGCCTTAGGCTGTTTATGGAGTGTTCAAACAGAACACCAATGTAGCTGCAAGTTATCGCCGATGGAGGACCCCATCCTGATTCATTATGTGCCTGAGCCCAAACTACTTTTCAGAGGTATCCATCTAGGTATACTATGGATGCTAAAAAGCTTTAGCAGAGAAACTTTCCAGCCTTCTGCAGTATTTTGTGAGGCTGCAGCATTTCATGAGAGCTCTGTCTTTCCCATTCAAGTTACGCAAAACAATATTATGATTTTCTGTAAACTCTTCTTTTCTATCTTGCACCTATGGATTGTTATGGTGTTGACTAGAGAAATACTTTGAAATGGGTGTTGGGAGAACTGACCAATCACTTCAGGAGTGACCAAAGATCCAATGACCTTACACTATGCAAGAATACTAATGTATAAAATGGGCTGAATATAATTAAATAAAGGCACTTCTTCACCTTTTCTTCCTGGACCAAATCTGTGTTGGTTTTCTCTCCACGCTCACTACAACAGCGACAGTATACCATTTATGTGTTCTCATGTCTACCTTCCTGCTAACCATCACTGAGATGTAAAAAAACTAGGACACATCAATGGAAACGTGAACTCAGTAATGGAGAAATGTCTGAAAGAGGCAATTTCTTGATGACATGGCAAATCCTCTTCTAGTATAGAAATGCAGGGAGAAAAGTGGAAACTCTCCTTGCACAATACATTAAGGTTGTCTTTCACTGGTACATGTTTACAACCACCTTCTAAGACCAAGATTATTTTGGTTCACGATGTGTAAATATACAAGGCTGGACACAACCCAGAGCAGGGACCCATAAGAAGCCTGCTGCTCACCCTTTAAAAACTCTGTACACAATCAACTTGTTACATTTATCAAAACTCTGACTGAAATTGCAATATGCTTTGGAAACCATGCAGAGAATTGTTTTCCTCATTACAGGTGAAACTGGGTGGCACAATGATCAGATAAAGTTGCTTTTGGACCCACATAATTTGTCCTTTCAGAACTGCTGACTTGTTACTCTAAACATTTGTCTAGGCCAGCAGGTGATACAGATGCTAACAGAAAATTGGTAAATAATTTCCTCACATAATTTCATTCCTGCTCTAGCTGTAAATAAACACAATGAGCAAGTAGCTGGCAAGTCATAAAGGAGGACAATCCCTTTTTATATTAAACACTCAGTCTGCATTTTCCCCCAATAAATATGGGTTAAGAGAGGTACCAGCACAATCAACAGAGCATATCCAGAATGCTCTGGAATAATTTTAGTTCCTGAGGGCAGAGAGGGAGTGCCATTTTATGCTACCACTGATCAAGTATGCAAGTCATAAGTAGTTCTAAGTAAGAAACAGAGGTACCAACGCCAGAAAACATATACCAAACCGTCAGTTGGCTTAGACACATACTCTCAGAGAGCAAAGGGTGCTCATCTTTACTGGTGAGAGATGACAACAGCTCCCCAGTTACTGTCGTTACAGATAGGTCTTGGCTCAATGTTGAGGATCACTTTTGAACTCAGAACTGGTGCTGGATCCTCCATCAGCACTTTCTACTGCCTCACCTCCATGGATGCTGATTCTTCTGCAAGCCTTTGGCAAACACCAACCTACTGCTTCCCATGTGCAGAGCTACAGTTAAATTGTTTGCAAGCTTATTTGTCTTGTGTCCTTCCTTATGAGAAGAAGGACACCATAGCACTGCCACCAACTGAAGTTCTTGCTAAAGGAGTCTCTTGGCTGTTCTATGACATTAAAACACTAATGCATGCTCCCTTTTCTGAGAGAAAAATTACTTTTAAAAGCTCACACAGCTGCATCATTTGATTAAAATAATGCTTTCTGTTACAATGCAGGCTCTGCTTTGCTATTTAAAGCAAAATACATGTTTTTGCATATAGGTGCAAATAATCACAGAGACCGAGACACATCAATCATACTTCACAATAACCACTTCACTTGACGTGTCTGAATCAGCCATCACTCACAGTGGGGAAAAAAAAGGTACATCTTTCCCCCCACCCCAGACCCTAACCGAATGCCTAATTAATGCATTTCAGTTACTTGAAAACATAACTATGCCTTGACAGAAGGCTTTAAGTCTGAAGGTGTCTCAGGTAATAAAATACAAAGCTCTGAAATGTTCCATGTTGAGCAAGTACCTGAAAGCCTGAGCCTGAATCATCTGAACCTCAGGCATGCAAAAAATAGACCACAGGCTGTTTCCTTCTTCTTTTTTTTTTCTTTTAACCAAAATCACAATCTTCAAATCTTGGCTAAAGCTTTGAGTCTTCTGTAACTCATTTTCCTATTCATTATGCAGGAACTAAGAGTTGATCATCATTATAGCTGTTCTAATTGTAACTTACAAACTTTAATCTCTGAGCCCTTCAAAAGATGTTTGATGTACTGCATTTAAGAGCCAGGTGCTGAAACAGACAACAGGCGATGCGGAGGGGCAGGGGGAGATGGAGGCGGAGGAGAGAAGGGAAGAAGAAGATAAATTTAACCTTTTTAAACCAAAAAATGAGTCTGAAAATCAGGACTATGAAAATCATGCTGGATTTGATCTACAAATTTTCTGGAGAACCAAAATCATCAGAATTCTCTACGCATTTAGTTTATCTCCCTGTCAGGTCACAGCTCATGTTTTGCATAGAAGTTGTGTTTCTCTATGAGAGATGAGGCCAGCTCACACTCACGCAACAGGGATACTTTTATGGATGAAAAAGAGATGTTAAATGTAGCCATTGCTGAACTGAAAGTCTAGGGAAAAAAGCACATGAGGTTTTCATTAAGGCAAGCCAGGCATATGTGCAGTTTATAAAATTATTAGCATCAAGACTTTTGTGAATTTTTATAAGTAGTTAATGACAGAAAGTTGGATTCCTGAAATACAGTAGTCCAGGTTTTACAAACAACATAAAAGTAGAGACGCTTTTCAGAACTAAAAGGTGCTGCATATCTTCAAAGCTAACATGAGATCTATTTTAGTGGCAACAAGACTGAGTTAGAAGGTTCCTATTCAGCTGTGAACATCTTCAAATTTCAAGAATTTTCAAATGCAGTTTCTTACACTAAATCTTAGAAATACATCTTTAATTTCACAGGAGAGATCATTGCAAAAAAACCCACAACCAACCAAACAACCGAAAAAACTCCTGAACCAACAAAACATTTAATAGAAAAATACTTAATGCAAAGTGTTACACTTTAGGAATGGTACTCTCCAATTTAGTGTTACCACTGAAGCCACTCCAAACCATGCCCCACTCCCTTCCTTCCTCCTTCCCTTCCTGCTCCCTTGTGGTGGGCTGGAGAAGAGAACTGGAGGTACAAAAGGTAAAGATCATGGTTTGAGATAAGAACAATTTACTGGAAACAGCAATGAGATACGAAAAAGAACAGTAAGAGCAAAAATTTCAGTAACGAAAGTATACAAGAGGGGACTGATTCACATGCAGTGAGCATTCACTTTGAGCCTGACAACACCCAACTGCTCCCACCAACATGCTACCCCCGCTACCCTGACATCCTGAAGAGAGTCCTTCCCTCATCCCTGGAAAATGAGCTAATAGAATAATCTCTGAGTCCCAGCCATGCTCCCTCCTGGCTACTGCAAAATATAAGCCTGTCCTGGTCAGAACCAGGACACAAAGTTAATCTGATCAAGATGTACAGTATACTTTTAAATATGCAAATTGAAGTGCTACATAGTGTAAGCTAAGACTCCTTTTATTTATCATAATCCCGTAGAAATATGTATTGTAACTCAGTAACAGGATGAACAGAATGGCTTGACATGACTTCTCAATGACTACATATGAATACTAAAGAAATGCATATAAATCAAGTCTTGATAATTTAGACTTGACTGTCTTTCTTTCCATTTCTTTCAATGCATAACAAAAAGAGAGCACTTATTAGATACAGATGCCATAGCTCATTACAGATAGCTTAATGCCCTGGGTCTGCTCCCTGTCCCTGGAGCTTCAATTTCAGCCCTTGTGTCAGGAAGGGCTCATATTTTTCTTTTGTGAAGGTATCTGAAGCTAGAGACAGAATTGGTACAGGGGAGATTCAATGCTGAATCTATCCATTTTGACAAGACTGTTTTACCTGGTTCTATTTCCCAGTAAAAAACCCAACACTGGGAATTGCTGTACACTGCATCCAAAATAAAAGAAAGCTGTCCTCAAATCCCGTATGAAATATTAGCAACCTAAGGAGCATTTAATCATCAAGAATAGACACATTTGGTCACCTGAAATTTCTGGTTCATTTCGCTTGGTTAAGAATACAACTTAATTGATGCAGTTATTTATCCCCTTCTCCCACAAAATGGGTCACATTCTGTGAAAGCAGCAGAATTATGGTGGTATAAAATTGCAAGGGGGGAAAATCTGGCTTTGTGTGGGAGTAATGAAGAATGGATAACTCAGGCACATATAAAGGCTTGCAGTACATACTATCCACCTGTTTTGTGAACTTCTGCTGTCAAGCTACTGTTCAATGGGGATGAAATTAAAGGAGAGCCTGAACCAGGGGAATTCTAAGTAGTCACTGATTTTCCTTGCTTTTTGCCACAAATAGGGAGGGCTTGTTTACTTAATTTTTGCAAGATGTGAGTGACATCTGCAACACAGTGAAAAAAGATTTATAGAATCAACTTTTGAATGCAAACGATGTGATTTAATGGCAACATTTCATATAATGCAGGTTCTTTTATCAAGGAGAGATACATGGACTAATGATGAGGAAGGCATCTAGTTAAAATGAAAACAGCATGGAATGATGGCCTAAGCAAATAACATTCATTAGCAATTGAGGGATTTGAAAGAGATTTTCATACATAGGAAAAAAATCCACAGGGGAATTCTCATATAAAGCCTTTAAAATCCAACACATCCATCTGAAAGGCCTCACTAGTGAGGGATGAGCAGATTATTCAGTTATCCTCCTTCTCTGGATGTGAGAGATGGTATGGAAGGTACTCCCTGTCTAATGAGTGCAGGCTGAAGAGAGCACTACATGCAACACAGTAGCATCAATTACACAGAGGGACCACCAAAATGGGCCTCAGTGTGATGATGGAGCCCTGTGATACTGCAAGCAGGGAGGCTGGTGTGAATGGAAGAGTTAAAATGAAGATAAATATGACGGATTTATCACAGAAGAGCCTCCCAACTACCCTAAAAAATCTCTTCCTCAAACCCAGAAGGCTGCAGTGAGGGAAAAGAGGGTACAGGCATGAAGTGGGAGAAATATTAGAGAAAATAAGGATAAGGAAAGACAGAAAAAGTTGTGTAGTAAAATCAGTAAAGTTTATTAAGAGGGATTATTTGCTTCTGCATAGAATAAAAAAGGAGCTTAAGTCACACCATCCAGGGATTAGCTACCCTGTGTAATACATTAGAACTATAAAAGCATTGCAGAGCTTTCTTAGTTGTTTCACTGGAGACAAAAAATGTATTAATTATTAGCCTTTACAGGTACAGCAGTATGTTGGTGCCTAGAGAGACTTTCTGACAAGTGCTGCAGAGGTGCATTACAACACTGTCCATGCACACAGGTGTTCACAGTACAACTATAAAGCTCAGACACAATGTGCAGATACAGAAAGTGATTGCAGATAACACACCCAAAATAAACACCATAAACTTCATGTCAAGAACAGACCCTTCTTCAATGCACACACCTGGGTGCACACATGTCCGCCCCAAAGGCCTGATAATCAGCAAGAAGGAAAAGCTAAGTATGAGAGAGAAATCTGAAGGAGAACACTAACAGTTTTGAAAAGCTTTGTAGAAAGCATTCCTAAGCCCAATGGAGAGAGGAGAAAGCAGGGAGGCCTTTGATAGGAGAGGGGAGAGATGAGGGAGGAAGTCTGGCTGCAGATGACAGCTAAGGGAAGCACAATTGCAAATGCAGCCAGGCAGGGAGGATGGAAATTTCAAATGCTTTCCCCAGGTTTGCCTACTTTCCTCTGGTGGGTGCTGGCTCCTTCCCTCCTGCCCCCTTGTTCCTCTCCATTTCACTTCTTTCCGTTACCGACCCTTCCTTGCTTCTTCAAAGCAGGAGAGCTGACTACTAAATCTAAGCAGCTCTACTTCAAACAAAACACATCAAACCCATCTCCATTAGCACCATCACATTATTCACTATGCTTACCCACTCCTCTCTGCTTCCATATAACCATTTAACTTGGATGCTCCTTGGGTTATTCCGTGTTGCAAGTCCTGACCATACTTAAGACTACATTTCCACGGCTTTTGGGCACATGGAATAAGCATGGCTAATAACACATGTTCTGAGAGAGGTCAGTGGCTTGATAGAACATAAAACGTAGCTCCAAAATAATATATAACCTGCTGAGCAGAAAGGATCCAAAGAGTGCAGTGGCAGCATTGGAAACCTGATCTGGAAAAAAAGTGTTGTTTCTTTATTACAAGAAAGAAGTGTGGATGGTCAAGACAGTATTTTAATGGATGAAGGTGCAGTAGCAAAGATGGGAGAGAAGACAAAATAGAATTTTATTGGTGCAAAAATTAAAAGCTCCATAGAAGTACTCTTGGGTCATTTTCATCATGACATATACAAAGAAATTTGTATTTAAATAGTTTCTGTGAATGTCTGTAAAAAAAGATTTTCTGGGATGAATCTATTTTTAATAGCTGAATTTTTCTATTTTCTCTTCTCTTCCAAGAGAAGACAATCTTTCTGTATGCTAAATCATATGAAAATTTGCTGGTTTGTTCCCTGTCTCCACACTGAGGAGAAAATAACAGAGGAGAAAGAATTAATCAGAGACTTGAGCAGAGACAGACAAGTTTGAGTAATTTCAAACTTGTGACATAAAACCATGGTGACCTGTCAGAGTATTTGTTACGATGAGTGCCTGGCAGGCTTCCCAGGCCCACAAGAGGCCATTACATCTGTCACAAGCCAACTTAATCCTTTAAATACTTTTTAAAAGATTTTTTTTTTGTCAACACTGCAAAATTTTGGTATGATCATTGCAATTCAGTCTGAACTGAACTCTACTGCTAAACATGCTCTGTCAGGTCTAATGAATTAAACATACTTAAACACAAAATAAATACAACAAAACACCAACTAGAGGAAAAATTTGATTTAATTAACCAAAAAAAGCAGTGGATACTCTGTCTTCTGAGCCACTTCGATGATTATTGTGTTATGGAAGGACAGCAGGGTGGACAAGTGAGTGTTGTCATTGAAGAAAAAGAACTGTTCAGACAGAGTTCTGCAATTGTCTCTGCTTTAAACCAGACACTGTGCTTCAGCTTCTTCCATAAACTGCAATTTCTAAAAACCTATAATGCTTAAAGAGGAAAAAACCCAATCCTAATGATGGTGCATAAGCCCAAAAAGCTTATGCCTGTACCCAGAGTGTCCCAGCCTTCCTGTAAGGCTGATCACCATGCAGGGCATGGCAGAGGAGAAAACTAAATGGGCTTTGAATGCCAGGCATGGGAGGTAAAAATAGTAGCCTTTCACACTTCAAAATATGACTTATTTTTACACACTTCCAGCTCTCATGAACAGCCATTCTGCCATACAGGCTTCCTAAGAAAACAAATAAGATCCAATCATTATATTTTTCAACTTTGGAATTTAATTTTTGGCACACACAATACACTTGATAGTCTTGTTAGACATAAAACTGAGAAATCCCATGGTTGAAAAGGCATTATTTTAACACGAAAATTTACAAGATGCTATCATCTTGCAAGCTGATGGTGTGCTCTGAATCACAGAAGCATGGTCAATGTGTAGTTAGGGGTTTTTTTATTAGTTTTAACTATGCCTTTGTATTTCTTTCCTTGCCTGTAATTTTCAATTCACTATTTACTTTCCATTACTATTTCAATTCTGGTTTTCACATCATCCTTATTTATATATACAAATATGCACTTACCTAAATCACTCATGATAGCTAGAAATGCTAGCTCTCTCCTACCCCTCTTTCCTCTTCATATGGATGAAAAGCCCCAAACCACCAAGAAAACAGGCTGATTATCATGATTTAGTAGTAGTTTCAGTAGGAAGTTAAAACTCAGAACCAGGAAGAATCAACTTTTAACTTCAGGAAATCCTTCATTTGAGCACCTCAGAAAACAGCCAAAGTCTGTGTTCCTGTTTCCCAGAGAGGCTTTTGATTTCCAGAGCTGGGACACCATTAACTTTTCCACAGGCTACATTCACTCAAAAATTATTAATGATTTTGATAAAAACATTTTCCATTGTTAACACAGGAGAAAATTCCATAGCTCTCAACACATTTTGAAGATCCTGTACAGGCTATATGCATTTTCTTTTTAGAAAGAAATACATCTATTTTGTTTGTCAAGAGTTGGTGCAAGCCCACTATGTTTCCTACTTTTATTTAACCAGGTATCCTTAAATTTGCACTGTATTTGCAGTAAATCACAGAATAGAATGGTTGAGGCCCCCATGACTGATGAAGAGTGGGCGTAAAAAGAAAGATGAAGTGAAATCTGAGATGTTACAGGTATCATGCGAATTAGGCTTCTGACTGAAAAGTAGCAGCAAGTAGGAGGAAACTTCAGAAACACTACAGTGTTTTTTAGAGCTAGGAGGCCACAGAAGTCTAACAATTATGCTTTCTGTGAAAATATTACCTGCTAAGCTGTTTATGTACACACAGAGTACTCATTCATGTTTTCCTTTGGTCGGCACAAGACCTGACAGCCAAATATACATTGAGTTGATTTAATTCTCCAGTAACTGGACACCTACACTTACAGAAGTTGCCTGAGACTGCCAGGCAAACGTGCTGAGGGTAAGCAGCAAGCTCCTGCTGTGACAATCAGTATGACAGATACTTGCACACAGTGGAAGAATAAGCAGCTTCTCTGTTCAGAGGCTACAGCAAAGTGGTGTTTCTTTCAAAGACTGTGAGAAGAATACATGTCTGATTACACATCCTGAAGTGCTCTGTGCATTTCCTTACACCTGTCAATGTTGGCCACATCCCAGTGCTGGATTAGATGGAGAGCAAGGGACTGCTGGAGACGTAATAAGGTATTTAGGACATGGATCTGGGCATCCATCACTGAGGACGAAATTCTTAAAATTCTGCAAAAGCAGCTGTCATGCAGAATGCTCGTTTTGATGTCCCACAGTTGCTCTAGTTCCTCGTGATGGCATCAAAGAGACAATAGTGCTAGCAAAGTATTAAGCCCTATGCTGATGGTCTTAAATAGGCCCATATAATTAAGTGCTGAAAAGTTCTGAGAAGGTTAAGAGAAAGCTCTCACCTTGCTCTCACCTTCCAAACTTCAAGATAACTGCTAAGCCTGCATGACCTGAGAGCAAACATACTAACCAGAGGGAGAAAATCTCCATTCCCCGGCAGTTTTGAGAGGAATTTGAAAATGTTCATAATGCAAAGAAAAGAGATCAGTATTATTGCAGAAGGATTATTGCATTCCTTTACCAGATAAGGCTTGATTATTTGATGGAACCATTCAGAAAAGGACAGTTTGAAAAAACCAGATGTGTACATGATCACATGCAGTATAGACAATGGTGAAGTGATTAAGCAGTGGGGAAGCAAATTCTTGAAAGCTTCAGCTCTTTGGGCCAGATGAGCATCAAGCAGCTTATTTCAGCCCACCCACTCTTCTTGGTGCAAGAGCATTACGCAAGAACGAAGGAGGAGTGTGCGCACAGGGATGAGAGGGAAAGCGTGGATGTGGGTGTGTGCATGCGAGAGATTTGCTAGTTCTTCCTAGTTTTACTTAGGTGTGAACTTACACAAAAATAGTTTTTTTCTCTTGACATGTTCACACATTTGCACTCTAGCTCAAAACTTGAAAGAAAAGGGAAGAAATTAAGTACTTGGAGAACTTCAGCAAATAGTGTTTGGTTGAGAGCCTGGACTTGTCATCATACAGCAAACAGGAAAGGAAGTTTGCACTACCAGACATGGCACGGAGACCATGCAGAATGCAGGTATGGGAAGTGAAATGTAACTAATGCAACATCTGGTGCAGCTCACAACTGCCTAAGGAGTCATGACAAGACATCCAACACCTATGCACAAGTACAGTGTGTGCTGTATGCACTAAATCTTTCACGAGTAAACAGCTGTCCAGCTTGTGATCACATCTTAACCCAAAATTTAAAGCTGTCTTATGACCAAAATATGAGTAAATGTTCCCAGGAAAAAGGAGAGTGAAGAGTTGTTGTCCATGTTCACTTAGTTTGGCTTCTCTGGTAAAACTACCAGCAAGAGTGACAATTAAAATACAAAACTGTAATGAGCTGACACAGGTGTGTTGAAAGGGACCATAAATTAACTTTTGAGTGAGGCCTTGTGCCACACTGACAAATGACAACTACCCTTCTTAGTACCACTAGAGTTACTGAGCCAGGGGAGAGAGACCCTTAAACTACAGCACTATCAGCTGCCAGTGATGGGGTTTCTCAGGTGAATTCTTTATCTCTGCAATTTGCTTGACTTCCCCAGTTCTGCTACATCCATAGTTTCTCAAGTTTTACAGTGGTCTAATTTTCCTCCTTGGCTGTATGAGAAATGCATGCCTTGAAGAAAAAAAATAATACACAGACCTACGGATGCAGGTTTTTTTAGGATGTGGGAAGTTGTACGTATTTACTGACTTTACTCTGCAAGTTTATTACATCTCTGTAGTACCGCTTTTTCAAGACTATGTGCAAGATTCAGAAAGACTGCAGTCTTAACTGAACCTGAAATACAACCTCATAATTATTCCACTAAACCTCCCTCTTGTAGCCAACAAGCTGCTAACTGGTAACCTGTATCCTTAGAATCAGGCCTCTGGTGGCTCCTTTTTTTCACACACTGTTGCAAAGAGGACATGAAAAAACCCACACTTCAATCAAAGTCCTTTTGCAGTGGGCCCCTGCAACCTGGTGTTACTATCTGTCACAGGTTAATACTGCTCAGCTGGACCAAAAAAAAAAAAAAAAAAAAAAAAAAAGCAGAATTTAGACTTGTAGAATACCTTGCGTGACAGGAAACACAGGTTTTATATCCCACATTTAATATAATTGCATTGAGCTGAGCAGATTGACAGTTTTCCTATGCAACTGATGTGATCTGTGTGAAGTCACCTGGAACATGTTATATTCATAATGGTCTGGAAACCAGAATGAAAGCACCTATCCATTTAAATTGTATAAAGAACTAAATTGATTTTTTTTTTTTTTTTTGAAAATAGGAAGGACGATAAAGCAACATTTCAAATGAACTTTCAGCAGATAGAAACAGTAGGAAATAACAGCATATGATCTGTCTTGGACAAAGGGTACACTATATTCTGCAATAGCACAACCGAACTGCAGTTGATACTGTTCCACTTCAATGGCATCCTAAGATATCTGCTGAGGAAACAGAAGAAAAAGCAGATCACCCAGCAGCCACAGCGCTCACTTAGCTAAGCTTTAAGCATATTACGTGGAAGATTTAATAAAACAAGAACTTTGGTGCATCTCATTTTCAGGTGCCAAGAAGCTCCTGGTACAGACCAGATGGAAAAGAGACACCTAAGTTGGGGCTGTGATTTCTGCCTGGCAGCATAACACGCACAAGCTGCAGTAGCAAGTCCAGACTCCTATTACATATTTTTCCTAAAAAACTTGACTGAGAGCGAACTCCATCTGCAAAGACCCACATTCACACCAAGACCTGTTACTGCATCACAACTTTATATTTTGCTCATACAAACTCAACACAATTCTTTTACATCCCTTTAATTGTACCCTGCAACAGTCCCTCTCATTTAGCATCATCACTTTGTTCTGAAAGCCTTGAAGCCAAAATTATAAATCCTTAGTATTCAACTTTCTGACAACAGTGATCGTTCAGGTACTTAATTAATGTGGTCCTTTCCTCTCACTTTTCTTTTCACTTTAAAGGCACAAGCTTGTTAATTACTGACATCCTTTGTGTGGGCAAGAGGACCAGGGTGTCTCTTAGTACTTGCTAATGATTCTTTGACTAATGTAAGGGGAAGAAAACATCACTGAAATAGCTAGGAGTAGATACATTGGCAGCCTCTGAGCAACAGCTGATGACTTTAAAAGCAAGCAAAGGGCTGAATTCATTCCCTCTGAGCCCAGAGGAATAGCTGGGATCAATCTGACCCACTGAGTAGCTTGAAGCATGTCACTGCTCATTTCCCATATTGTGTAACACATGGATTAACCTCTCTGGCTAAAAACAACACCCTGGTGGTGGAAGAGGATCCCAAAGTGGCCAGAAGTGCCCCATCTTCTTGGGAAATCGTGTTCAATGTGCAGGTGGGAAGGTGCAGAACAGGTACGGTGAAGGAAAACAGTCTCACTAATCTTAAATGCTTATCCATTCTCTCTAGTATCCTGCTTACTATGCTCCCATGACCATGGCAGAACAAGGATGGGAAAACCCTAAGGAGGAAGGACAGCCAAAAGGGAGATTTGTATTTCAGGCAGTTTTGGACAATACCATAAGACCTATTTGGACCACTAAGATTCATGTCACTCTATTGATCAGACCCTTACTTCAACAGAGTAGTCCTGAAATGTGGTTTATTATAGCAAGTTTGACAAGCCTGAGATGTTTTTGCAAGATACTTCAAAGCAGATGTCTATAGATTTCAGAATCGAGTGGTTATAGGTTTCTTTACTTAGCTTTGCCTGCCATTCTTGACAACTGTAAGCAGTCATACTATTAAAAATTTCTAGCTCTATATTATTATTAATATCCATCTCTCATGCCCTACCAAGTTTCACTATTATGCTTAAAAAGATGCATCAGCTTGTTCTGAAAATGGGCAGCTTCTCTACAGAAAGCCCAGGGTTCTAATTACGAAGACCAGAGTGGGAAGGGACTGAAACAAAATCAGGTATTTCATCCATTATTGCAACAGCAGTCTTTGTCCTTAAAACCTTTTCTTCAATATATAAAACACTTCATGTTCTTGTAATAACATTTCTTAAGAAAACAACTGCAAAATATTTGATATTTATGTGCAGTCTGATTCAATAGGTTAGTGAAGCTGCTTTCCATCGTTTCCCTCGTCTATTCACCCTCCAGCTAAATGCCCTCATTACACAGGGTGACCTAGAGCTGATGAAATGTAGATCCCAGTTCACAGTTACAATCAACGCTCAAATCCTCAGCTGAGGCTAACATCCACAACACAGCCTAAAAGGGAAGAAAGGCCAGCATTCAAAGAGAAACTATTAGTTAAATACAGTGCAGTGAAGGTTTGCCCCAGGGATGAAAATTCATCATCAGACATTACAAAGTTTTTGCCTTGCAAAGGAAATGCATCACTAAAATTTTCTTTCAAAAAACATAAAAGATTGCTTGTTTTTCATTTTAAACATGCCTATTGATAACAGCTTGTAATATGTCTTTCCACATGAGGTTTTTGGAGCAATAGGTTCCTATATTCATAAAGGAGATGAGAAGACTTTGTGGATCTGAAAGCTTTCCCATTTCTTCCAACTATTTCTATTCAACTAATAAAAATATTTTCTCTCTGTGAAAATATTACCTTGCTTATAGTCAAAATTGAGTGTTGATTTTATGTTTTCTACCATCTGACTGTAGCAAATTCATATGTGAATTGTTGTGTTTAAAGGAATGGACATACTCCTAAGAAACCAGGTATCTGGGCTGTCAACTGTGCATGATGGAACACTGCACAATGCAAAAAATCCAGAAACTATGTAAATTACGTAGTTTTATTCAAATAAACTATTATATCTATGACTTAGGTGTCAGTTAAGCCTTAGGCTGCTATCAGGGGTGCAAACCCAACATTGAAATGTTACGGTACAAAAAAATTTGTATCCTTATCCTTATCTTAGCTTTATTGTGGCTATCGTAACTAAACCACAGCAATAACTTGAAAAACAATACATCTGGCACTCATTTCTCTAGATGAAGAGACTGTCACACCATCTCTGATTACACCACTTTGAGCCATAGCTGCCTTAAGGAACCAAACCAGAAAGTGTCAGATCTGTAAGTACTGCACCACTCAGCATGCAAGAGACCAGTTGCTGTTAGTGACAGATCATACGTTGGCCACAGCTCTAGCAGTCCGAAGTCCTACCAAAACTAATGTCATTGCTAAGGCAAAAACGTTAAGAAAACAAGGTGACTGAACCTATTGTGAGCCTCTGCAAAATATTTTATGGCAATACAGATGAATCAAACTTCATTGCCAAGGGGAACGTTGTTATGCCACCTTTTTTTCCTTTTTAGATTCCTTTTCAATCATAAGATTGAATATTAAAGCAAAAAAAATTTCACATATCTACTGTTATATATAAACAGTGTCCAGCCAATGATGACTTCTGTAATAAAATAGTGAAAAATAATGACATGGGATATTAGGAATACTGACGCGCGTATCAAATTTTAATGGTTTGAAGAATAAATTAAAAGGAGCTAAATTAATAAAAGATATGTTAACACTGTTCTGTTAAGGAAGTCTATAGAGACTCACCAGTGTTGAGCTAGAATAAATTGTCCCACTATTAACCTTTATGAAAAATGTGCCTTTAAGAAACCTGGAGTAAGAAAAGTGCCATTTTTATTTTATAGTAAGATTTTTACTACCCTGGCATCTTCTCTCCAATGGTACTTGACATCATTTGTTTCCCAGAAAGATCAAGGAGAAAGGAGAAAAACAGTTCATCCTGACAAATCAAACACAAATCAAACACAAATCAAATCATACGCACCTTTACTGGTGTCAAGCTGTGTCATTCTGCTATGAACAAAATCAACCAGGATTTGAGGAAATTAAAAAAACCCTAACCACATAAAAACAACATAGCAGAAATTTCATTTCTAGAACTTTTAGTCCTAAAAATATGAGCAGTGCATGGCCAAAACCTCTTCGCTAACTACAAGAACTCCCTGAGTTCTTGAATGGATCAGTTACTTTTGAACATAAAACATGTTTTGGCAAACCTTTTATTCCCCTCAGTCTGTATAGCACTGCAACAATTCTAGCACTCTAATATTAAATAAAGCTATCTTTAACAAGGAATAGACAACTAGAGAGAATGCTTTCTATACGTATGCATGCTACACTCACTTATTGAACAGGGGCCAAACTGGTTCCCTCTACATGCTAACAGATGTAGGACAACCAGAATGCTCCCATGCAGAAAAAGACAAAGAGACAATCAAAGACACAGAGCAGATTGCACATAAAGAGCATTTAAACAGACCAGGACTCTTCACGATCTAGAGAAATGAGTGATGACTAAAATCCTCATTAGCTTGCAGAAAGTGAGTAGGAAATGACTATTCACTGTTTCTTCTAATAGAAATAAAATGAAATCAGTAAGATCAGCATGTGGCAGGATAAAAACAGCAAAAGTAGGCTTTTTTTTATGCAACACACAGTTCAGCAGTGAAACTACGTGCTGTGGGAAGACATGCTAAAAATCCTACCAGCTTCATAAAGCATTCAGACAAATGTAAGGGGGGAAAAAGTATCTATGGGGCTAATAAACATTGAGAAGCTTATTTGGCTCACATAGACCATAAGGTACAGATCTCCAGAGACCCGTATAGTGCACTGGGGAAGTATTACTGTATACTTACCTCATTGTGTTCTTTGCTAGGCATCAGCTATCAGTTGGTATTAAAAAGAGACTAGGCTAAATGGACTTTGTAGCAGAATGCATTTTATTAAGTTTATAAAATAAAACCAATTTTAAATGCTGACATGAATCTCAACTGCACTCTCATTAGTTCCCATTCACAGACTGACACAGGAAGGAGGTTAAAAAATACAAAAAAAATTCCAGTAAATCTCAACTATTAAAAATACTAAAAGCTAAGAATACTTAGTATGCATTCATTTGGAATTAAAGTATGTAGACAATTATATACTGTGCATTTGCCAGTTTAGCAAAGTAGCCCTGGCTTTTAGTACAAAAGCTTTATCATATTGTAAATCAGCATGTTTTGAATGGTCATGTGTGCCCTAAGAACGCATGCTGCTCCTGGAAAATAACTAGCAAGTACAAATGAAACAGAAAACGAAATTGAACGATCTATGTAAAGGATTTCTGCTGGCTGATTAAAAAAATCTATTTTAATCATGATTTCAAATCTATCAACTCTGGCTGTAAATACATTCCTTCAGCTTAGAAGCTATTTGCAAGAAATATCAATTCAAGAACTTCATTAGACTGTCAAAAATAATACAATGTTCTCAGGTACTAATTAATTATAGACAAAAAACCACGAGTTGTCAGCACATTTTCACCAGGACTGTTATTGGAGCTTTTAAAAGATAAATCAGCAGAATCAACTTTGCTGGTTTTACCAGTGGCCTGAGAAAATGAAGTTTACTTGATATATTCTCTGTTTCCTTCTCCTTGTCCTTCCCAGTAACTTAAAAATCTGGTGGCCAAAGCTGCCACTGGCTAACAATCTTGGTAGCATTAGTGCTTCTAGAAGGAAGGAAAAAAAGTTGGATAATTTGTTTGGCTTCAGCTTTTTGGAGGCATCACTACGAGCAGCTGTCATACCTGTCATACTGGACACCACAGACCCTGTGGATGAAGTTCACCTAACCCGACCAGACCCCTTCCCTTCCTGCGACACTGTTGAAGGGAGCAAGGCTTTGGCTCTAGCACAGAGACACCACGAATGGGCTCTCCAGAGCAAGAGAGCAGCCTACCCTCCATAGCCACCACAGACAAGAAGTGCTTGGGTCTCTTCTCCAACTCAGTGGGCATTGGTCAGCCTTCATTTTCTGTATCCAGCTCCCTCATAACTATAAAGGGTACCCACAAGTGAACAGCCCAGTGGGAACAATCCCTGTACTGCACTGACTTCTAAATAAAGTCCAGAGGTTGTCTGGGAGAGCTTCTGTTGGCCATGGTCACAAACACAAAAGGGAATTCCTTCAAGGACCATTGGGGTCAAGTGCTCAGAAACAGGTCCTTTTTAACCTTTTAGTGGTAGTACCACTACAGATACTGCCACAGAGAGCACAAGGAGTGAGAGAACTATGAGGAAAGATTCTACTTTATGTTCCTCCTTCAACAGCAAAGACTAGTGACAGGGAGCAAGTCTACAGAAAACCTGACTTCACTGTTTATCTGCTGTGGGACCCCATGGGACAATTAACATTGGATCCATTGTCTTTATTCCCTGTCCTATTTCAATTGCTATCATCTGCAGAAAATCCAGTATAAATTATAACCTACCAAAAAGAATAAAGAGGACATAACAAGATGGAGTATTTGCAATGAAAAAAAGAGGCAAATGGGTGTTCAGGTCACCCTGATGCTCAGTAAGAGCTGAGAAACCAAATCTCACTTAAGACTGTGACCCAGCTATTAGCTACCGAGCACTGGCACCCCAGTGGAGACAGCAGTAAATTCCTCTCTGGAGAATATTTGTTGAAGAAAATAGGCAAACACTGACATGCCCGCTAGATGAAGACTTGATCATGATAAACTACTGGTGTTTTCTTGCAGCAAAAGGGTATGAGGCTGCTGCTCTGAAGGGACAGTGTCATAATGAGACTGAAACTCGGAGTGTTTAAGAAGAGTGTTACCCTGGGGAGCACACAAGGGACCGGCCTTGTATTTTCAGTCATTGCCATTATTTTTTCTCCTAGTCTCATTAGCACCGTTATTTAGAACAGCATCTGCACACAATCACAAAAATAGAGTCAAGTGTGCTGCCGTCTTTTCCCATGTGTGCTGTTGACTCCAATTTTTCAAACAAGCATTCCGTGTGCATGCGGCTCCACCAGCATGAAGAAATCTATTTTGGGACTGCTCTAATCACTGGGCACAAACAGGGAAGCAGTCAATGGCCTAAGCACTCGCAAGCAGGAACATTTGCACAAAGTGGGAACACAGCTAAACAAGCATAAATATAGTCACAAAGATTTCTAACTCAAAAGAAAAAAAAGAAACAAAAGTTACTCTTCCACTGTGGGAGTTTTTTCAAATCAGAGAGAGATGTGAGGAAGAAGGTTCAGAGTGGTGTTAGCCAGGTGTTAAGTAATATGGATATGGAAAGGAGAAAGGGACATGTAAGTGCAATGAGCCATTTTCTTGAACACTAAGTGACAAAGCATCCGGACAGAACATTAAAATATAGATGGATGGTTGTGTTTCTTCAGTACCTTGGAGAAGCAAATGAAACATTTGGTCATAAGGAGCCCAGGAGACAAAAGCTCTCCAAAAGCATTACCTATTTTCTCAGCCACTCTGCAAAGTGTAAAGACTACACTTTAATCTTGAAGGAGCCTCCTCCATGCTATCAGGGAGATGTGCCAGTGTGTTTTGACCAGATCAGGAAATGCATTTTGCAATAAACCACTGCAAAAAAAGCACCTGATTTGCTTTGGTGCACTTACCTGCTTATGTTGATGGGACATCAGTACAGCCCCAATCACTTCAGTGTAAGCATACTAATTGGAGGTCAGCACAGACCTTGTTTCCTCAAACTGCTCTTTTTCTCTCATGACTGGCTGCCCAGCACTCCTGTATCACCTAGGAACAAAGCTGGGCTCTCCTTCAATGATGTCTTTGCTTGAGAAACAGAAGGATTGTTCAGGGACTGGACTCAAAGTCAATTTCAGCTGTCTACAAACCACAGACTTGTGTCATTTATGCTGGCTTTTATTTTCAATAGGGTGTCCCTCAACCTTTCAAATCAATTTAATACAAAACCCTGAGTAAGTCTATTTTGAGCAATTTAAAACTACTAAAATTAACTGTCTCCCATAACAGCAAAAAGTCAGAAGATGAGAACCAAAATTAGTGGCAATAAACGTATCTTCAGCATCTCCTTCATCTCTACATTTTCTACTGAAATGCCAACAGAAGAACGTAAAATTTCCCAGGCTAGCATGATCCAAGTTTCCTGACTGTGTATCTGTCCCTGCTGACCCTCTGTGGTGCCTCCAAATAATGATTTCTGATGAGATGTACAAAGCTTACAGAGGGAGGATGCTGGGGTGAGGGGGAGGAAATCACGCCTTGTTGGTAAATCAGTAACCACACATTTAATGAAGCAAGCTGTCAGACCGGCATAAATTCGGCCTGCTACTGAAACACAAGCTCCTGCAGGATAAGCTGTTCATCCCTGGCATCAAAAGGACTCCAGACCAAAGTCTCCCATGACTAGAATGCCTCAGGAGATAATTAGCTAGCAAGTAATGTCTACTCACATCTTCACCTTGGTCATTATTGTTGTTTGGATTTACAGTTCGGGGCCATTCTAGCCAGTCACTTCTACTGTTGGCTAATACAGAATACAGAAGGACATGTAATATTTTTTTTTTAATTTTTGTGTGTGTATTCATAACCAAAAAGCATCGAAAAGGAACTTATTTGTGGGTGTTTAGATGAAAGAAGTGTCACTTGGCAAGCAAATGCTTCAGCTGTACCTTCAGCTTATGCAGTTTGCGCTGAATACAACTGCCCTGATCTAAACTAGTGATGCATCTGACCTTTCATCTTCAGCAGATCACAGTACACTCAATTGACCATTAAACAGCAGCAACACTTCTCTTCACAAAAGAAAATCCCAAATTACCTTCCCTGATTAGTACTGATAAACAGCTTCTAGAGAGATTTTCACAGAAGAAACAATTCTGCTGAAAAACTGGGTCTTAAATTGACCTAAGATTTCTCAATGAACTGAACAAAGGTTGCTTTATAATTGGAAGTTTTTTGATTGACCCCTCTTGTTATCCTGGGTTTGCTATCAGCTAAGTAAAGAAAGACAAATGACAGTTTTAATACTGCTTTAAAACTGCAGCTTGGTGTGCCTTTTAGTCAACTGAATATCTTTTCATATGAACTTCATGAGAAAAAAATACAGTGGAAGAAACAGTGGAATATGTTGTAGTCATCGATTTTGCTAAAGTCACAGAAAAGCAAGAAATTTGACATAAATGAGATGGCTGAACCTCAGAACCCCTTACTAGTGATCAAGCAAGATCACTAGTAACTTCCAAGGTACAAGCAATAATTTCATATTTTCCCTTCCTTGAAGAAAGTAGGAAAATAAATAATCAAGCTGGTTTTCAGTTACAGCTGAGTAATGAATACAGTACAACACTGCACTACTCCATCATTCATTCATTCAGATGCTTCAGGATTTCTCAGTGCTCTTAAGAACCACAGAACATAATCATCTTCCATTTGAAAATCAGAAAACACAGCAGCATCTCAGCTTATAAACTAGGATTCATAATCTGTCTGAAACTTACTTCACAAGTTGCTCCAGTCATTTATTCTTTAAATATTTTATTAACTTCTATGATACACTTTTTTTCGTTGGGGAAAGGAGTTGGTTGGGCTAAAGAACTCAGAAGGAAATCTTAAGATCAGGTGTTTAAATGTCACTGTTTCCATGTACCTAAAAAAAGCGATCTCTTAAGAACACACAAGGATAAAAATCTGGCCCTACAGAAGTTAGTGGAAGAAACTTAGCCTTTGATTTCAGTATGTCTAGAAATTCACCCAAAATTTGTGGATCAGTCTGGCACATTCAACATGAACTGATTTGTTTGCTGAAGAAAGGGTGTGAATTAACTGCTCACCACAGATGCATGCTCTGAGGAGTGTGACTTCTTGCAGGACTCCCCCTGATTGCATCAGGTTTTATGGTAAGGGTCGTATCCAAGTAAAGGTCACGCAGATTTTCACAGGAATAAACAGAGACAGCTTAAAATAGTCCTCCAAGACATCAGTTTGCTTATAAGAAGGGTACTTAACTGAAGTTTCATCACAGTGAATTACGGTTTGCAGGCACCTTGTCATTTAATAATGTAGATGAAACAATTTAGATGAAAATGCAATAGGTTCTCACCAGATTTTTGTATGCAAGACATGGAATCAAGACATGCTGAACAGGCAGAGACACTGAAGAAATGATTACTTGAGATACCATTACTTGAGTGTATTGATGAAGTGGAAAATAGAGCGTGAGGAAAAGATGTATGGGAGGCGTAATTACTATTTACAGTGTCTGACTAATGCTACACAATACTAATGTGAATAAATCCACATCTTAAGCACTCAGGTGGCTACAGTGAAGAGGCTCTCCTGAAACCACTGTGCACACACCCAATACACACACATCTGCGAGGACCTACCTACATATAACTGAATCCACTGATTGCCAGATCATTGCAGCACCTCTTCTGAGCTAATCCATATAGCTTAAAGATGATTATACATTGGAACAATACTCATCCACCTTCAAGTATCATCATCTGCTCACCTCACTAGGACATCAGGTTAAATATGTGTATAACACCCAACAAATCCTTACCCAGCATAATCTACAAGCAAGTAAAACTGGAAACAACAGGTACAACGGTTTCTAACTGAGATGACCCTTGATGTACATCTTTGTCTCTAACACACACAGTTGGGCATGCATTTAATTCTCACACTCCTTTTACACCCATAAAAGCCATCTCTTCATATATAAACAGCTGCAGGCCTGTGCTTCAGCATTTGCTGTTTCTATGTATTTGGTCAAATTTTAGTGAAGTACTCACTGAATGAGGATGCCTTCTGTTATTCAGAAAGGCTAAACATGACTTTTACCTTCTCATTTCTCCAGGTTGTGAACTAGAACTTTCTCCAGCTGGTAGAACAAAAGATGCTGTCACATAATGTGTTTAGCCACTGAGAACCTGGATCTTCCTCTACCCCTGCATCAACCATTAAAGACCTTAAACCCTTTCACTCATTTCCTCATGAAAGCTTTGACTTAGAATAATTTGCAATATTTCATCAGCTCCTCTCCTGGAGTGTTTGAAATGTGGGTCTTAACACCTGTCAGATCAAAACAACACTTCATTCTGGAAACACATTTTAAAGAATACAATGAAACAGCATTTTATTTCCAACCTTAAAACAGAATTGTTTTAAAACATGGTATCAAGCAAACAAACACACATTTTACTTCATTAACAGCATTCAGTAGGGAACAGAAGAAAAACACAGTATCTAATAACTCATTCATCAGTACAAGCACGGCAGAAGAGTGTGAAGTCCACAAGAAAAACAAAACCATGATAAAACCTCTATTTTTGTTTCCCGTCTTCAGATTTTGACAGTTACATGGTGGAGAAGCACCCTACGCAATCCAGCTGAGGGCTGATAGTCTCTCTTTTCATCACGGGGACATATGCAGCTGCATGGGTGTCAGACTGAAGAAAAAATGGGACTTTAATCAAGCAGTTCATTAGCAGCCTGAACTCTGTCAGACACACTTTTTTCCTTTTATTACCTTTCAAATAAAATGTTATCATTTGATTCAAAACAAAGAGCTAAGAAAATCCAAGACAGACATCCTTGAAAGTTTCTAGTTGGAACTTAAAACCAAAAAAACCCATTTAATTCTGTAGTCTCTTATTCTAAGTATTATAAAAAAAAAACAACTTACAGTTTTTGTTTTGTTTCCAAAAAATCACAAACCCCAAAACACTGAAGACATTTCACATAATGCTAGTCAGATTTTTGGAAAGTTTTTTGTTATCACATGGTTGTAAGACCACTGAAGAATCATGGTCTCAAGCCACAGGTTAGGACTGGGTTTCGTAAGTGCAGTAAGGACAGAGAATTCTTAAACTAAGAACTGAGCTAGAAAACCTAAAAGTGCTTAAAGTTCACTTAAAGTGCTATGAGACCTAAAAGTTCACTTAAAGTGCTATGAAGCCCAAATAACACAATAGCCGTAGAGTTACCAAGATTAGGAAAAAAAAATTCTTTAGCATGCATTCATGTCACCCATGAACCCACTGTAGAGCACAAGCATCTACATCTGAGGTACTTGCTCTAAATTCTCTTTAAAGTCTGTGTGGAAAATAGATGACAGTAGCTCATCTATCCTTAAAGTAACCATTATCATATGGAAAATGATTTTCTCCTTAAAAGCCTTGAAATGTCTCTTTAGTTTTTTTGTCTGAATATAGAGCCTAAGAGGATTAGGTCAGATTTAGATACCTCCCTTGAATACACTCCTTGTTAAAGGACATGAATCCTATCCAAACTGTCTTTTTGTTATGCATCAAGATCTGCTGGGCCTTCCTTCCCATGTTATCCCATGAGCTGCTGCAAAACAAACACAAATCCCAATAAGCAGAACCAAGAGCTCTGCACCTCTGCTAGGCTATTTAACAGAAATATATTTGATCTGGAGGATTTCATCCTATTCCCTGTTACAGAAATATTAAATCAGGAGTAACTCCTGGGGCTGCAAACACAATGTGTTAAAGAAAGAAAGGGGAAAAAGATTCAAGCTGTAGAGTAAAAACAATTTGAGCTAAAACAATGCTGGTTTACATCATCTGGTCTTCATTCTTCTGGCTGTTGGTTTGAGGGGAAGAGGAGCCTTTTCAAGCTGTTCTCAGCAATGAGAAAGCCTTGCTACATTTTTCTCAGGTGCTTTGGGAGGCAGGAACACTTGGCCCTTATGGTTCACCCCCTCAAGCTTGTTTTGTTTCAGTCATTGCAGCACAGGTCCTCCTGTACAAGGCGGCCTCAAGGAGAGAACCAGCCAATTCCTCCCAAGCGTACAGAAGGCCCCTCACCTGTCGCCACCGAGGTGGTACATCTACTTAACTTGTTGTCTTAGGTTACAATGAAAGATGTAACCAAAAGTATGTATTCTGTCACCGTCTGTTAAAACCAGGTGGGGCAGTGTTCTTTATCTCTTCCATGACACATCCCTGATAACTCCCTCCAGAGGGATATCTTCTGTTATTGGGCCACCCAGCCTTACTGCGTGACTCATAGAAATACATCATCCCATTGTGAGATGCTCTGCCCAAGGGGAGGAACCAAGCATCCCTACCTGGATATAATCTGCGGTTTGGAACATCACAAGCAGCACTCACCTACTGGAGTCCCAGAGGACAAGAGCTACAAAACCACTACTGAACTGTCAGAGGAAGACCAGACCCTTCTACAGGATCACCGTTTCAACAGGACCACATCCACCACTTCAGGAGGACTGCAGCCCCTGCTACCACCACCCTGCCCGGCAGGGGGTCAGGTCGTATCCTGACTCTGTCAGGTTAAGCCAGTGTTTCTGTATTATTGCCTTGTTATTTATGTACTAGTAAAGAACTGTTATTCCTATTTCTTGTATCTTTGCCTGAAAGCCCCTTAATTTCAAAATTATAATAATTCGGAGGGGAGGGGGTTACATTTTCCATTCCAAGGGAGGCTCCTGCCTTCCTTAGAAGACACTTGTCTTTCAAACCCAGACACTTGTGGATTTCTTGTTTGGGACAAACTATGTGGGGACAAAATAATGTAGAGAAAGAGTCACTGCAAAGAGGTTACCATCACTAAAAAGAGAACAAAATTTTAAGAAATGTAGGGTTTGTATCAGTGAGAGACTTCAGCAAGTGCCAAATATTTTCAGAGCAGGAAACAATTTCTTATTAACTTTCTTTGCCTAAAACCTGCAGCAGAAAGACAACCTGAGTGTCAATGGGCCATCTCAAAAATTCACAATAATGAGAAAGCTATTGAACCTCCCCCTGATCTGTCTGCCTGTTGCTGCAAACCTCTTCTCACCCTCTCGAGTTTATGCACCCACACAGAGAACCCCCCCCCCGAAAAAAATCCCACTCAAAGATGCTGGCCATGTGCCAGGCACGTGAGCAAATGCACACTTTTGGGGAGGAAGGGAACCCTGGCACTGTTTTCTTTTGTTGTTTCGTTTTTCCATTCTGTTGATCCTTTACCATTAACACCCTAATGTAAGCAGTTAAGTCTAAGTGGCTTAGACTGTCATAGTTTGTCTGTGATACTCTGAACAGGCACAAACCTGGAGGACTCATTGCCTGGTCTATTTTCCACTGCAACTCGTGGTATCTTGAGCACAAGTCATTGAAAGCAAACAGCTGCTCTGCAAAGACTGAAGTTCAAGGATGTAACCTCTGCTACGGATGCTCCAGCACTTCACAGCTAAGATGGAAGCAAAGTCCGTCCACACCTCAGAGAAAGAAGTACTTCCAATATTTATTTTAAAAATTGATGGTATTTTATGAGTGTCTCACAGGAGTCCTCCAGAGTTCATCCCAACCCATTACTACTGACCTGGTGAGGATGTGTAAAACCTGTCTTAGCAAACCATTCACCCCAATACCACTTCCCCATAGGGAGGAATCTTCATAATTTAGAAAAATAAAATTAAGCACAGCATTACAACAGCATTCTTCATGTTTCAAAAAGAAACTGCTAGTGACTTTGATTCATAACACAGTTAATGTGCATGGTACTAGTGAGGCCAATTTCCTGTGATTGGTTTTTGCAATAAATTTAAGAGGCCAATTTCTCCAAAAAGTATTTTAGGTTTTATCTGGCAGGATTTGACAAAAGTGAGGGTTTAATAGATTTTGCTATTTTACCAGTGCACCACTGAAAAATTAAGACCTGTTCCCTGTGAGAATGACTGAAATGTTAATAACAGCATTGGATTTATATTTCACCAATTTTGTAGCTCTGTGATAACTACCACAGGGGTTTCTCAACAACTCATTAAACTTAAGCCAATCTGTCATGCTGTTTTCTTCTTTAGATCTGACTGATATGTCCCGGTTCTTTTATTGCTTTTATTTCTTACCACTTAAGATGAATTTCTGCAGAACCACTGAAACGCAGACAGCATGTTTACTGCACGTGCTTGGAAGACTTGTAAGTGCTTTGTGTCCATCCCTTTTGCTCCCAAAATTCATGTATCTGGTTGTTTGGGTAGTGATACTCTAGGGCTCACCTGTCAACCTTATTTCTATATTAAAATGGGATTACTTTTCTTCTCCACAATTAACTATTCCCTGACAGTTTTCCCCAACGTTCAAGTAATTTCTAATCATGTTTTAAACTTCCTTTTTCCTTTTTAAACTAATAGAACATGATGTCTCATGTGCTCTTACCTTCTATTACTTGTGACAATCATTACATTACTCTTTTATAGAGATGGAGCCAGCATGCTGGGCATCTGGATATTTTAAGAAACGAAGGGTATGCTCCCATTTTCCTTCATCACATGCAGTGAATTCACCTGACAGAGTACGGAGGAAAAACCCCCAGTAATCTGCTCACCAAAGACCTTATGGGTCTGTTGATAGAAATAAGGTTTTTTAAAGATAATACCCTTTGCATGTTTGGACTCTGTTTTGAGCAGCCAGATTGGGGTGGAATACTTGTCAGCAAATGCAATGGTGAAGATGAAAAACACCCAAACAGTTCTGCTAAAAGCAATCAGAACTGTGAAAGAGCAGAACCCCTGCTACAGACTTGAGTTATTTTTACAAAGAGGAGCAGGATGGAAGGGGATGGCTGGTGGAATAGCTTGCGAGGAGTGATGCCCCACTCAGGACTTGATTGCTATTTACCACTCCACAGTACAGGAAGAAGTACCAGGACTCTGGCCTGGACTGCTGGATTAGCATTCCCAGGTGGCAGAGACTGAGGTCTAAACTCTACCCATAATCATTCTAGTGGCTTACATAATGACAGAAAGGCTAAAAATGCACTAAAGGAAAGCAACAAGAGTACTTTAAACCATTTCAAGTATGACTGGGACGTTTTCTAATGCTCTTATCTGACCTGAAATTCACAGTTACAATCAGAAAACAAAGTCCTACTGCCCCTATTCCTTTTTCACCCATGCAAGTACTTTTTTCTCCCCTTCTTCAGATGGTAAATTATCACTCAGCTTCTCCTCAGTCTTTGAAAAACAGCTCATAACTGGGGAAGAATGCATAACAGCTTTTATATTCTCACCTGGGTATTCCTCTAGGCACCAACAGGAAACTCTTGCATTCATAAAGGCCACCTTTCAAAGCTTTGGCAGCTCTGGAATCAACACAGCACAACCAAGGAGAATTGATTTTTATTGGTTTTACTGCAGACTCAGTTCCCTCGTGCTCAGAAAACCTAAGCATATGTACAGCTGGCAAGGCTGAGTAGAAAGCTTGTCTCCATGGGTCTGTGTTAAAATTAGGTCTTACATATTCAAGCATCTGTATTGCTCTTTTTGCATACTTATTATTTAAGGCTGTGCTAAGGTACTACAGTTTTCCCTAAATGCAGGAAGGGGTGGAATTTAGCCTTGTACTTTCTTACATAGGGTGAGAAAATCTCTGCTTTGGGGTTCATGACGCTAAAACTATTTTACATCCAACTAGTACGACATGCTGCTGCTTCTCATTTTATCTACAGACAAGAAGCAACAATGTTCATTTCTTGAACACATACATTTCTTGCATGAAAAGAACTCATCTCACTTCACCAAACAAGAATATAAATGAGTAAATGTAAAAAAAGTCTATACAGAACATTTTAAAAAAACTGACGTCCTACTTATAAACAGGAATATTACAAAATCATTTCATGTTGAGACTCAGAAATGAACCAGCAAAGTAGGCTCACATTACAATACAGACTTGCAAATTCTTTAACATGATTAGCTTTTAATTGGTTTAGAGGAAACTCAGTGAACATTCCCCAAATCAGGGTACAACATAAAGAAAACACCACCAAGGCTTCTATCATTGCAATACTACAGGAAATGAGCTCTGTCCAGTACATTTCATTAAGAGACAGTCCCTTACTAAATGTCACACTGAGACCAACACTTCTAGTACGATTATGCTATTTCCTTCGGTCTGAAAAACAAATACATTTTCGCAGTAAAAAGTCCAATTTAGGATAACACATAGGCTTATTCCTCTTCAGAGATTTGTTCCTCTTCAAGACATGCCTTAGCTATATGCTAGGGAAGGAGAACTCTAGAAAACCTTAATGAAGTAGGTGATAGAGACACTGCAAGGCAGGACACTGGATGAGGTGGGCCCCTGGTGCAAAGCAAGTCTAACAGTTACCCCATTTTAAATATGAAGGTTTCCTAAAGTAGTAAGAAGAAAAATCTAGGCTAAATGCTTCAGGGGCAGTTTAAATCACAATCTATTTTCAGAGGCTGAGACTTCAAGTGCATCTCAACAAAACAACTGGTTTTAAAACAGTTTTTTCATTTCTTTCAAAAAAGGCAACAAATGCCAAAGCTATCTGAAATGAATCCAGCTTTCTTAAGCCATGTCAGCGGAAGAACACATTTGCATTAGACAATGATTTCCTACCAACAGAAGAATGGGGAGATAAGGCAGATCATTTATCAAACAAAATACCAATGCAAACCAGAAATGTTCCTCTTGACATCTGGACACATTCCAGATAAATTTCTTTCCCACCCCGAGGTTGCATTCAATGACTTACTGCCTTGGATATCAAATTCCCCAAAGGATACAGTGTGTCAGAGTAGGATGGATTCTTTTTTATTGTTTTGGTTTTGGATTGTGTGGTTGTTTTTTTTTAATGGGAAATCAAAGACTCAGCAAAGTTGTATTAACTTACATAAAAGTGAGTTAGTTGAATCAGTGCCTCACCTCTGTGTAAACACTTTCCTTGCAGTTTTGGATTGTTCCCCATCTGTTGAGCTGAAGTGGTGAGGAACAACCCGGAGCTGAACTCTGCAAAAGCTCCATTTCCATTTAAACAACCCTTCTGCTAAGACAGCTACACTCATTAAATTGTTCTGTACCTACACAGTAGCAAGCTCAAACAAGCCCTGGTTTGAGACCATAGGTCTGTGTGAACAAATAGGAAAGAGTAGCTATTGCATATTTTGAAACAGCAAACAGAAGCCTCTCCTTTAATTTCATGCTTTTCTGGGCCAGGTTTTATCAGGACCATGCCAACAAGCCCAACTTCCCAGCTCACCATCACACAGATGCTTACAGAAGACATGAAAGCAACACAGGAGGCAGGATGAAGGTGTGGAAGACCACTCAGGGCACTTAGGAGATTAGGCATTTATGAGTGTAGAATTTATTCTAATTATGAAGACAAATACAGAATCTGAATTCTCTTCAGTTTTTAGACTTTGTATACATTTCTGGTGGGAGTGCTGTAGATGGATGCCACACTTTTGGGCTCTGCCCTGTACTCAGTGTAAACATATTCCCTGAGGAACTGAAAGCAGACAGCAATAGTTAGTGAATGCAGCATTATCCAGAACTAATTTAAAACACAAGCCCTGCTGCTTCAATATTACATTATTCTCAGATACTTTGCATCTCTTAAGCCTTAATTGAAGTTAAAATTGTTTAAGTGAAAATAACAGAACTCACTAATTAACCGTATCTTTTGATCAAGTGTTTTATTTGACTGACCTCTGATTACTACACGAAATTTTCCAGAAATTTGCACAGGGGAATGGAAAGCCAAGCACATTTTTAAAATTGTGTATCTTTCAGAGTAAATCTATGACTGAGCAAAGTCTATACAGCAATATTTGCTTTATTTGACATCTCATTATTTGTTTAATTACGGGTCTACTTAGAAAGACATTTAAATAATGCTAAGTTTCATGAACAACGTATATGCAATCATTGGTTCTGGAGGTCCCCACAGACTAATTAAAACAGATGTATGAGAAACAGAGCCAGTAATTTCTAAATATGTCTAGCAGATCCTTATGGTATTTTTCCTCCTCAATAACTCGCATCTGCAAGCTACATTCTAGTGTTTCTTCAAATCAAGTTCTGAATAAAATAAGTTTTGAGCGGCACAGAATGCTGAAATTGTACATTTAACCAGTCTGATGAGAGCTGCAGAGCTCAGAACTTCCAGAAAGCAGCCCACAAGATATGGCTCTTAAACCCAACTTCAGACAACATAAATGGAAAATACTGGCAGGATTCCCCACCATCTTGGGTTTAAAATTTAGGCTTAAGGAAAATACCACTGATTTATTTATAAAGGCAGACTTCATACTTGAAGGTATAAAGATGCTTTATTCTCCTCAAGTTACTTTGTAATTCATATATTATAATGTTTTCCTGTCACTTGTTATTTTATTTTTCACAGACAAAAAGTTCAAGTAGGCAGAGATAGAAACCACTGTTAGGTCTGGTGTGGGTTTTTTTGGGTGTTTCTTTTAAAATTTCATTTTGTAATTAAATGCTACAGACAACTCTGCTCATTTACCCTCTCCAGACATGGGTGCTAGATTTTTCCTCCCTCATGTCATACAAGATGCTGAGAATATCTTTTCTGACACAGCTCTCTGCCAAGGCAGGAGCAACCCATGGAGAGTCTCCACACAGAAATCTCCACATTGGAAACACATCATTTGACAGTTTCCAGCCTGTCGAGGAGGACATTATTTTCCCACCTGTCAAGGACTTCAACTCTGCTGTTGACGCTGTTTTTAAACTCTTGGGTATGTGGGAAATTGTAGCCTTTCTAAATTTTTAAGATTAGGGAAATTTAAAATCCTCATATTCATTATAGCATCTATTGTTTAGTATTATCAGATTTCACTTCTCAGCCCCACATAATATCCAGATGGGAGATGGATTTACTCATCTCTTCAGACTTGAAAATGAAACTTAAGATTTGCCAGCAACTTTCTCCATTAATTCCATACCAGAAGTGTGTGTGTATAGAAAGCTTCTCAGAAATACATAAAGAATGGACAGAATATGCTCTGATACATTGGGCCAGAAAAACAGCAGCAATATTCTGTTTGAGATGGTCCTAATTCAAGGCTGGCATGATTTAAAACAAAAAGCATCTTAAAAGTATTACTGTCAATAATTATTATGGAAGTCTTTCCTTTGCATTTAGGTTTTCTTTTCAATATTTAAAGTATTTTTAAAAAATGTACCTGCTCTCATTGTACACAACTCAAGAGGACATGACATCATGGCTCTGATAGTTCTTTGCAGTGACACTCAAAAAAGGGAACTAAGCCAGTCTGTCCATCATTGTTCTTGTCAGCTTATTGTTTAATAGGCACCTCCAACCAAGAGAAAGCAGGACGCTCACTTCTGCTCGTGGTAAGTAATGGCTAAAAAAGAATTCTGCCCTGAAGTTCAGAACATACTGCAGCTATTGCAATTCCTCTACTGCTTCAGACAACACTGTCTTCAATGGCAGGCAACCATTAGCCTTACATGATATTCTTGGGAGTAGAATACTTCCTTGGGAAGTAGAATTGTTCAGCTGAAACACCATTAATCTTCAACTCTATGTTGAATATGCATCTTCGCTCCTTCTCATGTCATAATTTAACTCTGAACAAACTTGGTAAGAGCAAAGACAGTAGTGCAACACATGAAACATCTTGTTTGATCCTTTGAATTGTTATGGGTTATCCCCTAAACCAGAAAATTATTCTTTTCATTGCATTAATGCGATGAAATTATGGTATGATTATGAATGAAATTCACTGTGAAGACGATGCATTAACTCTTTTCTACTGTATGAGTATGTAACTATTTCCTCCAGTGGAACCTCAACTCCTCTTAGGTTCTAACTGTGATCCTCAATATGGGATAGAGATGTAGAATAAAAAGGAGACAGTTGGGTATAAATTTTGACTATACATGTCACAAATGTTCTTATGTTACCTGGCTATCAGCATTAATATTGGAGAAATTTCTGGCAGAATGACAAATCAGGCACTGGCTAATTGAATAGGTATATTTGCTACACTTACCAACATTCCAGCTGATTTCTTCTGCCACATCTTGGTTTGATTTTGAACTTGGAAAATAAGTTATGGGCATTTTGCAAATGTATGATTTGGAATTAGTTCAACTCTAAGGAAAAAGGCATAGATTTCTAGATATTTCCAATGAAAATTATTTGGCTTTGGACAAGTCTTTTACTTGGACAAAGTAATTTACTGAGCAACATGCATACACACATTAATTTTTACCTTCTGCTCTTCTAAATCTTTTATTTTAACAATACAAGGCAGAAGGAAAGGAGGGTATCAGCAAGTTTGGTACAAGAGAGCAGTATAAAAGAGGCCAATTATTTCCAGAATGAAACTTGCAACTGATGTTTCAAAATACCTCAGTTACACTCTGCTGTGACACTCTTAGGCTAGATTCCAGCAATTAAAGATATGTCTATTTTGGATAGTACTACAGAAATAAAGGAATTCAAGATTCATTATCATAATAGCTCAACTTTGCACACTTTCACTGAGTAAAAAGAATAAAAATTCCCCACTTGTATGACAAACACTTGTGCTCTCAGCTTTAGTTTGACTGGAAAGGATGTACTAATAGAGATCTTAAGAAATCATATAAGTGATGAGAATTCTCTGCAACAGAGTCTGTATTTTTCATCTTAGTGAAATTCCACATCTACAAGATTTTAGTACAGAATGACAGCTGTGTCATTGCATCTTTTCTACAGATGCACATCTTTATTTTCCAGAGTAATTATGCACTTATCTTGAGAATTTATTTTAAAAAAAGCCTCCCAGTGCCATCAGCAATGGATTACAGTGACTAGAGTCCATGAGGTATTTAATGAAAAACACATTAAAAGAAGGAAAATGTGCCTAGTTTAGCAGGGTCACACCAAAATCAGGTATCCAAACTTCATCTCTTTCCATTCCTTATGTGTATTTTCTTTCCTTCACATGCAAGTGTTTTAGAATTATAGCCTAGAGACCATCAGAAACTATAGACGAAATGATTCTGTCTTTGGACCATATAGTGAAGACACAGCACCATTAAAACTAGATAGTTCAAATTCTCCTGCTAATTTTATGGAAGAGGGGAAAGTGTATGACATTTTCAAAACAGGCAGGAATGCTTCAAATGGATTTCTCATTGCAGAAGAAGAGTAAAATTCCTAAGTCTTATAATAGCCACAGAACAAAATTGCTGTCTTCGGATCAGCTCCCGTTGAAAGAAAGAAAGAAACAAAACCAAATCTCGCAAAAAACCCCAAAAGAACCAACAAACCCCAACCAAACACACAAAACTCCCACACCAAAAAGCCTCAAGGCCCCCAAAACCCCCCAAATCATCTCTTTTGAAGACTCTACTTAAATCAATATAATGTGTGTCACTAGTGCCAAAAGAAGCAATTTTCACTCTTTCAACTGATAAATTCAGATTATAAATCAAAGAGTTTCCCGTCTTATTTATATGCTGTCTTCTGTTTAAAAACATACTTGTTGCTGTTGGAAAGCACCTGACTTCAGAAACTGTGGAGTAGTCTATTAATCCTGTTTAAGAGACACAAAGCACAGTACCAGTGGAGCAATGGAGATTCTGCAAAACCAGGTAGCTTTACAGACATCATGAAGAAGGAAGCAAAAAGGGATTCAGTAAGTCTTGGGTTTAATCCTAGTATAATGACAAGTTTCTTAAGGCATTTAGATGATAACAATAGTTGGATTTTTTACTTTTTAATTTTTTTTGTTTTGAGGCACAGCTCATTTCCTGTTATCTAGGCTTAACTGGAAGCAAACACAACCACCCTGCAATTTGTTTAGCACTTACGATACAGTGGCAGGCAAATGACTCCTTATAACTGTGCCAGGTGAAATTTGCGGAGGCAGGATTCCAGACTGACACCATGTTGCAAGGTATAACATGACAAGGTAATACATAAATGACCTTTGCAGTCCTTTTCTGTGCCAGCAGTTTTTAAATGCAAAGACACAGAAGAGCATATTCATATGAAGTGCATAAAAGGATACACTATATTTAAAACCTCCTCTGTATTACTGTGCAAGATAGCATTTTAAAAGAGCACTCTGAATTTGACTGAAGAAATTAAATGTCCTAAACGAGAATCATCTCCCAAGATATTAATGAATGATTATAACTGCCATGATACATATAAAAAAATTACCCCACAGTATCATTTGTCAACTGCCATGTAGAAAGCCATCTCTCGTAAAAGAAATTGCTTCAAATTTCAATCCTTTGACATTTTCTAAAATTAAAGTATTTCTTTATGGCAGGAAGTTCCACATTATTAATGAACAGTTAAATAGCTAGCAATAAAATAATAATTTGAGACAACTCTAATGGTTTCTCTAACTTGTCATAAAGGAACACTGTAAAATGACAAGTAGTACGTTAACATTAGTTCCATCGCCTGAAATTGATTTTAAGTGCATATCATCTACACCAAAGTATTTCTAACAGCCAACAGGGACACCTTTTTCCTGTTTTTTTTAAATTTTTTTTCCTCCATATTTAGCTCATATTGACCTCTTAGGCTAGCAGGACAGTCTCTGATATTCAAACATAACATCATAACATATACAAAGAACTGAAAAATTATGTTTGGAACATAAGTAGAAAACTTTCATCAGATAGTAAAAAATTTCCATCAGATTTCAAAGCAGTTTTACAAACACTGCAAAACTGCTATTATGCTAAAACAATTGTATGAACTATGTATAAGACTACAGGTAAAATGGGATTAGGAGAAATTAACAGCAAGACAAAATTTAACTAAATGCAAATTAAGCATGGATAGGGACCAAGGATGTTAATAGAACTATATGAAGAAAGTAAAAAGTGAGAGCAGATTCGGCTGTCATCTGAACTACACAGGAACTTATACTTGTTTTTGAACCTTAACCTTCTGGTGTGAACTGCACACCCAGACATACCACAGCTCTCCACTCTTACTGACCTGACACTCGATCATAAGCATCTTCCCCCCAAAGCTTCCCATCTGGCGGGTTCTTCCTGAACAAGCTAGTCAAATACTGTAATATTTAACCCCTTCAAAAAAAAAGAGGAGGTGGTGCTGCCCATCTTTCACATAGTACAGAAGTGGGAAAGTTGTTGAGAGATTTGGGTTTGCTCCCCTTGCTAGTGTGAAGGATTTCACACTCCTGTCTGACAGGATGACACTCAACCCAGTGGACTTTTGAGATACTGAAACAGTATAATACTATAAACTTAACTACACCACCCTTGCATTTGCCATGATCCTGTGGAAAGATGCCACAATTATTTTCTGTTTTATATTCCTGAATATCATTGCTGAGATGCTTTAGAACATAAAAATTACAACAGGACAAAACTAAGAGCAATCTCACCCAATATCCTGGTTTTGATAATGGACAAAAATAGAAGCCTACAGGACAGCTCAAGAAGAGAGTAAGCAAGAAATTACTCTTTTCCAGTCTATTCTTCCAGGCTTGAATACATGGAGGCTTAACGACTACCTAATCCAAAAGGAAATGTTTTGTGGTTATAGCCTTTGGTAGATTTCTTTTCCATGAATGTCTCCAGTCTTCCCTTAAAACAAATACAGTTCTAGCATCAACATTCTCTGTTAAGGAATTCGCAACTTAACAGCACAATGTGTGAAGAACCCTCTCCCTTTGTTTGCTTTAACTCTGCACCACATAAACTTCTCTTAAATCTCCCACCCTCATATTGGAAAGGGTGCTGGACAACTGATCACTAATTATGCTTTGCATCCAACCTCTTTTATATGCCTGCATTGTACCTCCTCTCATCTGTATCATTTTCAGGCTGAAAACTCCTAGCGTAAGTAGTTCTTTCTCAAAATTATTTCCCTTGTTTTGATCACCCTTACCACCCCTGTGACTTTTTCACTGCACTATACTTCTTCCAACACAGGCCCACCAGAACCACAAAGAGCATTTATAAGGCAGGTGCAGCATACATCAGAGGCACACCGATGTTCTCAGCATCTTCGAAATGAGGGGTGGTTTGGCGGCAGAAAGGCTTCAGGACAAGACTCAAGGAGGAGGAGAGGAGTGGTACAGTGCCAGAATCTGGCTTTGGAAAAATTTTGCAAAATTTTGCCAGCAGGCAACTTAAAGAGATTCCAGCCAGCAAGTAACTTTGTCACTATGTTACGAACAACCTTCAAAGGATGAAGAGTCAAGGAAAACATGAGTAAAACAAAGATGTGTGTGAGGTCAAAACCAGTTAAGCAAAGAGTTCAAAGCAGTAATGAAAAGAAACATAAGAGGCCTCTTGCTAGGCTTTTCCTATCCAGCATAAACCTAGATGGATCACAAGGTTACTTTTTTGGCAAAGCCAGACTGCTGTCTTAAGAAATATTTCCTGATTAGTGCCACTTCTGGTTTGTGGTTGTAAGCTCAGATGCCCATCTAAGCTGTCAGAGGAACCACAGCTGGATATATCAATAAAGAACAACTTCTGAAAGCGACAGCACACTTCCTGCAGGGAAAAAAATCACTGCTGCCCAGAGGTACAACTGCCACACAGCAGGTGAATTTTACTGAACAGTATTGGGACTTCTGAAGCAAATACTCCCTTCCTTAAGAGAAAGGGACTGTGCAATTTCAAGGCTAAAATAATGCCTTTAAAACCCAGTAAGGACCATTTGTTGACAAAAGGCAGGCACTGATGAAATAATAATCAATACCCCTCCAAAAAAAAAAAAAATTGTATTTTGCTTTGCCACTACACAAATGAAACAGGGACAGATGCCAGGCACAGACTGACAGCTCCCAGGAGAAGGGACGCTGAAGGAGACTGGAAACAAGCCAGAGAAAGCAACACTAAGTCAGCAGATGTTTTGATGCAGGAGAGACAGTGGACATCAGCAGGAGTTGGATGGGACTTGCCTCAAACTTCAGAGGTCACAGGGTGGAGAAACCTCAGCCTAGCACAGTTAAACCTTGCTGAAAAAGAAAGCATCTAACAGAAGGCAGCAAGTTGCTCCCTATCTCCCTGAACTTCAAGGGACTTCTGCCAATAAAAGATTTGAAAGTAATAGGTGTCATGGCTAATTTATTGGCACACTATTTATTGACTTTATTCCAAGACACTACAAGAAAAACCACAAAGATAAGCTGAACTGAGTGGAGAGATGAAAACAGCATATGATTTTATATACTTGTATCAAACCAGAAAGCACTGGAAGTGGTGAAATGCAGAGCACTATGTCTTTTGATAAAAAGTCTTCTGATGAGTGGGTTTAAATGCAAAATTTTTAGAAAGCAAGTAAACGCTCAGGTTCAGTATATTTCTGAAAGAACGAACTCCACTCACACCTGCTTGCTTTTCAGGAAACTATTGAGCAGGTTTAAGGAGGCCAAGAGCAAAGTAAACTAGGAAAACAACAGTATTACTACTTGGTGGCCATTGCTCTTACTGTGAT
This sequence comes from Aleadryas rufinucha, assembly GCA_013397815.1. Classification (NCBI taxonomy): domain Eukaryota; kingdom Metazoa; phylum Chordata; class Aves; order Passeriformes; genus Aleadryas; species Aleadryas rufinucha. Next base: position 335,357 of record VZTH01014960.1, on the reverse strand, counting down.
TTTGGCTAGCTGTTGACAATTCCTAAAAATCTAAATTTTCTAATTGCAAAATTAGGTTAGTAATCCCACCGAGGGTGTTCTATGGTTCAGACAGCTATCTAGCCTTTTTAATGAATGGAACTACATGATAAATTCAAGTGAAGGGAAAATAAAGTGTGAAATATTAATTAGTTAACACTATCAGGAAGCATGTTCCATCTGGCTCTGCAGAGTACCTTGATTTTCGTATTGGAATAAACTGATTAGTCTTCATTGATTCAGTTTACCCACTCGGGAACTAGAGTCTCTGAGGCAGACTGCTTTCCAATTATGTGTTAAATATTCAGAGCTAAAATAGATTTTTCATGGTTACATAGCTGCTACACATATTTCCTTATACTGCAAGAATTTCCTCCTCTCTTCTCTGGGCCCATAAAAGTCAAGAGTCAAACCCCATCCTTATGTAAAGTCAAACCTCCAGGGAGAAAAACTTTTCACTACAAAGAGAGAACTGTTGCAAAGGATTGTGTCAACCCAAGTTAACTTCTGTTTCTCTTAGGAGCTTTGAACATGTATAAGCAAATGCTCTGCCATACCATCTTCTCTTCCTCATGCTGATCAAGCAGAATTCAAGTTGTTTAAGAGATGAAATCATCAGGTGACCTGAATTTTCATGACATGGTAGAAAAATACTGCCTCTTGCAAAACCCGGGAGGGAGGAGAATGCTGCCAAGAAACATTTTAGCCATGCTTTTGATAATTTTTCCTGCAGGTACTTTTATGGGTAAGATCCACAAGGAAAAATGAAAGAAAGAGACAGAATGAAATTACTGTAGGGGAAGTGAAAAATTGCTCTAAAAATTCACTTGTCTGAATGATAAATGATGGTCTAATAGTACGGCTGAACATAAATTCAGCTTATGCCTTGAAAAACCCCAAAGAAATAAAACCACAACATCTGACCAAAAAAACCCCAAACTCAATAAAACAGCTAGTTATCTATTCAGATAATTTAACACAAAGGACTCATTACATTCTCAACTTCCCACATATGTTAGAAGGACTACTATTCTGCACTCAGCTGTATTGGATGGTTTAAACAACAAAAACCAGAACAGCACAACCCTATAAAAATGTTTTCCCTCTCCTGAATTTTACAAGAGTTTTATTAGCAAAGAACGCCACACATTTCAATTCTCCTGCATTCTCCCCTTTCACTGTTCCTCCAGATTGGTGGATGCACACTTGGCCTCCAGACAGCACTTAAATCTCACTAAAAAGCCCACAATTATCTTCAGGAGTGCCACATCCAAAATAAGTTCATACCCAGAGGTGAACTTCATATGTAGAGACATGTGGTTGGCTCGTGTTGCCTACTTGAAATATAATTGCATTGGCAAATTTCCATTTGAACTTTGAAAGTCAAGCACAGCATTGAAATCTCTCTTCACCAGCCACCGACAAATAAAGTTCTCCTGTGCCTCTGCAGCAGTTCCATCACGTCTGGTTGCAGGTACCAGAGAGCTGCCTTGGCACCCACGGCCCACTCAGCCCACTGCGATTGGAGAGGTTTAGTTAAGTAACCCCAGCCCACAGCTCCCTCTTTGTACAGATAATTCTAGCTCTGAATAAACTGTCAATCACATCCAGCAATTGTTCCCGTTTCAGAAGGAGAGGAAAATTAATGGCTGCTGAATCAAGAGAGGTGAATAATATTAACTGATGCGTGTAAGGTACTTGAATGCTGAAAAGCATAGCAAAAGTGCTAACTATTGTTCCTGCTGGTGATGGCTTGTCAATGCCCTGATGCCATCTAAAAGCAGCCCTTCTTCCCTTTCCAGTCCTGAAGGATTACAAAAAAATAATAAGTCATCAAATCCTACACCATCATACTTTAGGATAAAATGATTTTCACCTGTAAGCTGACATATCTTTACAGAGCTCAGACAGGGTGAGGCAGGATATAATTCCAGATGATGCTTGGACTCAGACAAGCAGCAGCTAACAGTTGTCTCCCGGCCTTTAATTCCAAGGGCCTGGTGATAAAATTAAACAGCTTTAGAGATGTCTCAGCAGCGAGTGTGCTTGTTCAACAGCCCTTCTGCTAAGGGTATCAAGCTGGATCAATCACTGCATGGAGGGTTTATTTCACATGAATGAAAAAAATCCCCTTTAAGCCTTTCTCCTCCGATATTAATTCTCAATTTAATGTCTTTAAGTCTAGAGCTGGATTTGCATTTGCAGCTTCCACGTGAGGGATTTGGTGCATTGGAACAGCCCATCCAGGAGGGAAAGACTTCCACTCACGCTGATATGTGGCCTGATCCAGACAACCCACTCCAGCTTTCCAATACCTCATTTTATGTTGCCCAAGTGGCTATAAGCACTCACTAACTGCACTGGGAAACCCAGTTCTTTTACAAAAGCTTAAAAGCCCTGGATAAACAGTGAGAACAATTTATACATTATTATTATCTTATTGCCCTTAAAGGCAGGCCAGTGCCAAATATCTTTTTAAAAGAAACTGGTTGTGATTGGAAAATGGGAAAATAACATATAAATGTTCATGAGATATAAAAACATGTTTGTAACAGACATGGCTATGGATTAAAAAATTAAAGGTATTCTTGCAGTGTTTAGACTTCTGGATTTAGTTCCAAAATACATTGGTTCTACTATACAACTTGAAATTACATAGCACTTGGAGAGGTATCAGTTTCACTGTGGTTACCTAAAAACATGTTATTAAGAAACAAGCCTGTCACAAAAGTTCTTTTATGAAAAGTGACATCTGATTTTGAAAAAAAATGTGGAAACTTGAATATTCAGTCTTTCCAACAGAAGCATTAATCTAAGGAGAATAATCTTCTACACTGAGAACCCAGGAGACAAGTTCATTTTTAATTATTTACATTAATGCCAGTTCTAGGGCATTGACACAAATGTTACTCAAGACAAAAATTTCCATTTGTTATACCATTTGCAATTCTTTCTAAATGGAACAATTATATATATCTTGCTTGAACAAAACCATTTATAAACCAAATCCAAACACCAGCCTCCAGGTTAAGTCAAAATCCAGATGATTTTTTTTGTTTTGGTATTATGGGACTTAGTGTGGCTTGACTACAAAGAAGTAAAAAGGAATTTAAAAAAAGCACCAAAGTAAACCAGTCTCTTGTCACCTGAAGAAGGGACACTCAAGTGAGAATGTGTCAATAGAGAACAGGCTGAAGCTACATTTCTTCGAAAAGGAAAAGAGCTGTCTAATATTGATGTAAAGAGTAGTCGGGTGTCCCAAATGAGTTTTTTAAGGTCCCTTCAACCTTAAAACACTCATTTAGGACATCAGGTGAACAATATAGTTAGCAACAGGACTGACTAATATGATCAGGGTATCAGCTGGGATCCATCACGTCAGAGTGTAGGATTTATATTATACTGCTAATTTTTTCAAATTTTACTTAAGAGCTTAAGATTTATAAGTGCAGGATGTAAGTTTGCAGTCTGTAGGGGTAACAAAAAGAAAATTCAACAGCATAACTGTAATGGGTACAAAAGCACAGGGAATATTCAGAAAATAAAAGATGATGGGGTAGCAGTATCTGTTCACCACCAAGATGGCAGTTTCAGGATCCATTATGGATCCTGGTCAAGTCAGTAACGTCACTGGGATGAGAAGTACTACTGCCTTCAGAATAATAGGAGACACTTCTGTGGGCTTTCTAAGAATTTGCTAGCAGAATTGAAGAGACAACTGTTCCTAGTTAATATTTTTCTTCATCATCTTGAGTTATTAATATTGTATTTTAAAAATGTAACTGATTTTTCCTTTGGAAGAGAGAAGTGCACTAAAATGGCAATCAAGCAATCTGTTCCTTCCAAAGTGATTTCCATCTGTCAGAGAGGCCACACAAAGAGTCAGCCTGACAGCACTGGCAAAAAAGAGGAAGAATGGGCAAGAGAGCTCCCTCTGTGGCAGAGAAATCCTCTCAAGCATCAGTGTTTAGCTGGATTACAGAGTTCCTGCTGGACGCAAGCCCAAATTTTTTATGCCCCTGCAGGGTTTTCCACAAAACTGGTTGTTTCTGGGCTTGATCTTACTATATAGTACTTATATCATTTTACTGTTCTGAAAATGGAACTTCAAAACCATAAAGTTTGGCATTCACATTCTCTGTTTCACAATTTGCACTGCAAAATCATCTCCTGTTCATCACTTCATTCAATAAAGAGTTTTGGTCTAAATAGCAAATTAAAAGAGAGAAACTCCTTGATTCCTCATTCTTCTGTTTGAGAACATACCTAGTCTCAGTGTTTTAGGTCTGTCTCAGACCTGGGAAAGCCACGTGCACAGAGACCTATGACAAAATACGGAGAGTACACGACAATTGTAGACACAAATGAGAACAAGATATTGGCCCATTAAGAAGCTGTTAAGCAGTTCCCACATGCGGTTATACAAGGTTCTAAAATCCGATGGCCAATAATCACTTGGACTGTATGTGCTCGGACTCAAAATTTCTTCTTGTTACATTTTAAATAAAACTGGTTTTAAATCAGAAAAAAAGGAACAGCTGGCAGATAGTTTTAATTGGGTGGCTTCCCTGTGGCTGTTTAATTTTCTTTTCTTAGAGCTTTTGCTGTTCACAAAGCTTCTTCTGTTTGTGACTGTGTTAATCATTTATCAGATTAAATAATTCTCTGCCAGTGGACAAATGTCAGAGCACTGCAAGTTCCCTTTAAGTGCCTGATAAACTAGAAGTCTAGGTTCTCCTTCACACAAGACAGAAGTTTGGAAAGCATTCGTTTCATATACAAAAGATTCCCTCCTACCCCTTCTGAAATCTCCTAAAACAAATTATAGACATGGATAGAAATACAGGTGAAACTTGAAGTGACCACTTGTATTTCACAGCTCAAGGTTCACTGTTCATGCTTAGGTCTGATACTTTCTGGAAGGGGCTTGAACACTTTACTTAACCTGTCATTCCCATCCAGCTGCTACAAACACAAACCAGAACATGCTTTACCTACTATGCTCTGCAAACAGCGCCAAACCTCCAACAGCCAGAAGCTGTAGGACAACTTCACACAGGAAGTAACTGAGCCTCCCAGATTAAGCTGGGTGTGTTATAAACTCTGCCTGTTTACAAGGCCAGTTTCTCTAAGAGCATTTCAAGTTTTCCACTTTATTAAATTAAAACCAAAAAATTACAGAGACACTGATAATAAAGCTACAGGAATACTAAGAACTCAAATAGCAATGAAGTGCATTTTTCATTCCTTTATATGAAGCATTTGCTCACCATGAAAACCCCAGTGGCTGTCTCAAACTTGTTTTCGTAACAGACTAAATTTGAACAACCTGACAGAGAGACAGGATAACACCTTCTCTGTTACAGAGCCAAGGAGGGTGTAAATAGATGTATCTAACATAGAAGAAACTTTTTTAACATCTCCTTACTTGTATAACATGAATGACTGGGGATATTAATAGATACACCGGGAACTTGACACATGAAACATTATTTTTACTCACACCATAAATCTGAGAAACCACAGAACAGAGAGTCAATTCTGCTAATATTGATCACAGATAAGAATCTGAATACTGTCAAGGAGCCAAGTAAAAACCAACCTACACCTGCAATTGTTTGGGGGATGGAGTATTGGCTTTTTTTTTTTTTCTTTGACATTAAAACTCCACCACAGAGGATACATATATTTCCACTGGATTGATGAAAATAATTTGTTCTCTACATCAAGCTTTAGGCTTAATAAATCTTTCATTACGAACCTGAAGAAGCCCTCTTCCATTGCACAAATTGTGCTAATAGACCTAGGAGAGTAACTTGGGGTCTCTCCAGTTTTCAGATTTAACAAGCAAGAAAAATAAGGCAACTTTTACTCCAATGACTTTTTTCAGGTAAAGAAGGAAAAGAAAAAAAAAATCTATTGTCAGAAACCTTAGCTGGCAAAGACAGCAGCCAAAAACATGATTCAAGGAAAAGATTAAGCTCATTAGAACCAGGGGAAAACAAATGAGACTACAGAATAAGAGAGGATAAGAAAACACTCCTAAGGAAATGATCTTAAAAATATGCATAAATGGGAGCTATTTCTTGCTCTGCAAAATACTTCCTCAATGGCCTCCAAGAAGGCACTCAAGACAATAGGGTTCAAAATATCAAATAGCCATGCTGTGAGTCAGAGACTTGGTTTTACTTCTTGCCCTGCCATTAACCCACTGTGTCATCTTGGCAAGCCACACTGCTTCTCTAAACCTTAGTCATCTCAGCACTGAAGCTAGGAGAGTGATATTTTTATCATTAAATATTTAGATGAAAAGTCCCCCCTTTTCTTAATGTAGAGATTCTTTCTATTAGCTTTGACACAGGTTTCATTCATTCAACAGCTGATTCTGTTTCAGTGCCCCTCTACAGTGGAGACAATCTCATTTGGCCAATACACAGTGTGAGAGAAAACACTAATGATGGTCTAGTGCACAGAAATCCTTCAAGGAGACATAAGATAGAATTATAGAGGCCATCTATTACGATTCAATCAACTGGTTCTTGAATCATCAACTCACAATTGTCAAAGCCCTTTCAAAAAGCATCTGCTCCTGAACAGGCACTTCATCTCTGTTTTCAAACTTTTCAGGGTAGATGGCTGAGAAATGTGAAGTTTTGGGCTTGCTTACTTCTCAAGAAACCCTCGAGTAGTTCCATGCAGTTCAGGCTAATGTGATGTGCTGTTGGTCCAGAACACCTACCGCAGCAAGCAGTGTGGGCTGTTCACCCATGCAACAACAACTAGAGCTGTAGACCTCGTTAGTTAAACTTTGAAAGCAAGAAAAAAAATTATATCAAGATTAAAAACTAAAATAAGCTCTTTCTGAGCAAAAAGGATGACCTAAAACTTTACTGCAATGTAGTCCCTGAAGTCCCTAGCTGGGCTCATATGTTCTGCATGCTTGGAACAACCTGAAGATGTGACTCAAACAAATATCTCAGTGGAAAAGAAAGCCACTCGTATGCCCACACAACACACAAACTCCAAACATGCAAATTTACTGTTAAAATAAGCCAACAAGTCTGTATATTATTGCAGTCCAGTGGGAGGCCTGGAGCCAGATTGGCAGGCAGCTTGCTTCCATCCAGTCCATTGCCTTTGTCCCAGAAGCAGGCAACCATGCCTGAGGAGGAAACAACCCAAATGGCTGAATGCCTTCTCCTTTCTGATCTGGCTTGGAGCATCTGCAGCTGAGCTGAAAATGCTCCTGTCCTGATGGTAAGCAAGGAGCTTATTCCTCACCCCTTTCCTGCAGAAACCTGGATCCCATCCCAAGCTGCAGCAGATGAGATGTCCATCCCTCTCCATAGAGCCAGCAGGCTCTGCCCTACTCTATCAGACTGCAAGAAGGGCCTTCAGCAGCTGACACAGTAACAGAGAGAGGAAAGAGAAGAAATTAATTGCTACATTAGGGCAAAAGTGGGGACTTCCACTCCTGGGAAGGTGGCAATGTGAGGCCTTTGGCGTGGGTCTCCAACTGTAGCTATTGATGTTTGGACATCTCGGGCAAATAATACAACAGCAACTCATGCCTTGCAGCGATATTGAGCACAAAATCACTTGCACTGTTCAGCTGAGTAAAATCTGTGCAAGCCTGTGCTAGATTTCTCTTTCTCTATCCATCTTAAAATCTTTCTACTGTGCTGCAGTTGAGCAATAATAATACTGTTTACACAGTTTTTTTCTCTAACAAAGGTAGTCTTCCAGGTCTAATCAGCGATCCTTGAAATGCTTGACGTATTCAGGGTCACCCTCCCCTCAACAGATGTGATATTTCCTTTATTTAATAAATAAACAAATAAATAAACAAGTAAAGTTTATACACACACAATAGAAATATTTCAACCTTTTTTTGTATAGGGGATGTTCTTCCCTAAGTATTGAATGACTTTATCTACAAAAATAAAAAAAGTTAAAAATTCATTGAGAAAATCTAACTCTTTTATATTACAGTACACAAAGTGGTCATATTTCACATCCAGTGTTGTCAAAACACGTTCAAAATGGGAAGCTTTGCATTTCCTAAACTAGTGTTTTATGACAGGGTACCTTAATATCACACTAAGGAGATATTTCTTACTCTCTCCTTGCAACTCCTTCACATCTGGAACAAAAAAAAATGAAATAAAAAAAGAAACCCTTTAAAGTCTGTAGAAGGACAACAGCTGATGACTGAATAAAAAAGGCAGCAAATGTGGGCTTTGGCATTTACACCAAAGAGAATCCTAAAGCTGAAAGAGTGGAGAAGACCACAGCAGTACTGAGGCCACGACAGCAAAAATCTTGTCCCTTGCTGACCCGAGGCACTACAGTGTCATCACGAGAAGGTAGATGGCATGTGAACACGTGTATTCTTCAGGTCCTTGACCAAGGAGGTCTCACCCAGTAATTCACTGCTTCATCCAAAACAAGATAAAGATAATGGTAAATACACCATAGGGCTTCTTGGAATGCCACCGGGCATAGCTTCCCTCATCATGATGGCCTGCATTTTCAAGGATATCATGGATTGCCTGAGAGAACATTCATAGGTTTAAAGGAAAAATTAAATACAAGTTGTTTGGAGTCTATATGAGCTTCGTTTCTACAAACACATGACCAGAACTATAAAATCATGTCTGCTAGAGGGGTGCTCTGAAAACCATAACAGGTCATCTGAGCTACCTACAAACCCCCATGTTTTGAGCATGTATGATGGGTCTTTAAATCAGTTCAATTGAAACAGAATTACAAAGGAAGAAGCTACTGACCATTATAATGTTAGCCTTACAAGTGAACTTGTTGCCAGTTCATCAGAAAACAGAAAATACCTGCTCCCTGAACAATTTTAGCCTGAAGTCCTGAAAAGAAAGAGATTTCTGGGACTTACAATGAAGTTTCTGTGATTGACTGTCAATTGGACAGACCAAAAAAGATAAACCAAATGAATCCTAGGACCCCTGAGATAAGAGACAGACACTTTCCTGAAAGCACACTACACTTAGAAGGGATATCAGCAAAAAGCATCTTTACATATTGGGATGCCTCACATAGCAGGCAAAAAAGGAGAGAAAATAGGTCTTGGAACTGTGCTACACAAAAATTCTCACTAATGACAGTTGCGTTTAATACCACTCCGAATGACTAATTTCAATCTTCTATAAATAACTGAAGTTAGAGTAAACCAGGAACACTGTTTTTGTCACTAACAGTTGTCAGTGAAACAGTCGTCTGCTGCTTGTCCCTCCAACGGAAGGGATATGGAGGGAAGACAACTGCCTGTTAGGAGAGATCTTGGATGTGATGTCTGGGATAGTGGTTGGATTTGATGAACAAAAGTGCCCTTTTAAGCCTGTGTTCCTGAAAGAAGTCTGACCAGGTCTGCTGAGCTTAGACTCAAACTATGCAGGTATTTTTCAGTGACAATTAAAAAAACCCCAAAATGAACAGAGAATAACACATAAAAACCACCAAAAAACAAAACCACAAAACACTGAAAAACCACCACCACCAAAATTCTCTAAAGAAAGCAAGTGCAGACGTAATCACGCAGTACCAGTGCTCCCTGTCATCTTATCTCTACCCCAAAAATGCCCGTTAATCTCCAAAATTGCTGTAGTTTAATCACGTATTAGCCTCTGAAGCATTATACTAAGCCATAACACTTCAGAAGTGTTGGCAGCGAGAGACAGCCACAGCATTGAGAGAACAAGAACATGCCACAATCTTGATGTGTCAAGCCATCACAGAATTGCAGAAGGACTGAGGTTAGAAATGACCTCTGGAGTTCTTTTGGTCCAACACCCCAGCACAAACAGGGCCACCTAGAGCTGGTTGTCTAGGACTATGTCCAGCTGAATTTTGAACATCTCCATGTATGGAGACTTCACCACCTTTCTGGTCATCCTCATAGTCAAAAATTGTTTCCTCATGTCCAGAGGGAACCGCCTACATTTCAGTTTGTGCTACTGCCTTTGGTCCTGTTGCTGGGCACCACAGAAAACAGCCAGGCTCCATCTTCTTTACGCCCTCCATTCAGGTATTTATACACATTGATGAGATTCCCCCTCAGCTCTCTTTCTCAAGCTTAAGAGAGCTTTCCCAGCTCTCTTGGCCTTTCTTCAGTGGAGGGATGCTCTAGTCTTTTAATCATTTGCAAGGCCCTTCACTGGCCTGCCTCCAGCATGTTCTCTTTCAAAGTCATTCACCCCCACATCATGCCTTTAATGCATTGTCCGGTAGGAAAACATCTGTAAAGCTAGAAACCAAGTATCATCCTTAAAGGAAGCATGAGCAGGTGCTCCAG